>JAKSZU010000009.1:137996835-138561835 GCA_026018925.1 Tupaia tana | reverse complement strand
ATGGAGGAGAAGGGATTGCGGCGTGGCCATCCCCCCTGGGGGGTGATTTCTCGCTTTCTGTCTCTCTGTCTCTCTCTCTCTGTCTGGCGAGTGCACGTGCCCTATAGCAAAAACCTCTCAAAAAAATAAAAATAAATAAAGCATGAAAAATTAAGGAATAGGAGAAAAGAACAAACTTTGACACAGTCAAAAGTACATATATTGTTGTTTTGTTTTGTTTTAGAGAGATTTTTGCCGTAGGGCATGTGCACTTGCGGGAGCGAAAGAGAGTCAGAGAGGTAGAAAGTGAGAAATCAGCCCCCAGAAAGATGGTCAGATGAGGTGTATGTGGAGGAGTGGGGCCTAACGAAGGACATTTGGAGAAGGGATACAGAGGTAGAGCATTGACAGGATGAGGAGGTGTGGTGTTATCGGTTGAAGATATTTTGATCAACGGGACTGGGGAGAAATGTTCACATATTGAAATGCTCACATTGTAAGCTAAACAATGTGATTGAATGAAATGTATATACAAAAATAAATAAATAAATTTATAAAAAAATAATAGATAAATAAAATGTGGCATAGTCATACAAAAAAAAAAAAAGAAGAAGAAAAAGAAAGAAAGAAAGATGGTCACGCCACAATCCCTTCTCCTCCATTCTCCTCTTGGGATTTTGCGCCTCCCCGCATACACACACACATACACACACACATGTGCCTGGTGTGTTTGAAGCGCGGTTGACTATGTGGGTGTCCAGCAATGTAACCATTACACTATCTGCTGGTCCCTATATATATTTTTGATATAGTTTATTAGTTAAAAAATAAGCAATAGGATGGATATTGTACCTAATTAAACTGGAATTTTATGTTTTAAAATCTACGCTCCTTGATATTAGCAGATGGCATAATGGTTACATCACTAGACTCTCATGTGGTTCAAGTCCCGAATCTGGAGGCTTGAAACTCATGCTGGGTATGAGTGTATGCGTGTCCAAAATCCCAAGAGGAGAATGGAGGAGAAGGATTGTGGCATGGCCATCTCTCTGGGCGGGGGAGTGATTTCTCACTTTCTGTCTCTCTGTCTCTCTGGTAAGTGCACACGATCTACAGCAAAAATCTTTTTTAAAAAAATCTACTCTCCTCTATTGTCAGCACCTGTAAGAGATCATTATTATCAGTAAGATTAATGTTCCTATAAAGTCTACATAACAGTCTCTGTCCCCAGCATACAATTGATAACAGTAGCACATTCATGAGGGTATGGTTCTTTAAAATCTTTACTTTCTTTAAAGTTTTGACTAGGGGTCAAGGGATTTATCTGGAAAGAGATATAAGAATTCCAAACATCTTTGACATGTAATTCAACACTGCTCTGAGGCAGCGCCTGCCTACCATCCTTCCATGTTACTACTGAGAGTAGATAAACAGACACATAGGTTCACATAAAAGGAGAACCTCTCAACTCAAAATAGATATCACACATTGTAGTTTAAATCTGAGAAAATGTTTTAGGTCATTGGTAGGACTCAGGTGAAAGCACATTATATAACCCGTATTTCATCTATTTCCAACCAGTAAATGCTAAAATGTATATTAACTTTTAAAAAAATTCAGCTGGCTCTGTGCTTTTGTGAAGAAAAGGAAACTTTCATGCTTTAAATATCTTCAAACTAACAAGCAGCCAATTACTATCAACCATGAACTACAGAAGAAAAAAGAATCTAGTTATGAAGTACTTTAAAAAAAAGGATTTTTCCTTAGGTTTCCATGCTTTGGTTGCTAGTTAAATCATGACTGATCTTGCCAGGATATGACTGTAGTACACAAACGTTAGTTACCTACAGCAACTCATTTACTCATTCAACAAAGTCATCCATTCAAACAATATGTGAATGTTTCTAAAGTGATACAGTGTAAAGGATTATTGGTATTGAAAGAGACAAGGTTGTTACTGTTACAGGTAGGCAGTCCAGTAGTAAATAAATACAGAGTATAATGGTAAGTATGGTTGAGATATGAAAACCCAGGAAAGCAGAAAAAGATAGGGATGAAGGTTGCTCTTGTAGATCAACGGCGGGAGAAGGCTTCCATGGGGAGGTGACAATATGAACACAGATCTGAATGAACTCGGGGTGCAGGTTATAAGACAGTAGGTGAACATTTCAGGTGGAGGGAATGGACAATGCAAAACTGTTAGCATGGGAGCACATCTGGTGGACTGCAACATCAGTAAGAAGGCTGAGGGCATAGCACAGACAGCAGAGAGAGAAACATGGGATGAAACCAAAGAGACAACAGGGCCCAGAAGATTCATGGATGGCCTCATGAACCATGGTTAGGGGGCCAGGTTTCATTATACATGTGACAGGCAGTTGCTGGGAGAGTATGAGCAGAGAAGTAAGAATTAATCTGAATTATATCCTAAAAGGATTACACTATTGCTTTTGTGAACTGGCCAGTTTCTGGAGTGAGGTGGTTATCTAGGCTGTGTTTATTTCAATGTGTTTATTTAGCAAATATTTGGCCTCCATGGTATAATATGACATAATTTCCTTCTAGTGGAAAAGCGGAACTAAAGCTCCATTAGGCTCCATTGGCATTATCTCCTCAACAGCTTTCTTAGACCTTAGTTGTACTGGAGCAGGGTAAAAATTACCCTATAATGCTTTATGCCTCTGAATTATTTTGCTCTCTTTAGAATCACAGGGAAAAATATACATATAATAACAAAGTTGAGGGAAAAATATAATCCTGTATTACAAATAATTTTTTGCACTTAATAAAACATATAGATGCAGGTAAACTGCTTCTTTTAAGCAAAAAGAAAAGAAAAAACAATCCTAGAGTTTAGAAGTTAGGAAAATGTCACAATACTTTATTTCTATTTTACCATCAACCAATGAAATATAATAGGCACAGGCTGTGGTATTTTCTATGCTCTGCCTCAGAGACAGTATAGGTAAGTTATGGAGAATTTTAGAATTTGAAGGGAATCTCAAGTTTGTTTGACGTTCCCCCCCCAAAACACTTTTTGAAAAGAGGCAACAAAATTGTCAACCACAAAATTGTGTTCATGGAGCTAGGATAAGAATTAAAGCTACTAATTCTTGTGGGGTGTTTTTTTCCTGCTTTTAAGAGGTTATTTTTCAACCTTTTCAATATTTAATGCTAAGTGAGGCAAGCTAGACTATGAAATAAAGGCATTATATATTCGATTGTTGGCCAAATGTCCATGAACAGATGGACTGAAAAAGTGTGGCACATATACTCTATGGAATACTATTTAGCAATAAAAAACAACAAGACCCTGGCATTTTTTTTTTTTTTTTTTTGGAGAGGTTTTTCGCTATAGGGCGCGTGCGCTAGCCAGACAGACAGAGAGAGACATAGAGACAGAAAGCGAGAAATCACCCCCCAGGGGGGTGGTCATGCCGCAATCCCTTCTCCTCCATTCTCCTCTCGGAATCTTGGGCACGCACGCACACGCGCCCGGCATGAGTTTTAAGCCACCGGGTCCGGGACGCGAACCACAGTCGACTACGTGGGAGTCCAGCGACATAGCCATTACGCTAACTGCTGGTTCCCAAGACCTTGGCATTTGATAGAAAATGGTCGAATATAGAAGAGTGAGGTGAGCCTGGCTATGAAAGAAAGATACTGTATGAATACCCTTAATATAGCTGATTATCCACACTCTATGGTAAAGATGGAAATTTTGAAGGACATAAAAGCAGTGAAAATAGTTATAAACACTGAAGACAGAGTGGATGGGGAGGGTGGAGTAGGAAAGAGTATGGGGAAGGAAATCAGGGAGAAAAAATAGAAGTATGACATTTGTGGGACACAGAAATGGTTTATTACCTGTTAATGATAACATGTATAGTATTCTCAACTGGACTGGTCTGAGAAGTATTTCATGTTGGTAAATTCTCTTTACAAATCAAATGATGTATAGCAATCAAATGTTAAAAAAATATATTTTTTTAAATTATGAAAAACTATTTGCTGCTGCTGATGTGTATAGCAATGTCTTTGTCTTGACTGATATGCATGGTAATTGTGCTGGAAAAAGAAATATACACTGTAAATATAATATAAAAATAAAATATTATTATATATTAATAATGCTATTATATCTTTAATGATATTATTAATATTAACATCATTATTGGAAGATATAATAGCAGGGAGGGTGACTGTAGATACTAGAGATAGTATAGGAGGGTGTGGTAATAGTGGGTGGGAAGGAGGGGACCAGGGGAAAAACAAACAAAACATTTAATAGATAAAAAAAATGAAAAATTATCTGTTGATAATACTGCATATGGTAATGTCTCTGACTTGACTAATATGCACTGCATTCATGCTGCATGCTGTAAAGATCTATAGTGATTAAATGTAAATAAAAATGTTTTGGAAAATTCAAGATACTCAATATTAAAATATTTATTTTCTTCCCAGGAATTATTTTGATTTTTCAACAAACATTTATGGGAACCAGCAGTTAGCGTAATGGCTATGTCACTGGACTCCCACGTAGTCGACCGTGGTTCGTGTCCTGGACCCGGTGGCTTAGAACTCACGCCGGGCGCGTGTGCATGCGTACCCAAGATCCCGAGAGAAGAATGGAGGAGAAGGGATTGCAGCATGGCCATCCCCCCTGGGGGCTGATTTCTCGCTTTCTGTCTCTATGTCTCTCTCTGTTTTTCTGGCATCTGGCAAGCGCACGCGCCCTATAGCAAAAACCTCTAAAAACAAACAAACAAACAAATATTTATTGGGTGCCCATTGTGTTCTATGTGAAGGGGAGAAGATAGCTAAGACATGGTCTTGCTCTTTGATATTTGCATACCCCACTCATAGAGACAGACACACAGATAATTACAAATCAATGTGTATTAATAGTAGAGGTATGTTTATTTATAATCCATTCAATGCACGTTTATCAAGCTCCAATGATATGCCAAGCACTGAGTCTGCTTAGAGAAAGAAGGGAGGACTCCAGAGAGGAAGCACCATTTGAACCAGATCTTAAAAGATGAATAGCAATTGCCAGTAGAGAAAGACAAAAAGGACTCTAGGAAGAAGCAGCAGTTTGTTTAGAGCTTAGATGTACAGGAAGGTGTGCCTCAGGGCAATTCACATGAGTGGGATGAAGGGCTCATGCCCAGGGAGATGTTTAGTTCAGACGATGAGAAACTTGATGTGTAATAAAAAAAACAGACTTTTATTTCTCTAGGGAGACATGTGGGAGGTTATTTTCATCATAGATGTTGGTGCCCTATCCATACACTCCCATCCTTACCACTTCTGTACATGCCAGTCTGATTTCCTATTACCTGCATTTTTTTTACTTTTTTTTTTTTTGAGTTTTTTGCTGTAGGATATGTGTGCTTGCCAGAAAGACATAGACAGACAGAGAGATAGAAAACAAGAAACCACTCCCCAGGAGGGATGGCCACGCTGCAATCCCTTCTCCTCCATTCTCCTCTCGGGATCTTGGGCACACACGTACATGCGCCCAGCATGAGTTTAAGCCACCAGGTCTTGGACTTGAACCGTGGTCAACTGACTACATGGGAGTTCTGTGACATAGCCATAAGCCACCGGGTCTGGGACTCAAACCGTGGTCGACTACATGGGAGCCCAGCAACATAGCCATTATGCCAATGGCTGGTCCCTCTATTACCTGCATTTCTTTGCTTAACTTTTCCTCTGGTCACTAAAGTGCTTTTGCCTGCCTGTGGGACAAGACAGAAATTCTGGAAAATTAACACTGCTGTCTCCACTTTCCCCATCACTACAAATATTCCTTACCAATGAATGAGAATTTGGTGTATAAGCCCCCCAGCTTCCTAGTCCTCCAAGTGAACTACCTCTTGAAATGTGTGTTCTATACTGGTTTCCTGAGTTTCTCCTGGAAGATTACACTTGAGTTGCTTGAGCAACAATTGGCTTGCTATTGTACCCTTTATGGGCTGCCTTCTGATCCATGTTTCATTCCTATATCCCTTACCATACTCCTTTTCTTTTAAGTCTCAAATAAAGTATTTGCACTTGATTGTATCTCAGAGTCTGCTTCTGGTGAAAGCAGACTGGCAAGTGACAAGACCAGATTAGTATTTCAGAAAATGCATTCATGTGCTTGTGTATAAGGCAGACTACCTAGAGAAGAGATGAAGAGATGAGGGAAGGACAGGCCCCTAGGAGGTCAGTCAGTGCTTGGAAACCTGTGTACTTGTGGGGAAGAAAGGTCAAGGCAAAGAAAAGACCATAGAGAAAGAGCTGCATAACTATAATAGATTCTAGGCAAAGGAAAGGAAGGAGTCCCACAGACATCTTAGGTCATAGATTATCATACAAAAAGAAAATGACATAGGGGAAGACCATACTTGGGAACTGAGATGTTCCACTTGAGGAATAGCTGTGGCCTCAGGTAAGATAATAACAGTGGTGTATGTAAAGAAGGCATAGACGTAGGAGATCATTTAAAGGTAGACTCGATAGGCTTTACCAACTAGTTCTATCAGGTGTAAAATTTACAAAACAAAATAATAATTTAGAGAATGAAAGCATTTACCCATCAAGGGTAAATATGAAACTAACAAATTATTTGTTTCCTAATCTTAATTTCATATTTAATTCCTACAAGTAGGAGTAGTTTAAAACTGTTAGAAAGTGAAACTGTAAACTATTCTAATCAAAGGGTAGTTGGATATTGATACATGGAAAATAATAGAGAGTCCAAAGATCTGTGAGTAGAATTCCTTTAAGTTTGAAATCTGAGATGGAGGCTGATTTTTCTGTCAAAATCAACACTCCAAAGGCTCTTGCTATCTTGCTGTGATTTATAGGATGGCGACAGGGGTGCAAAACACAAGCCTCTAATCAGAGATAACTCAGAGATGATAATCAGTTGCAGGACTCTGAAAACAAAAAAAATCACTGTTCTGCAGAAACAGTCACTCCCAGGAGGCCTTTTATGGATATAACAGAAAGGAAACATCTTTAATAATACAATAAACAAGGATTCTGTTTTTTAAAATCTGAATTATGAGAGGCTGAGAATTTTCTGCAATTTGTATTACAGGCCTTGGGAGGGAAAGGTAAAACGATCATCCTAAGGCCCTGGGGGGGCATAAAAATGTTCTGCAGAAAGTTCAAATCCAGACAATAAAAAAATAAACTTAGAAAGAAGTGATGCCTCTACATTCATCAAGTCCTTACTGAAGAGAATCACGTTATCAGTTACCAGAATCACATCCCGTATTATCTATCCTCGTCAGTTACAGAGAAAGAACTATGCCATTGTCGACTGTACTGGAATCGTGCACAGCTTTTATTATGTGCTGTGGTTCAGCCAGGCTGCACTGAGGCCTTTATGACATCTCAAGTTGCTGATTTCCTTCAGGTGGGTGTTCCCGAGAGATAGGAGAACTAAAGCTACAGAGTGGACTCCAGCTGCAATACGTAGTTGGCAGCTGAATTCAAAATCATGGTGGATTGTACTCTGTTTTTTCTGTGTGTGACATGGACCCAAGTAAAGATGACTCATGAATCCATCTCTCGGCTTCAAGTCAGACTGATGCCCTAAATTTAAACCCTGACTCTGCAACTTACTAGTTGGAGAACCGGAGGAAATTACTTAACTTTTTTGAATCTGTTTTCTCAGTGATAATATTTGAAAAAGAAATTTTTTTTTTTTTTTTGGAGAGGTTTTTCGCTATAGGGCGCGTGCGCTCGCCAGACAGACAGAGAGAGACATAGAGACAGAAAGCGAGAAATCACCCCCCAGGGGGGATGGTCACGCCGCAATCCCTTCTCCTCCGTTCTCCTCTCGGGATCTTGGGCACGCACGCACACGCGCCCGGTGTGAGTTGTAAGCCACCGGGTCCGAGACGCGAACTGCGGTCGACTACGTGGGAGTCCAGCGACATAGCCATTACGCTAACTGCTGGTTCCCGAAAAAGAAATTATTTTAAGATTGTTACGTCAGAGATCACATGGTTAAATGTCTATCAGTGTGGCACATGGTAGGTACTCAGTTAATTATTATTATCAGCATTACTACTATAAATCATCATTTATAGAGTCAGATATTTCTGAAGTCGAGACATCTAAGACCAATGGGTGGGAGAGGCATGGAAAATGAGGCAATGTGTTAGCCGGGCTGCAGTGATAGGTAGCTGTTAGTTCTTCTAGCAACTATTCCAGCAGGTAATAAGCCCTCACTAAATGAAGGGCATTAGAAAAATAGAAAATCAAATCTTTTTCTTTGGAGAGATTTATTTTTCTCTATAGGTCGCATGCACTCGCCAGAGAGACAAAGAGACAGAAAGCGAGAAATCACCCCCTCAGCGGGGATGGACATGCCACAATCCCTTTTCCTCTATTCTCTTCCTGGGATCTTGGGCACACACACACACACACACACACACACACACACACACATACACACCTGCCCAGCATGAGTTTGAAGCCACTGGGTCTAGGACTTGAACGTAGTCAGCCATGTGGGAGTTAAGCAACATAACTGCTATGCTATCTACTGCTTCTGAGAAGATAAAATCTTAAAAATCTGTTTGATCGTCTTTATGAGACTCAATCATCAGTTTTCAGTAAAAATCCTTAGAGTGCATTATCTTAAATCAAGATATACACCTTGTATGCTGTAACTGCCTGATATATTTGCTAAATAAATGAACGAAAATATAAATAAATGAAAAAAATCATTTTGATAGTTAATACTTTCTTGAGCTGCTTTGGTCCTCGCTTTGTGGTCATGTGAAACTTGCTGTTTCATATGTCCCTAAGAGAGAAATGGCTTTTAAAAAAACTGAATGACAGGAGTCAGCCAGTGGTCTGGTGGTTAAAGTGCTGGACTCACATGGCTGACCAGGGTCTGAGTCCCAGACCTGGCAGCTTGAAAATCATGCCAGGTGTGTGTGCATGTGTGCCTAAAATAAATGCTAGGAGAAGAATGGAGATGGAATTGCAGCATGGTCAACCCTTCTGGGGAATAATTTCTCACTTTTCCTCTCTCTCTCCCCCCCTCCCCAGGAAAGTACACGTGCCTCATGGCAAAAATCTAATAAAACAAAATAAAACAGAATGAGAGTTAGTTAACTATTTACATGCTTGTTTTCCTTCACCAGATTATTAGTGATATGCCTTAGTCTTCTTTCCATCGTTCATCCAAAAACTATTTATTGAGTGCCTACGAGTACCAGGCACAGCACATAGCACTGAATTAAGAGAGGTATGCAGTCTTGGATAGAGATGTTTCCAAGTAGTAGAGACATGTCTGTGTTGATTTTATGCACTGCACATTTCAACAGAAGAAATGACTCTTTGTTGAGATAGGTGTCATTCTCCATGTGTGTGAACAAAATATTGCTTGTTATCACAAGGCTTGACATTATTTGGAGAGGAACACATTTTCAGAAGAGATGAGAAATGCAGACCAAGACAAGTAAAAGGGAAAAAGGATCCCAAGTACATATTTACAAAGAACCACTAAACTGCATTCCAAGTGAGACAAGCCAACCCCTGGAATAAATATCATTACTAAGAAGTAAGCAAAATATACAAGCATAACTTTAGCTAGCATTATTTCAAGTAGGCAGATTTTCTAACCTTGCAAATCTTACACCCAAATCAATAATGGCAACTCTCTAATGGCTTTTACAATGGAGAGAGAGAAACCTTTTCATGACATGTTACAAATAACCAGTAAGTTTTACCTTGCTTATATTCAAAGCGAATGCTGAACTAATGGTTATTTCAAAACAAGCTTCCATAATCACAGGGTTAAAAGAGAATGAGTAAAATTAAATCTCAGCATATGTACATTTAAAAAATGTTGCAGTATAAGGTTCATTTTAGATCTCAGCAGGTAGAATAGCACTGTATGAATTTTGCTACAGGAATTTCTTTCATTATTTTATAATTTACTAATATTTGTGATAGCTGGAGCTAAATCAAAATCTGTATTCTTGCCAAAACCCATTACCTTTAACGTAGGTTCGTTTACAACTTATTTTCTGTACCAACCAGTACTTATTTTCACATTTTCATAAATTTTGCTGTATTTGGAAAAAAAATATAGCTTTTGTTTTTTTTTAGGAAAAAAAGCAGAAACTTTCTATTACTGTTCTAGACAAGTTTATAATAGATATATATTCCATTACAATGGATTTCTTTAAGATTCTGCATATGCCATTGCATAGTAAGATAAAGACTAAATGCAATCAGGACCAGCAGTTGGTGTAATGGCTATGTTGCTGGACTCCCATGTAGTTGACCATGGTTCGAGTCCCAGACCCAGTGGCTTAAACTCACACTGGGCGTGTGTGCATGCATGCCCAAGATCCCAAGAGGAGAATGGAGGAGAAGGGACTGCAGAGTAGCCATATTCTCTGGGGGTTGATTTCTCGCTTTTTGTCTCTCTGTCTGTCTCTGTCTTTCTAGAGAGCACACGTGCCCTATAACAAAATCCTCTCCAAAAAATAAATAAATTGAATAAGTAATAAAGTTTAAAAAAAAGACGACTAGACTAAAACATCGCCCATACCATCCTAAAATGAGGAATGTCTATGTAGTCTAAAAACCAGAATTCCAGTTTTAAATAATGGTGTATAATTTCAGAACAATTTATCAAAAATTCTATTACAACTGATAATCTAATCATTATGTTAATATATCCTAGTTGCAAGGACAAATTTACACTACAATTAAAATATCTAAGTTATTTCATTCTGAAAAACAGTAAAAGAATCATGGTAAATCCATGACCCAAGAAATAAACTAGAAAGTAGGTATGTGCTCTTTAGGGGACTCTTCAAGGGTACTAAATTCTTTACAACAGAGACGTTCATTATGCAGGAGTACACTAAAATAATGACACTATGGTCATTACCTAAGACTGCTAAACAGTTTTTTGTAATCATGCTTTCCACTGTATTAATAAAGTATCTGTGGTGAAACATAGGTGAGTTTTACAGGTATCTTACTACAATGTTTAGTCTAATAGGCATGCGAGAAAGAGTTGCATGAATGAGTCTAGAAATCAGCAGTGAATGAACCACTAGTTTAAGATCTGGTAGCTTCCCAACCTCACGTTGGCCCATAATTATTACATGATCTTGAGCAAGTCATATAAAAAAAATGAGTTATATGTGCTTCTGGATTTCTTCAGCCCTTCAGGTCTTCATTTTTATGACACCTACATCCTGATCAGGCTTCAGTGGTGTTAAGGAGATGAACTGTTTTAGAAACAGCAGGGGGCAGTAGAATGCTTCTGATTCTATTTTAATTTTTAGCTCAAACTACCCTTTAAATTCTGAGAAATTTCATCTATTCCAATCTTTAAACAGCTTTTTTTTTTTTTTTTTTTTTTTTTTTTTTTATTTTTTTTTTTATTTTTTTTTTTTTTGAGAGAGGTTTTTTTGCTATAGGGCGCGTGCGCTCGCCAGACAGACAGAGAGAGACAGAGAGACAGAAAGCTAGAAATCACCCCCCAGGGGGGATGGTCACGCCGCAATCCCTTCTCCTCCATTCTCCTCTCGGGATCCTGGGCACGCACGCACACGCGCCCGGCGTGAGTTGTAAGCCACCGGGTCCGAGACGCGAACCGCGGTCGACTACGTGGGAGTCCAGCGACATAGCCATTACGCTAACTGCTGGTTCCCTAAACAGCTTTTAAAATTCCATCTAACAGCCTAGATGGTTCCGTCAGTGTCTTCATTATTGACAGTTACAGGGGCTTATTTTGCAGTCTTCAAATCTGATGTGACTGACAGGGTAAATTGGAGGTACCACAAGAATATTTCAGTTTGAGTCAAAAAGAACAATATATTCAAGGATATTCTTATAAATGAAAATTAAAACTCACATCAAATAATGTCCTGGGCTTTAAGACTGCAAGCACTTTTTCTAAATAGCTCTCTGTCTTAGTTTACCCTGATCGGTATCTTAATCGAAGCTGTGCTTCATAGAATGATGACTGTTAAATTAATGAATACATGATTGACCTCATATAATTGACTGGTCTGACGGCTAAAGTTGGATGTTGTGATTTTTCTGTATAACCATGTTTATTCCCAAAGAAATCTATGCCTTTAAGGGTATATGTTTTGGAATTTATATTTTCAGTTTCACGTCAGAAAAAAATAATGGTGCCTTAAGCTCACCAAAGGGATCATAAAAGGAGGAAAACAACTGGATGTGAAAAGACTGTTGGTAAATACATCTGTTACAGTTCCTAAGGCAATGGCCTTGTAAAGGAGTATTATTTATTCATGTGTTGGTTAGAAGTTTAGAAGTTGCCATAACGTTTTGTGAAATGCTTAACACAGTTCTCACTGGTAATATGATAAACCTTGAACCAATTTACCTTAAAATATAACAAACGTAGCTCAATCTTTACGTAATGCAGCAAACACATACTGCTTCTGCATGAGAAGGGAGGATGGTAGAAAGGGTCATGAAACTTTAATATCGGTTTGAAAGTAATGAATATGTTTACCTGCTGCAAAAAGCATGACGGCAACAGGTCTGTAGAAGCGCCTCCGAGATCCCACGCAGATAGAAATCAGACCCACCAGGAATGCAATGAGAATGATGGCCGCACCGCCCAAGAGTAAAGCCAAAGTAGCAATCTGCCAATCTAGAAACAAACACAAAAAGGCATTGCTTGTAAGCAGTAAGTCCTCAAAGAGTCCACAGAACAAAGAGCAGTCTTCTAAAAGGTCACGGAAAATGCATTATTATGAAAATACTAAACACAGGTTTCAATTTTTTTTTTTTTTGCACCAAAGTAAACTCACATCTTATTTTGTTTCTCCACAAACTTTATGAAGTCCCCTCATCTGCTCAGCAGCTTTCACTTTGCTGCAGCTCAACGGATGTTATATGACTGTATGCCAAGCACCCTTTGGGGATTCAAAATGTTTTGCAACAAAAATGAATGTAAATGTCCATATCCAGGGTGGGCCCTGTAGCACAGGAGTTAATTGCTGTGCATTGGGAACTGGATCCCATATGGCAAAATGTGGTTGAGTCCCAACCCTGGCAGCTTGAAAAACATACCAGACACATGCAAGTGTGTGTCCAAAATCCTAATGGGAAGGAGAAATGAAAGAAAAGGGATAGTGGTGTGAGCATATCCATTGGGGGTTTGTTTTCTCTCTCTCTCTTTCTGGCAAGTGCATATGCTCTCTGGCAATAAAATAAAATGAAGTCCTTATTCAGAAACGTTCCTAAAAGCTCAGCAGAATTTTTAGGCCAGGAGTTAGCTATGCTTTTCTTCTGTGAACTCTATTTGGCATTCATGTTAAGTCAAGGGTCCCCTTCATGACCTATTTCTAATACTATCATGATTTAAATTTTTATTGAGCTATAAAGTTTATACATCTTAAGTATAGAAAGTAGAGAAGTTGATAAATTTTTATATCTATTTAGACAGTAATGTAACCACTATTCAGATTAAGATATGTATCTTAATTTCTATCAGCCAGAAGTTTCCCTCGTGGCCCTATTCATTCAGTCACCATCCTCCCACACAGGGTACAGAAGACATCTATCAAGGATGATAAATTCATCTATCTACATGGATGAATTTTGTTTTGCTTCTTCTTAAAACTTCACAAAAATGGAATGAACTCTTGTGTCTCGCTTTAAAGTCTCTTATACTCACTTAGGTTGCTGTGTGAATACTTCCCTCCCCCACCCCTGCTGTTCCTTTATTTGCCTTTCTTGTCTTCCCCTCCCACCTCCATTAAAACAACTCCCCAGCAAACTAGTATCAAGAGCATTTGTTATTGTTTTTTTTTTTTTCCCCCTCTTCTTTATCTCCTTTTAGTCTCACTGTTATATTTACCATCACAGGGATGGTTTCTAAAATTAAATATTCCCAGGGAACTAGAATGGACTCTAAATGGCTCCCTTCATGCATACATAGAAACGGTAAGCATATATTGACCACTTACTACATACAGAGCTCTGCACACCAACATTTTCAAAGACTCTCTCGCCCTTACTGAAATGTAAACCTCATTGAAAAGTACTTGTCATTTCCTATAAAATAAAGAGGTCGAAATATGGAAATTTTCCAAATGGAAAATTGGCCCATTTTCCATTCCTAAGAAGGATAGAATCTTCTCTCAGATGTAGCCAAGTGAATCTATGAAGGTACTACTCAGGTTAGGAAGCCTCACATAAAATGATATTGTGGATAGTAGCACTCAGCAGTGGAGGAGGTTTGGAAGTCCCTGGCTGCCTCTTCTGGCTCTGTTTAATGTATGTACAGGAAATGAAAATAGATTTTAATGTATCGTTAAATTGCAGTGCTTTCTATCCAAAGTCCTGAAATGGTATTTTGATGCTTCCCCCTAAAATGACCCCTATAGGAAGCTTCCAAAGCACTACAAGAAGAAGGATGAGTGGGGGAACCTACGATACCCTAAGATTTTCTTCTTTCATTTATACTTCTGTAATCCTGTATCAAGCATCCTCTTCCACACCCTCTCTTTCTCAGAAATTCTGGATGCTTCATTGGTACTCAACTACAACAACTTGCCCTGCAATCAGGAAACAAACAAACAAGGGGAAAATAGAACAAAACCACACTTCTTAAAAAATAAAGATGAATCACAAGAAAGTGAAGAGCATTTTTGATGCCATATATTTGTAACAAAGCCATACAACTTCAAACAAAAGTATATCTGGCTTTCAACTAGAAGTTAAAAGGATAGCCATACTATGGCTTTTTTATTCCATAACAGCATGGAGCTTTGAATTAAAAAGCCAAAAGAATAAGCCTTACATTTGGAAGTCTCTAAATTTCTTTGGAAAAGTTTATACATAGCACAACTATATTGCAGTTTAACATATGGAAAGCCTTCTGAAAACTTGTGTGTAAGTTGAAATTTCTGAATAAAAAAAAATCAAAGCTAAATGACATCAAAGTGTTTTGGGTACAGAGAAAAGAATAAAATCCATCTAACAATCCATCAAACTCCTGGAGAGTTTGATTCTGAGAGCCGATGCAAGTATGTGCTTTCTAAAGTTGAACTACGCTTTTACAAAACGATTACTTTTAGCAACTTCCCCTAAATTATTTTATAAAAATAAGAATTAAAAAATTGGCTTTGTTTAAATTAAGATATAGCCAAATATCCACTTTTTAAGAAAATCTTAAAAGTATAATAGATTGCTTTTCCTGATAAGCTCTTTCACATAGCTCTATATGCATGAAATGTCACATATTTCTTTTCACTTCTAATTCAAAATTTTGATCACTTTTCTCTATGTTAAATATCCTCAAAGAATAGCTAAAATATATGTTTGCATTCTGTAAAGATAGCCCAAGATGGAAAAAAAATTGGTAAACTTTCCCAGTAATGGGTCAGATGATTGCAATGTTCAGTTTTGTTGGTCATGATCTCTGTGGTATCTATGCAACCCTGCCACATAACATGAAAACAGTCATAGACCCTACGTAAACAATTGAGCATAGCTGTGTCCCAATAAAACTTTATCTACACAAAAAGATGGTGGGTGGGAAGGTTTTGACCCTGTTGTTTGCAGCAAATGTTGAACTTTTTTTTTCTTTTTAGGTAAAGGCCTCTCAGATGATAAAAATCACCTAATAAAGTCGATTAAGGAGTAATACAAGAGTGTGAAGTGATGCTTACTAACGTAAGAATAGAAGTCTGCAAAAAACTCTAATCAAACTTCACATTGAATTTCCTCCAAACAGTACTACTTTATTTCACATGGAAAACCAATAAAATGCAATAGTAGAAGGGAGTAAGAGAGTAAGTTATTAAAAGGGAATAGAATCTAATTAGGAAGGGAACCTCTTATAGCATAGGAAATACTTATAAACAATTGATAAAAGCAGCCAGTCCTGGATTTTCTTTTAAATGTTCCAAATTTATTTTTAATACTAGTGGAGGCTAATGAGACAGTCACTACAGACATAAAATCAACAAGAAGAGTTCCCAACATCATCGCTCTTGTGACATTGTGACCCTTCTCTCTGGTCCACAACCAGAGATGTCTGCTCAAACAGAAATGTCACTAATTTTTCAAGAGAGACTAGAAATAGGCCATGACTGCCACTGTCCTGGCTGGAAGCTGGGACTTACACTAGGGTATTGAGACTATATCCCTAGTGGATGGTGCCAAGTTTCAGAATTGTCATCATATCCATTTGGAGTGGTTCACTGAGGCTAGTTGCCCAGGAACAAAGCTTTAAATTGCTGACCAGTTGAAACTCAATCAGGAAACTAAAAAATGGTTAGATATGATTATCATAATCGAGGACCATAGTGCTTTTCAAGGTGCAGCCTGGGTATTTTTGAACTGAGAACAGAGTTTTGGGGCATCATGTCCTTTTTAGTAAATAATCTGTTGTCCAACTAATAGGGATAGCCTGAGAGGTGAAATAAAGTTAGAGACCATGTAGATTCCTCTCTCTTCCTGAGTAAGATCGAAATACAGAGCACAAGAGAAGTGAAAAATATTTTACAGATATTGGCCATTAAGATAATAATATGCTGGCTCAGCCAGGTGGCATGGAGGTTAAGGTGGCTGGATCTCACATGGCCAACTGCATAAAACGATTCCTGGACTGGCAACTGGAGAAATACTCTGGGCATGTGTGCAAACGTGCCCAAAATCCTGAGAAGAGAATGGAGGAAAAGGGATTGTGGTGTGGTCACTTCTCCTGGGAGGTGATTTCTTATTTTCATTCTCTCTCTCTCTCTCTCTCTCTTTCTCTCTCTCACTCACTCTCTAGCCAGTGCACACACTCTATAGCAAATTAAAAAAAAAATGCTGGAATGAGCCAGCAGGTGGTGTGGTGGATGAGATGACTGGATCCCATATGGCCAACTGCAAAGTTCAAATCCCAGGCCAGCAGCTTGTAAAACATGCTGGGCACATATCTGTGTTGCCCCAAATCCCAAGAGGAGAACGGAGAAGGGATTCCAGCATAGTCATTCCCCCTGGAGGGTGCTTTCTCACTTTCTCTATCTGTCTGTCTCTAGTAAACATATATGCCCTACAGCAAAAATACAAACAGACAAAAACGTTTTAAAGAAGAAGAAAAGATAATAGACTTGGTTTTGTGTTGACACTGATAGATAGATATTTGCTTACCAACCAAAGTCTGATATTAAATTTGCCAAGAATATATACACATAAAATGTTTGGTTATATACTATAGGAATTTGGAAATTTTCTAGCAATATTATAATAAATGACCAGAAAGCTTGTCTCTACCCTAATGATTTTTGCATTAAAAGCTTTGTATGCCATAAATACTTGCTATGCCTTATTGTGTTTGCAAAACAAATTAAAATGTCATCAAATTCTCAATTTTCAGCCCCATTTCTTCAAAAACGTTATGTATTTTAAGTTCTTATCATTGGTTAATTTCTGTATCAATCGTAGTTCCCCAATTATGGCCCTCACACATTTAGTCAGATGAAGTATGAAGAGTCCTTATAGATTTATTACTCTGCCTTCATTTTCCACACTCCCATAAATGATGTACTGATACTTAGTGGAGTAGTTAACATAAACCAGTCCTGCAGAACATCAACGGCCACAGTGCTATTTTATAAACTGTAGTGCTCTGCATATTTAAAACTGGCTGTTGTTCGACGTCAGGCCAGTGGTTCGGAAACCCGAGTTTGAAGTCTAAGACCTGAGAGAACAGATGCTAATCAGTTCTGAGGAAATGATATACATCCAGGTCCATAAACTGGTGAGGGCTCGAATGGACTGAAAGCCATTTCTTTGGGATCTGGAAACTAAATCTGAAACGAGGCTGTCATATTATGTACCAGGTTGCCTCAAGAGTATTTTGGAAAAATTGACACAGTGACACTCTGGAGGCAACAAGGCTCAAGATAAGTGCGTGCTTTTCTTATTAGTGCTTTCTCTAACAGAAAAAAATAAAAGTTAAAAAGAAACAAACAAATACATACATATATATATACACTGTTTAATCTTCCCCTGCAGTTGCATAATAAAAATTTGGCAGGCTCTGTATTATAATTTCAAGCCTGTCATTAATATGCAACTCAGGAACTAAATTCAAGTCTTCTTTCAAGGTATTATCATTAGCCAGCATCACTTTCCTATGTCTGTAGATGTTTTGGCATTCTGCAGAATTTTGCTACTTACTTTAGCAGTATAATATATGAGATGGGTCTGAAATCACCACTGCATTATGAAAATTTCCTGAGCCACATTTGAACTGTCCAATTGGGGAATTCTCATTCCTTTAGGGAACTTGTGGTCAAAATTCACTTTCAATTTTCAGGAAATGCAAATTCTTAATGAGGATACATTCTCCACACTTTTGAGCCAAGGCCAACGCACCATACCAATGCCTACAACTCTCCTCTAGTCATTTAATTTAGATAACCTTACTTGTCATATACAGGCTAATTTATTTTACTTCTGTAGGTATTTTTTATATACTGAGATCAGTTCTATTATACCCTGAGCACACAATTGTCACTTTTTTAAAATTAGACATAATTAAAAAGTAATGAAGAAACAGATTCTTAACCATCAATTCAAGTTCCACTGTTTGGGTGTGTATTATTTCTGTACATGTATTCTATTGCTTTAATGAATAATTCTCAGTATTTTGTAATTCTCATTAGAAATTAAGTCACTAGTTTCTAGAACTTTTATAGCCACATTTGAATTTATCAGATTGACACTTGTATTTTCATCTTGGAATCCCCCCTCCCCAAGGAAATTATTTTAACTAAAATGGTATCTGTTACTATAATCAAAACCATTCACTGGACAACTGTAAATACTAATTCGTAACAGATACCATTTTAGTTAAGCACACATTCCCCATAAATCACCTAAATAAACTGGATCATTTTCTTTCATTCTCAGCAAACAGTCAGTTCTTCTGAATAACTTTACTCACTTGTAGGACGTATTTATAGCAAAACATTTAAATATAACTTTATGTTGGCGAGAGCTTAAAAAGCTGATTCAGAGGACCAACAGATGGCATAATGGTTACGTTGCCGGACTCCCACATAGTTGACCATGGTTTGAGTCCCAGACCTGGTGACTTAAAACTCACACTGGGCATGGGACCAGCAATTGGTGTAATGGCTATGTCACTGGACTCTCATGTAGTTGACTGTAGTTCGAGTCCCAGACCCAGTGGCTTAAACTCACGCCGGGCACATGTGCGTGTGTGTGCCTAAGATCCCAAGAGGAGGATGGAGAAGGGACTGCAGCGTGGCCACACACACACCCCCCCCGGGGGGTTGACTTCTCGCTTTCTCTCTCTCTCTATCTCTCTCTGTCTTTGTGGCGAGCACGCGCACCCTATAGCAAAAAACCTCTCAAAAAAAACAAAAAAAAAAAACAGCACACTGGGTGCACATATATGTGTGTGCCCAAAATCCTAAAGCAGAATGGAGTAGAAGGGATTGTGGTGTGACTACAATCCCTTGGTGTAACCCTAACCTTAACCCTAACCTTCCCTGGGGGGTGATTTCTTGCTTTCTGTCTGTCTCTCTGGTAAGTGCACGTGCCCCATAGCAAAAATCTCTCTCTCAAAAAAAACAAGCTGAGTTGGTAGTGCCAATCCCATCATTCTATCATCAGAAATTATTAATATGAGGGTGATTAGTCTTCCATGAAAGAAAAAAAAATGTTGCAGAATAATATTTTAAACCCATATTCCCCAAGTTATCTAGCTTTTCACCAAAAACAATATCTTTTTCCCAATTAGCTCACTTAGTCAGAGATGATGATGGCATTTAGTTTTATCAATTGCAACTTAAGAATTTAAGATTACTACTACATACTTCTAACTTTGGAAAATGAATCAGTGTTGTTATTTTGTGTAAAAGGAAGGTAACTATAGACTAAACAGTCTAATACTTCTGGAAGTATCAAATGATATACTTAACTTTTTTGAAGTGAGGAGACTGCATGTGGCAAATGATGTGGAAAACTGAAAGCATTATCGAGGCAGTTTAAACTTTGTTCTCTTGGCTAAGTTGCATTCTGACCTAAATCTTTCTGTGTTGCATTAATTTTCCACCACCCTATGATGCAGACACAAACAAAGGCTGCCAAAAGAAGAATGTGGATTCTAATATCAATAATTAAAATGACCACATCTCTTTTCAAACAAATTATATCAAAACTAAGGTTTTTTAAGTACAAATATTTAAGGCAAGTAAATATCTGCCTTTCATAACATGACAATTTAGATGTCACGAACACTAGATTGTACAAAGTGAAGTACAGTACTATAAATGCAGCTACTTTGGATACCCATGTTAATCAAGTTGGCAACAATAATGATTTAGAGTCTTACTTTTTAGATCCATTCACAGAATGAGACTGTCAAAAGAACAGTTCTTGGGGCTGGCAAGGGGCATGGTGGTTAAGGCACTGGACTCCCACATGGCCAGCTGCGGTTTGAGTCCCAGATCTGGCAGCTTACTTTCTCACTTTCCCCCCTTCTCTCTCTCTGGTAAAGTTGAAAAATGATAATAAATAAATAAATAAATTAATTCTTTTAAAAAATGTACAGTGCTTGGAGCTAGACAGTGACATAGTGGTAAAATGCCACACTCTGGAGGCTGACCCACATGAGAAGTTTCCAGGATTGTGTCCAAAGACCTCTTTGAATATGCTGGCACATGTGTGCCCAAAATCAAGGGTTGTCTGAGGCTAGAGATGGATCGTGGCATCAAGATTCTATTTTGGAGTGTTCTCTCTATCTCATTCATGGAAGAAATAAATAAAAAATATTGTTTATAAAAGTAGTCTTGGGGCCAGCATATAGCATAGTGGTTAAGGCACTGGACTCCCTCATGGCTGACCACAGTTCTATTCCCAGACTGGCAGCTTGAAAATCACACCAGGCACATGTGAGTGCATGCCCAAAATCCCAGGAAAATGGATTGTGTTGTGACCAAATCCCCAGGGGTGATTTCTCACTTGACCACTCATTGTCGTTCTCCAGTGAGCACATACACCCTATGGCAAAAACCTTTAAAAAATAAAAATAAATTTAAAAGTACAGTGTCAACCTGATTTCAAGCTTTAAAACGATCCCAGATAACCAATAAAATAAAGTACATGTCAATTTTTGCCAAAGTTTTTTAAATTTCTGATTGTTCAGCAGTGCCAGACAGGCTACTATTTCTCAATATGTAGAAATTTCATTCAAGTTTTGAAGTGTTTTTATGTTAACATTAGAAGAGAAATATACAAATTTTTTTCTTTAACATTTTACTTGCTTCACAGATTTCTATCTTAGAAAATTTAGTGAAAATGTTGGGACCAGCAGTTAGCGTAATGGCTATGTCGCTGGACTCCCATGTAGTCAACCTCGGTTCGAGTCCCAGACCTGGTGACTTAAACTTGCACCAGGTGCGTGTGCGTGCATGCCCAAGATCCCGAGAGGAGAATGGAGGAGAAGGGATTGTGGTGTGGCCATTCCCCCTGGGGGGGGTGATTTCTCGCTTTCTATCTCTCTGTCTCTCTCTGTCTGTCTGGTGAGTGCACGCGCCCTATAGTACAAACCTCTCCAAAAAAAAGAAAATTTAGTGAAAATGTAACTTATAAATAAATATACAATAACATACGGTGTTTTCCCCCCAAATAAAAACTATTGTCTACAATGCTAACAATCTAGCTATTAAAGCATGTTTTAGTATTTGGACACAAGAAAGACACTATCACCTCTAACAAAAGCTATTTCTTTTTTTTCATTTTTTAAAAAAATTATATATTTTTTTAAAGTGTCTTACCTCTCCATTTCCCCCCCCCCCAAATTTCCTATGCTCTTCCCCTCTCACACTCTCTTTCTACTTTGTCTCTGTGTCCATTACAATTTTTAATACTTTTATGTTCTCCAGTCTTCCAGTCTCTACCATAGAGTGCAGACAGTTGGTATATGTTAAGTGGAGACATGCAATATCTCTCTTTCATAGCCTGACTTGCTTCACTCAGCAACAAATCTTCCATATTCGTCCACTTTCTATCAAATTCCATAGCCTTGTTGTTTTTTATGGCTGAATAGTATTCCAAGGAGTATATGTGCCACAATTTTTCAATCCATTCATCGGTTTGTGGACATTAGAAAGTTTTCCGCAGTTTTTGATAGTAACTAATATGAGAGGTCTTCAATAAGTTCATAGAAAATGTTTCTTATGAAAAGATTATGCATGGATTTCACTTTTTTTGGTACCAAAATAAACTCATACATTAATTCTATTTTCCCACGAAGTTTTTAAAGTTCTTATTATTACCCAATGGGTACTAGTACTTCTCAACAGTAACTTCTAACTGTGGCATTTCTATAAAGTTGTGATGAGTTTGGTATTTTGAAGATTGTTCTTTTTCCACCGTGGAGAAAAACCTAAGAGGGTTTCAGTTAGGAAAACTTAGTTATTTAGAAAAGCAGGAAGGAGAAAACCCACACAGGATTAGCAGTGGGTGATCTTCCTGTAAGCAACTAAAAAGCTTTTGTGATGGCTTTCTAGCACTAATAATAATCAAGTATAAAGACAACAGCCCCCTAAGAGAGATGGAGGGATACAATTGGCAAGTCAGTGCTCTTCACAGCTCCTTCTTACACCCATCTGCAGAAGTAAAACTTCTCTCTCTTCCTTTTCAGCACTCTGTACATTTACTTCATTAAGTAAGAAGACACTGTTTCATTCAATCACCTTACTCTTACACCGAGCACAGTACCTGGAAAGCAGAATAACTGGCTGGCTGACTTTGTACCAGGACAATGTCTACAAGCTGTTAGAAAATTAATGAATACGTTTCAGTGAAGTTAACACATTGGGCACATATCAGAAGAAAATGGAGGAGAGAAGTCATTTCTTTCTTTCTTTAAGTTACCTAGTGATGCTACGAAGAGACTTCAGGTTTCAATCACAGAGTGCTATGGCAGGGTTTTTGTGAATATTTGGTTTAAGGAATGTAAACATAATAGTAATAAAATCCTCCTCCTTGATAAAAATGTGTTCTTTTCTTTGTATCTCTTTTCATGTACTGAGAATACATGTTTCAGGGTCCCAACTTCTATGCTTTTTACATCTCTGTCTAATAAGCATACATTTTGAATAGACAGTATCAGTATTTGCTACATTATCTTGAAATAGGATCTATTAAATAAACTATTATTTTAAACCTTAAAAGAGTTATTAAACTGATAGAGACAGAAATGAAGCAGATTATTTTTTCCTGGTTCTTCGGGAGATCATGGATATCTCACTGTTGCATTTATTTAAAGTTTGTTTTTCTTCCGAGACAGACAGACAGACAAGCACTCTCTACAGGGTCTCATATTGCAATCCTACCCCAGTTTTCCTAAACAGTCAGGAATATGTGTACCCAGCATGCAAAGGTTAACTCAGGAACTGAACGTGAACTTTGTAATGGTTTTCAGCATTACAGAGCATTGCACTATCACTGAACCTTTGCAGCTAAGCCTGTTGTATTGTTTTTTTTTTAATTGGACTTTGGTCCAAAGGCACTATTACACTAGAATGACAATTGAGGATCAACCAGTACCCCCAAATCCCTCATAAACCTAGGAGCAAAAGGGTTAAGGAGAAGTATCCTTGTTTAATTTTCAAGGGATCTGATTCAATAACTTGCAAAGATTGGTGAGATCTAACTGTCAGTGCCTTTGACATGTGTAAGATTGAAATTCTCCTTAAAGGAAAATCAACCTATTTTGATAAATTAATATATATCTATCTATATATATATAGATAGATAGATATATTTTAAAAGAAAGCAAAAATGCAACATGTTATCAAATAAAAATTTATATTCACTTAATCAACTTAAGAAATGTATAAACCTGACCACCATATAATTTAGCAATGTTTTTTCAGTCTAAAATTAAGATGTTGTTTTAAAGTACCCTATATGGAGAAACGTAAAGAATATGTTGTTTATTTTTAAAGATTACGCATGCTAAAAATGTAAATTTGATGACAGTAAACATCTAAAATCTAACTGACTTATCAACATGTATGAGTCTACTTATCTCAGTTTGAAGACTCTTTAAATTCTATGTGAAGTCAAATCATAGATGATAAATAATCTTATAAAAAGTGGTCATCTGGGGACTAGCAGATAGCATAGCAGTTACATCGCTGGACTCCCACATAACCGACCACAGTTAAAATCCCAGACCCAGTGGCTTGAAAAATCACACTTGGGGGACCAGCAGTTAGCGTAATGGCTATGTTGCTGGACTCCCATGTAGTCAACCGTGGTTCAAGTCCCGGATCCGGTGGCTTAAAACTCATGCCGGGTGCATGTGCGTGCGTGCCCAAGATCCTGAGAGGAGAATGGAGGAGAAGGGATTGGGGCGTGGCCATCCCCCCTGGGGGGTGATTTCTCGCTTTCTGTCTCTCTGTCTCTCTCTGTCTGTCTGGCAAGCACACACGCCCTATGGCAAAAACCTCTCCAAAAAAAAAAAAAGAAAATCACACTTGGCATGTGTTGTGTGTGTGTGCCCAATATCCTGGGAGGTGAATCTATTGTAGTGTGGCCATCCCCTCTGGGGGAGGGTGTGATTTCTCACTTTCCCTCTCACTGTGTCTCTCTGTCTCTCTGGTGAGTGCATGTGACCTCAGACAAAAGAAAAAAATCTTTAAAAGAAAAAAAAGGTGGTCAACAGGCCAGCCTGTGACCTGGTGGTTAAAGGCAGCTGGATTCTAGATGACCTACCATGCAGTTTTGAGTCCTACACCTGGGGGCTTGAAAACATGCCAGACATGTGTGTATGCCTGGCTAAAATTCCAAAAGAGGGCACATATGGAGGAGAAGGTATGGTGACATGACTTTGACTCATGTGGGGAAGTGCTTTCTCACTTTCCTTCTCTTTCTGTCTCTCTCTCTCTCTGGTGACTGCACATACCCTGTAGCCAAAAAAAAATACCTATTTCATATGTCCTCCTTAATTTCTTCATCCAAAATTCCATACATAATAGTGTTCAACAATCCTTCAAATACCATGAGATAGTTATCTACATTTTACAGAAAAATCCGAAAACCAATCCTGCAAAAATGCTATAGATAAGTACAACCTCTCTATTGAGTCTTTTTGTTTTGTTTTGTTTTTAAGAGAGATTGTCACTATAGGTGTGTGTGTGTTCACTGGAAAGACAGAAAGAGACAGAGAGACAGAAAGTAAGAAATCATCCCCTGGGGGGATAGTCATTCTGCAATTCTTTCTCCTCCATTCTTCTCTTGTGAATTTGGGCACACATGCACTTATGGCTGATGTGTTTTAAGTTGCTGGGCCCAGGACTTGAACTGTAGTCAACTAAATGGGAGTTCAGCGACATCACCATTACACAATCTGCTGGTTCCTCTACCGTGTCTTTGACATTGTATTTTGCCTCATTTTCCATATCCATGCAATAAATGTGATTGAAGTAGGCTGTCTAAAATCTTTTCTATTCCAAATGTGTTGCAATTCTATGATTCAATACATAGGCAATTATCAATAACAGAATTACGTTTTTAAAAACAAAAGGGGAAAAAAAAAAAAGAACTCAACTCCAATACCTCTCTGGGACTACAAAACCTGACCTTTGGCTGGAATTTCAATATTTTAGCATTCCTGTACCAAGCATGTTACCAGATGTATTCAGAACTTCCAAAAAAAAAAAGACAGTAAAATTTTATAATGTGAGGACTGCAGGTAGCATGGTGGTTAAGGGCACTGGACTCCTACATGGCCAATCATGGTTTGAGTCCCAGACCTGGCAACTTGTTTTCTCACTTTCTCTTTGTGTCTCTCATTCTGTCCTTCTCTGGTCAAATTTAAATATAAATAAATAAATAAGAATAAAGTTAGATAATTCTAAAAAAATTTTTTATAATGCAACATGAAGTAGCAGGTTATGATTCAGATTCCTATCAGTTTGAACTTTGATCATTTGAGACTGTAAACTAAAGATAATGGAAAGTTTTAGATATATAGTTGTGTGTTGCTTAACCACAGGATATGTTCCAAAAAGTGCATCACTGGGACCAGCAGATAGTGCAATGGTTACATCACATCGTTGGACTCCCACATGACTGATCATGGTTTGAGTCCCCAAACCGGTGGCTTGAAACTCATGCCAGGTGCATGTGTTTGCATGCCCAAAATCCCGATGGAAGAATGGAGAAGAGATTGTGGTGTGGACATTCCCTCCGGGGGGGGGGAGGGGGGTGGTGATTTCTCACTTTCTCTCTCTCCATCTCTCTGTCTCTCCAGCGAGTGCACACACCCTATTGCAAAAATCCCTCTTAAAAAAAAAGAAAGAGAAAGTGCATCATTAGGGATTTGGACATTGTGCAAACATCAGAGCATATGTAAACAAACCTAAATGGTATAGCCTACTACCCATTATATTCTCTTAATAGAGCCACCATCATACACGCAGTTCATCGCTGACTGAAATGTCATTATAGGCACATGACTCTGTACATGTATGTGAGTACAAACATACATATATGCATATATGAAACCACTCATCCTGTTAGCAGTCCAACTATCCTGAGACCACCATGCTAGAAAGGCAACGTGGAGGTAATTCCAGCGAGAGTCCCAGCTGAGTCCCACCTCCTAGACATTCCCACTAAAGTGCCAAACCTATGAGTGAAACCATTTTGAAATGGATCCTACAATTCTAGATGTTCGAGTCATTCAAGTCATCCTCAGCTATAGTCAAAGACATTTTGGAATATAGTCAAGCCATCTTCATTATGCCTATCTGAATTCCTGACCCACAGAATTCATAACCAAAATAAAATGGTTTTTCTTTTATACCACTAACTTTTGACATGGTTAGTTTCCCAGCACTCTTGGCAATATTCTGTCTCTATTACCAATTAATTGAGACCTTGATAAATTTACAAAAATCCTTGATCCCTTCAGTAATACATAGGAATAACTTTAACTACCTCGCACGCTTATTGTGACACTGGGAATAATTGAGGTGTCTGGCCTGTAATAGTACAGAATAAAAGCTAGCTATTGGATGACAGTTTTTTGTAATCACAATCTACCAAGAACATTGTTAAATGTTAGGTAATGCATATAAAAATTTAAATTTGAAATAAACAAAGTATATCATTGTACAATGCCAAAAAATTTTGCTACTTGAGAAAAAAGTCCTCAGTTACTGAAAAAAAGTCACTTTGGATTTTTCTGAATATACAATAAGGAAGAGACATATTAATGAGCAGGTATCTCCATATATTTAATCTTCATGACAAATCAATTGAAGACGTTAAATGATAAGAGGTCACGTGATTGGCAAGTGGCCAAGTTTGGGTTACTGAGAATACAAAGTCTCTTGTATTTTCCACAGCAATACTCCGTCCTGCTACAGGATTATGTTATAATTTACCATAGTTCATATAGAAGTTTGCTGTTTGCTGTGGTATATAGGTATTTCCAAGATTTACTTTGAAGCATCCTTAACTCTTTTCACTAGTATGTCTAGTGGAGTTGGCTGTATCTATGGTCTCTCCAAGTGGCCTTACCATTACACACAAACTTGATGGGATCAGGTTGTGGTAGAGTGGTAAAGCAAGTGGACCTACATGGGAAAGGTCCTGGGTTTGTGTACCAAGACCTTCCTGAGCAAGCTTGGTCCGGAGCATGCCCACTAGCTGAGATTGGGGATGGATTATAACATGAGGGACCTGTTGGGGGTGCCTATCTGTCGTTCATGGAAGAAATAAATAAATTTAACAAAAATTCCGGAAACTCGAAGGAAATTCCTCAAATGCATTTCTTTTTCTTTTTTTTTTTTTTCTCTTTTTTTTGGGGGAGAGGTTTTCGCTATAGGGCGCGTGCGCTCGCCAGACAGACAGAGAGAGACAGAGAGATAGAAAGCGAGAAATCACCCCCCAGGGGGGATGGTCACACAGCAATCCCTTCTCCTCCATTCTCCTCTTGGGATCTTGGGCATGCACGTACACGCGCCTGGTGTGAGTTCTAAGCCACCGGGTCTGGGACGTGAACCGCAGTCGACTACGTGGGAGTCCAGCAACATAGCCATTACCATTACGCTAACTGCTGGTTCCCTCAAATGCATTTCTGATAGCAAGTAAAATCTATTGCTTGGCTATGTGTTTGTTTTTGTTTTGTTATGTTTTATTAAAAGCCAGGCTTTTCTTACACCCATCAAATCCCTTAGCTGCCAAATACTGTTCTAAGTGGCTCCCTGGAGATTACAACCCTTCTATGAATGTGAGTGAAAGAGGAATTACATCTGCCTGCAAATTAAAATTGTCCTTTGTAAAAGTAAGTTTGGGGCACTTGAAAATCTATAACATATTAAAAAGTAAATCAGCACGAAGCTCTTGAAATGCTATACTTGGTTTTCTCTAGGTTATTATTAATAGTTGGGAAAGTTCTGGTAACTGCTCCTCTATTAATATTCTACCCATAACACAGTTCATGCTGTGTAAAGGCAACTGCATTTGTTCTCCTTATGTTCTTTTTTGAGGAGGCCAGAAAAGGGTATAACTGTAGTAACTTCCAGGCTTGCTGAGCTATTTGTAAACATGCATCAATATCAACTCATTTCCAGCAACAAGCTAAACCCTCCCTGGAGCAAATCACATTGTGAAGCTTCCCAATGCAATTCTGTTTCCCAATTAAGGTATAAGTCTCAAATATGCACAGATGTTACACGTCTGAACTCAAAATCACTGAATCTCAGATTTTCTAAGATTTGCAGGTGTTCAGGCAGTTCTATTTTTCTTAAACTATCATCTAAGGCGGGTTTTCTTATAAATTTCTTCTAAAATGGATTTTTATACTGAAGTTTAAAAAACTGAGCCAGCTATAAGGCACTCTTAAAACAACCTCTTATAAACTGAAAATAATGTTCACCTGTTATTAGCATACAGCACACTTCCATTTCAAAACTACCAGTGACTCATGTTACAAATGCAGCTATTTTTAGGACAATAGATGATGTTAACAATATTCCTTGAAAAAGGCACTATTACATCAAGTATTTTATGAAGAAAAAGATGAAGAAATGGTACTGGTTATATCCCCAAATTACTGTCCGTAAAACGCGTTCATTTGGTCATCCATATGTCCTTGCTTTTTGCTTAGCCAATATATCATACAGACATCAAAAAGCAACCTACTTTGTATGAACTAGCTATATACATTAATACATCTTTAAGAAGAAATATAAAATCACCCTGGAAGTTATAGCACATCTGATACTGAGTTTAGGGCATCAGCAATCTGTACACACTTGTGCCATCGTATTTACACTAAAGATTCTCTTGTAATTGTTAAGGGGGGGGTGTGAAACCCTAAGAACTATATTCTAAAGTCTAAAACATTACCCTCATGTTTTATAAGATTTAGGATTTATTAAAGGGCTACCCAAAACAGTGCTGGGAAAACTATCCTTAGAAATCATGTGGCTGGCAGCCATCTGAGTTTCTGCATATACAAACTTCTTAACAAGCTGGCGTACTTTATTTATCCTGCTTTCGCTTGAATGATAGTCAATTAGCCGTTTTCTCCTTTGTCTTTTTGGAAAACTTACAGCTTAAGATAAGTGCCTGGACTGTCCCTATACACTGAACTGGGACACCAGAGAAAAGCATTACAGCTGACTGACAACTGGATTACTAGTTCATACTAGAAGTGCTGACGCAACCTTCGATACACCAGGACACAAGAGGCATGGTTCTGCTCTCAGTTAAAATCCTAAAATGGGTTATAAACAGCAAATGATGCCCATTTGGTACTAACATTAAAATACAAGTTTAAAAATAATGGTTTAGGTGAAAGTTTTGGTTGAAATGGCCTAAATAGGACATATGGTCGTCAGTGGAACCATCTCTGAAATTTTCCTTCTGTAAATATGTATGAGTTTGCCTCTTCATAGCAGTTTTATTCTAATTAAGACAAAGGTTTGTAATTAAGCCCTGAAGATCCTGGTGAACGGCCTTTAGAAAAACTGTCCTTGGTGGCTCCTTCTAAGGTAATTCATTCCAAGAGAAAATGAAGTGGATCTCAAAATCTTTAGAGAAGACATTTCCCTCCCTGTTTTCTGCTACTCCACACAGCAAACAGACTGAAGAAAGCTGCCTGTCTTTTGGAACGAACAAGAAAAGCACTACTGGTTTCGATTCAGCCATTCCCTCTTCGACTCCAAACACTGGTGGATAGAAGCTTCAGGTCCAGGTAACATTTTTAAGAAAGGGGTTTTTGTAAAGTGGGGACACAAGGCAATTCTCCGTATTTTGTTCCTGTTCTTCCATGCCCCCCTCATCCCTCCCTCATGGAGACCAAAACTGAACTGCTACTATGTAAAGTCAAGAAGTTGTTCCACAGCCTCTAACGACACCATCTCTACTTTTTTTTAACCCATTTGCACACAAACTCTGCTATCTCTGGGCTGAACACTATTTGTAAGCAAAATAACACTCAGAAACCCAAAGAGAAATAAATATTGAGGTAGGAGTTTCAGCAAAGGGGCTAAAATCAAAGGTTGGGAGCAGGGATCAGAAACTAAACCTGCCACAGTTACCACTATATTTGCATTAAGCCTGTGTGTCTCCCTATTTCCTTGCCTAGAGGGGAAAAGAGTGCAATAAATGGATATGGAGGTAATTAAGGAAAGATTAGCAAACACAGCATACTGCTCAACAAACTCGAGCGGGCTTCGTCCCCATCGCCTACATTCCAATCGGCCACGAGAAAAGGACACTGGCCTGAAAAGCAAATGGGAGTTGAAGCTGGTTTCTCTAATCTATCTGGAAAGTCTTTATGCAATCAGGGGACTATTATTTCAAAAGACTGAGAGAAAGGGGCAAAAGATTCACGTTGCTAAGGAGACATGCTGAAGCTGGCATTCCTACATAAATTTTCATTTCTTTTGAGAAGGGAAAAGAAAAGATATTTTCTCCAAAGTTTATTTGGATCCCCTGGTTACTGAAGAAAGGCATTTTACCAATTTATTTTATCTTTAGTTGTAAACAACCAACCCTGAAAGAATGAAAAGACCTAAATGTTGACCTCCTGCTGCCAACCAGTTCCCTCCACAGTGAATTAATCAACAAAGGCGAACCCTGCAATGGGAATTTCGAGGTAATATCAAAGAAAAAGACTTTTGTGCACATGCAATTAAATTTATGGAAGAAACTTAACCAAGTGAACTAATCTCTCATAACACACACACACACACACACACACAGAGAGAGAGAGAGAGAGAGAGAGAGAGGAAGGAACATCAGATTCTCGTGGCTTTTTGTACTATTTCAACTTTGTTGGAACTTGAAACGTTTCCAGTAAAGCTTTAAAAATAGTGCCAGAGAAGACATATAACTGTCACGAAGGAATTTAATGAGTTTCTCAGGTGTGCGTGTGTAGAAAATCCCCTTTCTCTGCGCTGACACCAGCAGTAGAAGAATCAAGATCAGAAGGGAAGGGGTTTGCTACAAGAAATCGGAAGTTGGCAGATTTCTGCTAAAGCAGTAACTGGGGCTCTGGGGGAGGCAAGCAGGCAGTCAGAAAAGGAGTAAAACTGAAGTCCTCCTGGGGCTGGTGGCTCAGTGGCTCTCTTTTTCTCTACTCACGAACCCCATCTATTCCCATCCATTAGCAGCTTTCTGTGCTGACCGAATAAAACACAACTTTCCAGGCATCTGTGAGTAAGTAAAGGGAAACGTCTGGAGGAAAGAGGAATTAGTAGAATGTGGGAGAATAAAGGGCAACTCACAACTAACGACGGTGCCACCAAAAAAGGAAACAAAATTCAGCCTCTGTCTCAACTCCCTATATCTTTCGACAGTTTAAAGAAATCAAATCCAAATCCAAAACTTATCGGGAGAAAATCCAAAAAAGGCGCTGCAGAACAGGCAAAAACCTGAGCACTAAAAGGTAAACTCAGGCAAATTCCTCCTTGAGAGGTGAGAGAGGAAAGAGAACCCAGAGCATCTTGGTGAAGTTGGGGCGTTTTGCCTGTTTCTTTTTTAACGGAGGTGTGGAAGGCGTCGCATTTTTTACAAAACCACATGGTTCTCGCCTTAAACGATAACAATTACCCAAAATAGCATACGTGTTACTCCAGAGCCCGAGGATGGCCACAGGAGGGGGGAGAGGGCGTGGGACGTCGCTTTAGGTTTAGCGACAGGGAATGAGGAGGGGAGAGAGGCGGATGCCAGGGAGGTGGCTGGAGCCCGGGAACTCGGGATGGGCCGCCGGGATGGGGTAGACAGACAAGGGCAGGGGCAGGGAGAGGTGGGGAGAGGCGGTGGCTGTCCTGGCAGGGGAGCTCAGGGCAGTCGGGGCGGGAGGCGGGGGTCGCGGCGCCGGGCCCTCACCGCTGCTGAGCGTGGACTCGCAGTGCCATTTGTCCAAGCTGGCGGGCTTCCGGCAGGACTCCCACAGGGACAGGTAGTACTGGTGGTCGGCCGTGACCCAGGCGGGGCTCAGCACGGCCCCCAGGTCCAGACACAGCGCCAGGAAGATGCACACCAGCCCGACCAGCTTCAGCGGGGTCAGCACCGACACGCGCACCTCCTCCATGCCGCTGCCCGCCGAAGCCATGCCCGGGCGCCGCTGTCGCCCGCCCCGCCGCAGGCGAGGACGCCAGGAGGGTCCGAGAGCCGGGAGTCCGACCTCCGGAGCAGGGAAGCCGCGAAGCGCTGATCGCGGGGACTCGCTCCCTCGGGGCTCCGTGAGCTTCCCGCCGCGGCTCGAAGGTGGGTCTGCGGAGGCGGCCGCCGGGTCGGGATCGTGGGCAGCTGCAGCGACGTCGATCCCGCCGCGGACCTTCGCCGCTCGCCCCGCGCTGCGCTCTGCCCGCGCCCGCGCCCGCGCCGCGCCGGCTCTTGCTCCCGCTCCCGCTCCGCCCCGGCGAGGCCCGGCTCGCTCCGCCCTCGCCCCTCCCTGGGCTGCGGGAGGCGGGGCCGAGCTGGGAGGGGCGGAGGGTCCGCACCCGGGCGGGAGGCGTCAGGCTCTGGCTCCCGGCGGCAGAAGCTCCCGCCCGCCCCGCCCTGCTCATGCCCTAGTCTCTGCCGGGCAGGCTGAGCCCCAGGCCCGCCGCCCTGGACTCGCTGAGCGCGGTGGTTCCTCGAAGCTGCACGGCCCGGGCTGCGCTCTCTCCGGGGTCGCCTCCACCCCCCCCCCCGCGTCACGTGGGTCTCCTTAGGGAGCAGGGTGGGTCGTTTTCTAGAAGGCATCAGATGGGGATTCCTGGTTTCCTAGGCTGTGGCTGTGGGAGCAGAGAGAGGTCCTCTCTCCGAATTACGTCGTGCCCTCCCCCAGGCCAATTTCACATCCCCAGGGATTTGGGAGAAGGAGGAGAAAAAGACTGAAGGCATTTCATCCCCTTCCCAAACCCGGGAGACCAGAGCCCCCCTGCCCATCCCTGCTCCCCCGGATTTCCCAGTTTCTTCACTTTGTTTCCAAGCCGGCTACCGCGTCTGTTCTCTGCGCTCGCTTGCTTTTGCGCTGCCTTTGAAGGACGTTTGCTCCGAAAACGCAGGCGCTAAAGTGAGAATGAGAGCTTCTGCAAAATGTGAAGTAAACCTTATCTGTACCTCCGCTGCTCTGCCCTCAGCCTATTGGCTAAGGCCTTTATTCATTCCGCTTTGCCTTATGCCAAGCTGGCTCTCAATCTTCCTTGGGTATTAAGTGGTCTTTGTTCCCCGGCAAGGTGTAGCTCAGGGCCTGAATAGGAAAAGTGTTATGTCTTAACTAAATGGGAAACTAATCAGTCTACAAATATTTACTGAGCACCTACTGTGCGGTCTGGGCTAAGGGCTCAGCATAACAGGACTCTGTACTGGTTCTTAAGGAAACATTTTATCATTACTTTTATACTTGAAGAATAAATACCCCTTCAAATTGAAATTGGAAGTCTATACTTGACTAGGGTAGCATATGATTGGCGGGTTATCAGTCTTTGGTATCTCTTTGATTACTTCCTAGCTTTTCTATAAGGAAACAATTTATTACCTAAGTCACTGTATTTCTGTGGCAGGGTGGGAGGCGGTGGAATGTTTCCGAATCGTTCACCATCTGCAAAAATTTGTGGGACATTCAAAATAGAGGTTAAGATCTGAAGAATGGAAAACATACCTTCTCCCTCTTATAAAATATCCTCAACACTCCAGGATTTCCTACGTTTTGTTGATAACATGTTTGCCCTTCTAACCACATCTTTCCATAGGCTGGCCACATTTTGACCCAAAGTAGCATTCTGAGTGTAAGAAACAATCGAGTTAGTGTCAAATGACTGGAGAATAAGAACCAACCCAAATGAAAATAAAACCCCAAGGTTTTCTTACATTTGCAATTCAGGGAACTGGCAACTTCCCCCCACTTCTCAATCATTATCATGCTAATTATTGCAGGACTCTGAATGAAGAATGCCTAGAGCACTCAGAGGTCTTTAACCCCGAACTTCAGCAGGTTTTTTGGCCTCCCAGCTAAATACAAAGGAGCTCAAGTGCTTCTTAGACACAGTCCCACTGAAAAACCTAAAAACTAGGACGATTAATTGGGGGAGGGGGAGAGGCAGGCTTGTGATATTTTTCCTTTACCTGGGCTTATGTGTGTGGCTGTATAATGTACACCCAAAAAATATTCTTTAAGGAAATGTCTTGACTATGATATGAAAGTTATAAAGAAATCACTTTTTTCCCTCAAAATTCTATCATGTTGCCTTTAGGAAACTTCTTTGCTAACCAATTTATATTTGTCTCTGTCTTTGTTCTATCTCCTCACCCCCTGCCCTACCTCTCACTTGTTTTGCCTCGTTTTTCTGGCTTGTTCTCAACTATGTATTTTACTTCATCATTCTTCATGCTATTTCACTATGCTATTGTTTCGAGAATTTGCACAACATAATACAGATCTACCACTCTTACCCCTCTAGTGTATTTATTAATTTTATTTATTTATTATTATTGTTTCTTTTTTTGCTATGGGGCGTGTGTACACACGTGTGTGTGCGCGCGCGTGTGTGTGTGTGAGAGAGAGAGAGAGAGGGAGAGAGAAGGAGAGAGAGGGAGAGAGAGAGAGAGAAAGCAAGCCAGGTCTGGGACTTGAACCTCAGTCAGCTGTGTGGGAGTCCAGCATGGTAACCACTGTGCCACCTCCTGGCCCCTAACTTTCAGTTTCAAAATGCAAAACGTTCTCAAGACAAAAAGATGTGTTTTTCTTCTTGTAAGTTTGTAGCAAACTCATTTAGTGGGAAAATATATTTCAAATTGATGTGAGGCTCTTCATGGCTTTGATTTTTCTCACTTAGTGTGAATAAATATGCAATCACAGATCCTGTTGGGTGTTGTGTAATTTATAGTATACGCATCATAGTGTCTTTCAAATATTTGGAAAAGTCTGCATTCCCCAACATAGCTGACCTCAAACTTTTCATATGAGAAATGATGGACCTGTATTTTACCCTAAAGATGGGAAAAGTAGAGCAGGGATTCCAACATTTAACAAACAGTGAATGAAAACTCATTTCCCACCCCCCAAAAAAGTACCTGGCTGTACACACACACATGTACACACACAGAGCTCAAAACTTTGTGGAAAAACAGAATTAAAGTATGAGTTTATTGGGCCCAGCAGGTGGCGTGGTGGTTAAAGGCACTGGACTCCCACATGGCCAACCTCAATTCAAGTCCCATACCTGGTGACTTGTTTTCTCACTTTCCCTCTCTATTTCTGGTGTGCTCATGTACCCTACAGCAAATTTTAAAAATAATAATAATAAGGACCAGTAGATGGCGTTACGGTTACGTCACTGGACTCCATGTAGTCAAAGGCAGTTCCAGCTCTGGACCAGGTGGCTTAAAAAACACCAGGCAAGTGTGCATGTATACCCAAAATCTTGAGAGGAGAATGGAGAAGGGATTGCAGCATGACCATTCCCCTGGGGGATGACTTCTCGCTTGTTGTCTCTCTGTCTCTCTCTGCTTCTCTGGTGAGCATACGCACCCTATAACAATAATCTCTCTTTGAAAAAATAATAACTACATTAAATTAAATTAAATAGTTCTTTAAAATTGTGAGTTTATTTTAGTGCAAAACAAATTTTAGATCTACTTGTAGTTTTTCATAATTTGTGTTTCCGTGAACTTTTTGAAGACCTCCCCCCATGTATCATATGTAAGTGTATGTGTGTATATGTATAGTATATTTGTATATGTGTGTATATATTTATGAATATATATAAAAGTGCTTCAAAATGTTTGAGAGAGCAGCAGGTGGCATAGTGGTTGGGGCACTGAACTCTCACATGGCTGACCATGGTTCAAGTCCTGGACAAAGAGTCTTGAAACTCATGCCCAGGGCATATGCATGTGTGACCAAAATCCCAGGAGGAGAGTAGAGGAAAGGGGATTGTGGCATGGCCATCTCCCCAAGGGGTGATTTCTCACTTTCTTTCTCTCTGTCTTTCTGACGAGCACAGGTGCCCTATTGCAAAAATCTCTCTTTAAAAAGTTTGTGGGAAAATGAAATTAAAATCCAAAATTCTTTTGGTGTAAAAAATTTTTGAATCCATATTTTTTTCTTTTTGTTCATTTATTTTATGACCATCCTAATTCTAGGACTACTATATAGACAACTTATTTGTTTACATTTTATTTGTCATTTTCCAGAGTACAAGCATATGTGTTTACCAGAAAGAGACAAAAAAAAAAAAAAAAAAAAAAAAAAAAAAGACAGAAAGAAAGGAAAAAAGCATGGCATGGTCGTGCCACAATCCCTTTTTTGGTTCTCCATCACTGTTAGGATTTGGGGCATGCACCAACACATGTCTGGAAAAACACATTGAGGCCAGGGCTGGGATTTGAACCATCTGTCAGTTATATGGGATCTGGTTCTCTTAACCAATAGTCCATGGAGCCAGTGCCCTTTTTTTTAAGAGAAAATTTTTCTATAGGGTGTGTGCACTCACCAGAGAGAAAGTGAGAATTAAAAAAAAAAATTAATTCATGATAGACAGTGTGTACATTTGCATGAGAAAAAGAGGGAGAGAGAGAGGGAGAGGGAGAGGGAGAGGGAGGGAGAGAGAGAGAGAGAGAGAGAGAGAGAGAGAGAGAGAGAGAGAGGAGAGGAGGTATCCTCATGCTGCAATCCCCGTCAACCCACCAGAATCTTGGGCACATGTGCAAACAAATACTCAAAATGTTCCAGGCCAACAGGGCTAGGGATTCAAACCAGTAGGTATGTGGCCTCCAGTATTACAGTTCAGTATGTTATCCACTGTGCCACCCGGTGGGACAGTGACTGGTTAAAATTAGAAAACAAAGGCCACATTCTAATACAACATCAGATATGAGAATGTATACCAAAGAACTATAAGAAATTACTCTTAAGAAGAAAAGAAGCACAATGACAGAAAATACAATACTCTACTTCTCGAAAGAGCTGGCAACCAGACCAACCAGAAATAAACACATCTCTCTACCCCACACATCCCCAGGGAGGATGTCCACATCTCAATCCCTTCTCCTCCAGTCTCCTCCAAGGATCTTGGACATGCACACACACACATGTCCAGCATTAGTTTCAAGCCATCAAGTCCAGGACTCGAACTGCAGTCGGCCATGTACGAATCCAGCGATATAACCATTACACCATCTGCTGGTCTCACCAGTGCCTTTTTTAATTAAAAATAAAATGTATTTATTTGTTCTATGCGTGAAAGAGAGAGAACCCATAACAGAATCTTGATACCTCAATCAACCCCCAGGCTACAACTAGCCCTGAATCATGGGTAAGTGTACACCCAATGTACTCAGGGAGGTCTCTGGACTTGAACTGGGACCCTTCCCATGTGGGATTGCCTTTGCAGAGCATTTTGTTTTACCACTGCACCACCTGACCATCCTGCAACATCCGTCGTAGTTTCATAGCACGCATTTTCCATGAACTTTTTGACCCCCCATATATGCACATATATTTGTGTGTGTGTGCACACATGTGTGTGTGTGTGTGTGTGTGTGTGTGTGTGTGTGACAGAAACAAGTACCATTGGGTGCAAGGCTGCTACATTGGGCTCTTATTTAAAAAAAAAAAGTTGAGTTTTTTCATGAGAGAAAGAGAGACAGAAGAAAGAGAGAGAGAGAGAGACTCCACAGGGCCTTGTTATGTTGCAGTCTTCTTTTCCAAGCCCTTCAGCAAGTCAAGATCTTAAGCTTGTGAGTACCCACTGTGTTTCCAGTTGACTTGGGATCTGAATTGCAGTTGGCTCTGTGGCTTCCAGCACAGTGGATCAGTACACTACCACCTGTGCTACCACGGCAACACCTCCATCGGTCTCTTTTAGTCATGCTTCTCCTCTCAGATCCTTAGAAAGGACTTCCTGTACCATGGATCTCAACACTGGAATCACATTTGAATGTGCACTGGTTAGACATGCTTGCTTGCAGATGGGAAGAAATCGAATGAAGGGACAAAATACCTCTAAGGAAAAACATTGGAGTAGTCACTGAAAGATTAGAATACCCAGCAATGGTTTTTCCAGTCTAAAAGGTAATAAGGTCAGGAAAGTAGCAAAATTTCCTTTAGAAATAGGAAACAGAAAAGAGTACTTTTGAGGCTTACCCACTTTACTGTACGTCCATTCTTGAGCTCTACTCTAGAAGGATTACAATCCAAGGTGAAACCATAATATAATGAGGCCTGCCTGCTATTTATGATGACTAATGAGGTCAAGAGAGTTTCAGCTTATGGTGTGTTCCATACTATATTTCTGGGATTTCTTATTGTGTTATGCAAAGTTCTTGCCTTAGAATGATCATAAATAACTGTGATAAGTAATTGCTATTTATGCTTTTCTATTTTAAAAGAACATTTATGAAAATTAAGAATCCTTCAGGTGGTGTGGTTAAGCTACTGGAATGCACATGGCCGACCACAGTTTGGATCCTGGACCCAACAGCTTGAAGTTATGCTTGGTGCATGTGCATGCCTGCCTCAAATCCCAAGAGGAGAATGGAGAAGGGATTTTGGCATGGCCGTCCCCTTTGAGGGGTGATTTCTTACTTTCCCTCTCTTTGTCTCTCTCCAGCAAGCATGTGTGCCCTATGACAAAAAACATTTTTTAAAAATTTAAGAATTCTTCATCTAAAAATCTACATTATATCATATTTTTCTATTTTTTCTGATTTTAACATGTACTACATTGTTGAATCGGTTAACATCAATAATAATGTATTCTCAGTTCAGATTATGTGTTGATATTTTGATTTTAAGTTAATTGATATTTCATAGTAGTACCTATGATCGTAATAATTTACTCTCCTACAAAGAAAGGAAATAAATCATGGAAGTGAAAACACTAGAGGACACTGGAGGGGAATGATGATTAGTTTTAAAGTAAATATATTTATTATAATGAAAGAATTGTGAGTCAGCTGCCTAGGAGTTAAGAATATGGAAAAAGTAGAATATTCCCAGTGGGAATAGTTCTAAATGCCTTTTCCATCTTTTCTTTTTTAATAGAGAGATTTTGCTATAGAGAGTGTGCACTCTCCAGAGAGACAGAGAGAGTTTAAGAGACAGAAAGTAAGAAATCACGCCCTGGGGGGGATGGCCACACCTCAATGCTGCCTGCTCCATTCTCCTCTCAGGAACCCGGGCACGCACAAACATGCACCCGGCATGAGTTTTAAGCTGTCAGGTCCAGGATTCGAACCGTGGTCTGCCGCGTGGCCATATCCAGCGACGTAACCAATACTCCATCTTCTGGTCCCTTCCATCTTTCTCAAGCATTTATTTCCTTCACAATAGTTACCTATAGGCATAGGTCTTTCCCCACATTTACATTTTATTAGTATTCATTTACTGCTATGTGGAGAAATGACCGTCATGCCCATTATGACTATATTTTTATTATTTTTGTTTCTATTTTTACAACTACAGGTTAAAACTTTTGATTGCCTGGAAGCAAGTGCATATCTACTAACATATTCTCATCCTGGGGGAATTTCAGTTATCTTTGGACACCTTCAGTGTGGTACATCGTTTCTATATCTGCTCTGGAGTTCTCTGTACTTAGGAACTGAATTGAAAATGGAACACTGAAAGACTTGGAAATGGTTTGCCTGATAGTTGAACCTTTGGTAGGATGAGCAAGTTTAGCTTATGCCGTAGAGCTTGAAGGGGATCCATGCTGAATGGGACTTAGATGTTGACTGGGACATAGACCGTGGAAGTCAGCGTAGAGATGAGAGGGAGCACCAGGAATCACCCTGGGGATTACTCACCCTCCCCTGAGCTCCCCTTAGACTGGGTAGCTAAGTTGCCTCCATGACTCTAGTTTTGGTCTAAAGCCATCTTTGTGTGCTTGTTGGTGAGTTTCACAGAGACAGTCTTCATAGAGACCTTTTATCCTTGGACAGTTGAATGGAGGTGCTGCAACTAGATGAGAAAACTCTAAGAAATACCTGCTTAGACACCCCTTCCCAAATTCAAGTGCCATAGTGTCACTTTTCCACTACAACAAAGGCGTTGATTGACAATGATTATTGGCACTGTTGATTTTTCTCCTGTGTATTTGTTTTTGGTAACATAGACAAGTCTCAGAACTATGACAGCCGAGAGCCCTTGCCCAGTGTTCTCCAGATAGGGACTGTGTCTGCAGCGTCGGAACATTCTCCTTCATTAGAAAATGGGTTCTTCCTCTCTTTTGTGGTCTGAAGGATTCACATGCACAATGAGAAAATAAAATGAACCGCAAATCATACATCTCAAGTATAGTGATGGCTCAACGTTAATTGAAGAAAAGGCTGAAATTGAAAAAGATTCAGTAGAAAGGGGATATGGAGCAATTTATACTCACCCTTTCCGTAGAAGAATGCAGCAAAGCTATTTCTCTCTGGAGTTAGAAAAGGTGGTCTTAAATGTCAGCAGTGCTAGGAGATTGAGGCTACTGGAGAAAAGATCCTCTCAGGAATTTCGTTTCAGTGTAGCTCTCACCTCTGGATTTCACCTTTTAAAATTAGTCTAAGTCAGTAAGCAGTATCACACGATATGTCTGCAGCCTAGAAAAATTCAAAATGTCATTTCATTCAGGTTCCAACATATATAGGTGGAAAATATCAGAATAATATGGAAATGAGTATTTTATGTCATCCCCAAATCATTTTTTTTAAACTTTTCTTTAGTCTGTTTCATTTGTTTTCCTCTTCTTCCAAGTTTTCTGTTTTTTACTAAACAAGAAAGGAAACTTCTTTTGATTCAACAAGATCAAGGTTAAAATACTTACTCTTGAATCTCCTGGCTTTATGGCTTTGGGCATGCCATTAACCTCAGTTTTCTCCTTTATAAAACAGGGTGATATGTCACTGGGTTGTTGTGAGAATTGATGTGGTAATTTAAATAAGGTGTAATGTCTGGCATATGGTAAGCACTAATCATAATTATTACATTATTATAATCCAGATGTAAGGTAGGGCTCCCTGGTCCCTGGGAGATTTAAGTAAATTTTGCTCAAATCTCTAATTTCATGACCCTTCAGTGTCTAAAGTTCTTTTCCAAATTCTTGTTTCTGCTGTTCTATGTAGTTGGTTGGTGCAAAAATAATTGCAGTCTCACATTGTTGAAATTTGCTATTGGATGTTGTATACATTCTTCAATAAATGTAGTTATGGTATACATCATTTTAACATGCATGTCTTGCTTTATCTTTATTTATTTATTTTTTTGCTAATGACTTTGCGATTGATTTTATATGTATTTTAGACTATGGAATGAGGTTAGCCAAAAAGCAAATTCAAGCTACTTTCTTATTTGAGTTCAAAATGTTGTGTAAAGTAGTAGAGACAACTTGTAACAGCAACAACTAATTGGACCAACCAGGAACTGCTAACAAAGTGTAGTGGTGGTTCAAGAAGTTTTGCAGAGGAGCCAAGCCTTGAAGACAAGGAGCATAGGGACTGACCATTGGAAGTTGACAACAACCAGTTGAGAGCAATCATCGAAGCTGATCCTCTTCCAACTACACTGGAAATTGCCAAAGAATTCAGTGTCAACCATTCTATGCCTATTCAGCATTTGAAGCAAATTGGAAAAGTGAAAAAGCTCAATAGCTGGGCTCATGAGCTGACTAAAAATCAAAAACATCATCGTTTTGAAGTGTTGTCTTCCCTTATTTTATGCAACAACAACAACAAGGGACGATTTCTTGATCAGATTGTGACGTGCAACAGAAAGTAGTTTTATATCATAACTGGTGATGACCAGCTCAGTGGTTGGACCAAGAAGAAGCTCCAAAGCACTTCCCAAAGCCAAAATTGTACCAAAAAAAGGTTGTGGTCACTGTTTGGTGGGGTCTGATCCACTACAACGTTCTGAATCCTGGTGAAACCATTGAGTCTGAGAAGTATGCTCATCAAATCAATGACAATCATCAAAAACTGCAACACCTGGGACCAGCAGTTAGCGTAATGGCTATGTCACTGAGCTCCCGTGTAACCGACCGTGTTTCGAGTCCTGGACCTGGTGGCTTATACTCACGCCGGGTGCTTGTGTGTGCGTGCTCAAGATCCCGAGAGGAGAATGGAGGAGAAGGGATTGTGGCATGGCCAAACCCCCTGGGGGGTGATTTCCCACTTTCTGTCTCTGTCTCTCTCTGTCTTTCTGGTGAATGCACGCGCCCAGTAGCAAAAACGTCTCAAAAAAAAAAAAAAAAAAAAACACACAAAACTGCAACACCTGAGGAACAGCAGTTGACATAATGGCTATGTTGCTGGACTCCCATGTAGTCAACCATGATTCGAGTCCCAGACCTGGTGACTTAAACTCATGCTGGGCACATGTGCGTGCATACCCAAGACCCCGAGAAAGAGAATGGAGGAGAAAGGATTGTGGCATGGCCATTCCCCTGCGGGGCCGGGGGGGGGGGGTGATTCCTTGTTTTCTGTCTGTCTCTGTCTTTCCAGTGAGCACATGCGCCCTATAGCAAAAAACCCTCCAAAACAGAAACAAAACACAACAAAAACTGCAACAGCTGCACCGGACATTGGTCGATAGAAAAGGCCCAGTTCTTCTCCATAACAATGCCTAACACACACTGCACAACCAATGCTTCAAAAATGGAACGAATTGGGCTGCAAACCTCATCTGTTGTATTCACCTGACCTCTCACCAACCACCACTTCTTCAAGCATCTTGACAACTTTTCACAGGGAAAATGCTTCCACAACCAACAGGTTGCAAAAGATGCTTTCCAAAAGTTCATTGAATCTCAAAGCATAGATTTTACAGGAATAAAAAAACTTTTTTCTCATTGGCAAAAATACGTTGAGTAAAATATTTCTTACTTTGATTAATAAAGATGTGTTTGTGCATAGTTATAATGATTTAAAATCCACAGTCCAAAATCATCAGCCTAATACATCTATTCCAATGCTCAACTATGCCCCTAGCAAACCTAGATACAAATGTTAGCCCCTTCACCATTTTCCATAAAAAACAAATCCAATGACACTACATAGTATTACATTTGTGACTCTTTTGACTGCTTGAGAAGTCATGAAGAAGGATGCTACAGTATAAAGAATATAAAAGCCTTCCATATCTCTCTTGCCTTAGCAGCAACTGCTTATATCCTCTCTTGGCCTGTGTCAGTCCTCTCTGTCCCTCCTCTCCACAACTGCTCATTCAGTAATTTCTGTCCCAAGTGCTCTAAACCCTTGCTACCTGAAGTGCAGATACCAGCAATACTTTATCACCCGGAAGTTGATTACAAGTGCAGATTTCTAGCCCCACCTCAGATCTACTGAATCAGAATCTGTAGATTCACAGCATTGCTAGTGATTCATGTGCCATTCAAAGTTTAAGAAGTGCTGATCTGCATCATTTCAGGCCTCCCAGGGCTCAACCGCTACTGGAAGTAGCTGTATCAAAGCAACTAGTAAAAGAATAAAAAAATCATCATTTTGTTCCTTACTCTTAAAGACACAAGTGTGGTAACCAGGAGAATGGTGTTTCTTTCACGTTCACTTTTCAGTAGGTTCTATTTATCACTGATTTTCGTCCCATTGGTAATGGTGAGTCAACTTTTATTTTTCTTGCTGTTAGTGTATAATTGACTCAATAGTTGTATTTTTGTTTTGTTTTGTTTTTCTTTCTTTATTTTACATTCCATTCCTGTGCGCCATTACTGTATACTGAATGAGTTTACCCATTGCAAATACACTGTATCTTGGTTCAGTCAAGGATATTGCCATACATATTATCATCAACAGATGGTTACATGCACTTGCCAGATAGAGAAAGCATCCACCAACAAGATATGTTCATGCCACATTCCCTTCTCCATTTCTCCATTCTGTCAGGATTTTGAGCACACACACGCACACACACACACACACACACACACACACACATGCCCCTGTATTTTGCAAGTCACCAGGGCCAGGATTCAAACCTTGATCAGCCATGTGGGATCCAGCTCCCTTGACCACTAAGCTATGGGGCTGGACATTGATTCAATATTTTAAATCACCTTGTTTTGGTATATTCATACTCCTGCAAGTCATGATTCTCAGTGCAACCCATAATTCTGATGATGTATTAATTGACTATTGAAGATAAATGAAGATGACTCTCCAAATACACCTTAGAAACCAACTTAAAAAAAAAGTGTCAGGGGCCAGTAGGTGGCATGATAGTTAAAGACGCTGGACTCCCACTTGGCCAACTGTGGTTTAAGTCCCAGACCTAGTGAATTGCTTTCTCATTTTCTCTCTCTTTCTCACTCTGCCCCTCTCTGGTCAAATTAAAAGAAATAAATGAATAAATAAATAAAAGTTAAATAAAATAATTATTTTTTAAAAAGTGCCAGAGGGCATGTACACTCGCTTACATGTACTCGAGTGAGAGAGAGAGAGAGAGAGAGAGAGAGAGAGAGAGAGAGAGAAGAGGAGGGAAAGTGAGAAAACACCTCCATGGGGGATGTTTATACCACAATCCCTTCTCCTTCATCTCCCTCCTTTCAGGATTTTGAGCATCCATGCACACACTCCTAGCATGTTTTTCCAGCTGTGGGATGTGGTATTCAAGTCATACAGTTGGCCATGTGAGATCCAGCTGTCCTAACCACCATGCCATGGGCTGGTCCCCAAACCAACTTTTAAGACTGAAGAATACAAAAAGTGACACTTGGCATCTGGGGAATTCACTTTGTGCTTTCATGTATCTTCACAATACACAAATAAATGACTAGGGATTCAGAAGTAAAAGGCAGAAGTTCAATTATCCAAGGCATCTGAAAGGGCATCAAGGAACAAAGCACAAAAGACCAGCAAATAAGGAGGACCACAGCTCTGCGAATGACATTTCTAGGTAAAGTAAGAGGAGGGAGCTGCATTGTTATGGCTTCAAATGCTGGTCATTTTGACATTTGCTCTCTGAGCTCCTTTTAAATTCCTTATCTTTAGCCAACTCAGTTATCAGATTTTGGAACTTCATGTATAGTCTTCTCAATTGACAATCAAAAATTGGTGTGCCAGTGAATAGTGTTGAGAATAAAAGCTGTTTAAGGAAGCAAAGCAAGCAGAGATGTCATTTGAGAAAGTTGATCCAGGGTACATGACGTGTAGAGATAGTGGATATAAGAATTTCAGAATGATGGAGAGAAAATTAAAGTGGAAGACAGGTGAAATTCACTTTAAATAGAATCAGAAAAGTTCAATTGTATATAAATGATTGGTAAGTCAGGGGGAAAATAGAGAAATACAACGTATTGATTACTAGAACTGACAATTAAGACTGAAGGACAAGCTAGTAACCCTTATAGGGACCAATTTTTCATGGCTGGCATTAAATTAGGGAGATTGACATCACCATTCTGTGTTTTGACACTACCATTCCACAGTGAACTAAGTGATGCCGTGGTTTCTGATAACCCTTTATTATTTCTTGCCAAGATATCACCAATTTTGATAAAGCAAGACAGATAAAGCAGATTTCTAAACATATTCAGAGAAGTACATTTTCTGATATAGTTTATTCAGTACCAATTGCACTTTTTCCTCTTAATACCTAGAAAATGTATTATTTATTTATTTATTTTTATTTTGTAAGAGTTTTTTGCTATAGCGTGCATGTATTTGTCAGAGACAGAGAAAACAAGAAATTACCACCACCCTGGGGGGGGAGGGACTGACCTTGCTGCATTTCCTTTTCCTCCATTCTCCTCCTGGGATTTGGGGCACACATGTACACATGCCTGGCATGTGTTTCAAGCCACAAGGTCTAGTACTTGAACCATGGTCATCCATGTGGGAGTCCAGCTCTTTAACCAGTACACCATCTGCTGGCCTCATGTTTGGAATCTTTTTACCAATTCACTGCTACTTTCATTCAATCTCTGGGCACTTCTTTAGTCATATAGTTTATGTGTGTGTCTATAAAAGCACATATTGTGTGTGTGTGCATGCATACACACACACTCACATGCTCACGTGCATACTTTGGGTCTTTTTATTTTTTGTGATGAATCTTTCATCAGCTGAATTGATGGACACTTCTGCTACTCACATCTTTCTTGGAATGTCTCTCTCTCTTGGAAACAGACTGACTTTCTTTTTTTATTTTTTTTTTTTAGGTTTTTTTCTATAGGTAGCATGCAGAGATAGTGAGAAATTACTCCCCTTGGGGGGATGAAAATGCTACAATCCTTTCTCCTCCAGTCTCCTCTCGAGATTTTGGGCACACACTCACACGTTCCCAGAGTGATTTTCAAGCCACTGGGTCCAGAAATTGAACTGTGCAGCCATATAGGAGTCCGGTGCCTTAACCACCACACCACCTGCTGGCCCAGAAACAGGCTTCCTTTTAAGAGAAAAAACAAATCTAGTTTTCACTCTCTGTTCAACTTTCTGAGTATAAGATCAAATGATGTAAGAGAAAATGAACACTTTAAATTTGTGCTTTTACAGTCAACACAACTAAAATACTGTAGTTATCTTAAAGGGTAAAATTTTAGTTACTGATAAACATGTTCAATTATTTCATACTTCTTTCTTTTAATGCCAACAGGAATGTGCGAGAGAGAGAGAGAGAGAGAGAGAGAGAGAGAGAACACCTCCTCCCCTCTCAATGAGGCCTGGTCACACCCTAAACCTTTTTCCTTTAATTCTCCATCTTATCAGGATCCCAGTCATACATGTTTATGCCCAGAATGTTTTCTTTTCTTTTTTTTTTTTTTTTTGGTAGAGGTTTTTGCCATAGGGCGTGTTCGTTCGCCAGACAGACAGAGAGAGACAGAGAGATAGAAAGCGAGAAATCACTCCCCAGGGGGGGATGGCCATGCCGCAATCCCTTCTCCTCCATTCTCCTCTCGGGATCTTGGGCACGCACGCACACGCGCCCGGCGTGAGTTCTAAGCCACCGGGTCCGGGACGCGAACCGCGGTCAACTACGTGGGAGTCCAGTGACATAGCCATTACGCTAACTGCTGGTCCCTATGCCTAGAATGTTTTCTAAGTCATGGGGGCCAGGACTTGAACTCTGGTTGCCCATGTAGTAGTACCTGACTTTCTGTACTCAAGACTTAACTCTCTTGCACTACATGGCCACCCATATTCCATGCTTCTTAATTCTACATCCATTTTACTATTTCCTTTTATGTTCGTGGTGTTTTCCTTATGTTTCTACTGTTTGCTCCCATTCCCCAAACCCAAGTTGAGAGAAACAGACAGACAAAGAGAAAGAGATAAAAATAAATCAAAAGGTATTCCTAAAATATTTCTACACAATTTACTTTTTTCTCTTTTAAAAGTTGTTATTCTTTTTTATTCCTTCTGATTTTGTTATCTTCAGTCTCTCATATGATTTATACTCTTTTTTTGGAATAAACAGTGAAAAAATTGTCTGGAAACACACACACACACACACACACACACACACCCCATACTGTACTATTTGATGCCATCTTATTGTGAATATCTTTTTTTTTCTCTGAAGTGTAATTACATTTCACCAAACTGAAAACTATCTGCATACTTCAGTACAATATTCCTCGTGCTCTTTTACAGAATACAGCACTGATACCGGCATTACCAAGCTAGATCCATGCCAACAAGCATGTTTATCAAATCCAGAGTTAGGACACAAGATCTGACATGCTAAGTTTTCAGAAGGAACAACTGGACAAAACATTAAAAACCAGGAGTGTCTTGCCAAATCCAGGCCACAGGACTCCTGAATCTGTAGTGCAAAATGCTCACTTTTTCCTTAATCTTGTTCCAGTCAGATTGCTTTACTACTGAAGCCAAGCACTGTGTGGCTTTGTCACCATTCCATTTTCTCTTCCCTCTTCCAAATGATTTTCCAAATGTGCCTGTTACTCATCATACCCACTAATGCTGCACTGTTTACTCTTGAAAGTGTTTTTTGCCTTTTCATCATCCTTTCTGGGAAGTATCAAAACAATAAATAGAAGTAGATTATACCAAGTGCCAGCCTGTGGCATGGTGGTTAAGGCAGCTGGATCCTACATGGCCAACTGTGTGGTTCGAGTCCCAGACCCAGTGGCTTAAAAAACATGCTGGGTACATGTGTGCATGTGCCCAAAATCCTAAGAGGAGAAATGGAAGCGAAGGGACTGTGGCATGTATATCTCCCTTTAGGGGACAGGGTTGCTTTCTCACTCTCTCTCTTTCTCTCTAGAGAGAGCACATGTGCCCTCTAGCAAATTTGAAAAGAAAGGAGTAGAGAGGCCAACAGGTGGCATGGTGGTTAAAGTGTAGGATTCCCACATGGCTAACCATAATTCGAGTCCTGGACACAGCAGGTGTGTGCGTGTGAGTGCACGCATGCACGCCCAAAATCCTGAGAGGAGAATGGAGTAGAAGGGATTATGGAGTGACTATCTCCCCTAGGGGGTGATTTCTCACTTTCCATCTCTCTGTCTTTCTCCAGTGAGTGTATTTGCCATATGTCAAAAACCTAAAAAACAAACAAACAAAAACAATTAAAAGTATATTATGTGCATGAAGGAAGGTAATTTGGATTGTAATATTTAATGAAACTCTGAATGGAAAGAGGTCAGAAGTAGAGAAGTTAGTTTAGATTGACTAAAAGAATGAACTATACAATGAAAATTGATTTGACAATGATTCTATAAAAATGAAAAGTTTGTAAGAGCAGTGTCTGGGGAAATGCAAAACTCATTTGGAAATAACCAGGATATATGAAATAACTCAAGATATTTAAGATTGAAGACTTGGGGAAACTGGATGGAGGTGCAGCAGTAAAACACAATGTAGTGCAAAGCTAACCCACATAGGAAGACTCCAGGTTTGTGTCTGGAGACCTCCCTGAGTACGCAGAATGCAATACGTGCCCATGCTCTGGCCAACTGGTGCTGGAAGTGGATTGAAATGTCAGGATCTTGCTGGGATTGTATGTCTCTTTTTCTCTTGGAAGAAATAAATAAATAGACTCAAATAATAAAGAAAGTGAAGAGTGACACGATTCCATCATTGATAGTTTGTATGAAATAAAACTGAATTCAAAAGGCAACTTTATTTTTTCTTTCTCTCTAAGGATCACTTTAAACATTTCCAAGTGTGGGGCAATCTTCTTCCACTCCTTGTTGAAATCTCTTACAGAGCCCATGAATTTCTGTTTACTTTCAGGTAACAGAGCCCCATGATCACTTTGGTTTGCAAATACAGTCACGATTTGATGATTAGAATGTCAAAATGAAATATATTAATTCAAACCCCAAGCTTGATTCAGTATTCAATTTTTGTAGCTCAGGCCTGATCCAGTTTGGATGTGGAAAGCTGACTTTTTCTTTAAGTGGAGATGCTTCCCACTGGGGCCATTTTTGTGTCTGTGATCAGGCTGAAGGGTCCAAGAGGTGTGGAATTGTTTGCACTTTGATTTCTTTGTGAACTCAGCAGTTGGAAAGAGGGGGTCTCTGTTACCCTCACTCTGGTGTCTCGGTATCCGTTCTATTTGGCATCTCATGGAAATTTGAGGAAAAGAGAGTGCCATCGTGACACCTTGTTACCATGTGCTGCCAAGTTTGTTGAGAGAGGACAGCATGTCTGGTTCAGTCAGATGGCTGGTCAAGGAACACTAGAGACTTAAAAGTTAATGGGCCAGCAGATGGCATAATGGTTACATCACCGGACTCCCATGTAGTCGACCACGGTTCAAGTCCTGGATCCGGCGATTTAAAACTCATGCCTGACGCATGTTGTGCATGCCCAAAATCCTGAGAGGAGAATAGAGGAGAAGGAACTGTGAAGTGGCCATTCCCCCTTGGAGAGCTTTCTATCTCTCTGTCTCTTTCTGTCTCTCCAGTGACAGAGTGCATGTACCCTATAGCAAAAATTTCTCTTAAAAAAAAAGTTAGCGCACACGTGCATTGATGGCCTTGAGTGTGAGAGATGCAAATAGCGCTGAATCAGATTCCACTGCACATCACTTTACCAATACCATGAACTGTAATTTACCGAGTACCTACCACCTGTCAGTAATTTTTAAGTGTTTTACATATACTTTTTAATTTATTGAATGAATAGAAGCACACCAAGAGGTAGATGCTGGTCATTTTCAGGTGAGGGAATCAAATTGCATAAAGTTTGAGTTACTTACCTAAGACCCTACAATTAAGCGGCAAAACTCAGATTTCAGTCTTATGTCAAGATTGCTTCATTATTCCCAACTATTTTTTTTTCCTTCCTTACTTTTTCTTTCCCTTCCTTCTTTCCTTTCCCTCTTCCTCCCCCTACCCCTCTTTCTTCTTTCTTTCTTTCTTTCTTTCTTTCTTTCTTTCTTTCTTTCTTTCTTTCTTTCCTTCCTTCCTTCCTTCCTTCCTTCCTTCCTTCCTTCCTTCCTTCCTTCTTTTTCTTTCTTTCTTTCTTTCTTTCTTTCTTTCTTTCTTTCTTCTTCTTTCTTTCTTTCTTCTTTCTCCTTTTTTCTTTCTCTCCCTCTCTTTCTTTCTCTTTTATTTTTTTCTTTCTTTTCTTCTTTCTCTTATTCCTGCTAGTAACTTCAACTCAGAACTGATCCCCATTCACCCTTTTTCTTCCCTTGACATGGCTAATTGCCATTTTCTCTACCGTGAGACCCAATCTTAAGATCAATCCACATGGGGACCAGCAGATGGTGTAGTGATTACCTTGCCAGACTCCCACATAATAGACCACGGTTTGAGTCCCGGACCCAGTGGCTTAAAACTCAGGTTGCGCATACCCAAAAGCCTGAGAAGAGAATGGAGGAGAAGAGATTATGTCACAGCGATCCCCTGGGGGGTGATTTCTCACTTTCTGTCTCGCCAGTGAGCACATACAACCAATATAAAAATCTCTCCTTCCTCCCCCCAAAAAAGAAGACTAAGCCATATTTACAAAAAAGAAAAACTCCAAGGTAACTTTGTGCAAAGTATTATTTGAATAGTTTGAATACAAGAACAAATAAAAACACTTCTAAGACTACTATATTAACAGAGATGAATGAATGCATCCTAAACGAGAGAACAATGTCAGACACCCGTATCTTCTATCAGTAGTTCAAATTTCTTTTGTACTATAAAAATTAATGTATCATTTTAATGTATCATGATCTCATGTAAAACAATCCATTTCTACTCAGCAAACTCATCAAACTAGCCAATTCTCCACTGTCTCTGTAAAGGAAGCCAGAGCATGCTCAGGACTCAAGGCTAGTAGACTGTTCTATTGTAAGCTCATTAGCCTCTGGAGGTCTTCACCGGGAACAATTCCTGTTTATTACGGTACTTGTTTATGGTATTCGCACATATTCTAGTAATTGTCAAATTGACTGTGAGAGAAGAAATGATAAAAATTTGGAAATAATTGGACAAAACTCTAATGCAATCCGAATCTGGAATGACTCCTAATGATTTACGTTCTCTCTCTACTTAAAATCAAACAAACAAAAAGGATAATCATTTATTCATGAAATGTATTAGAGAACTTCTATCAGTGGACCCTTAGTCAAAAGAAGTCTCTTGGCCCTATATCACAAGATTAGTCACAAAAAGGAGAAATCAGACATATTGCTAATACAGACATGTGAGGTTTTAGGCAACCAATTTGAAAAATAAGTGACGTGATCTTGTTCATACCTTCGCCTACTGAAAAAGGTCATACATATTAAACCCAATTTTAGGGAATATTGTTAGATTAGATATAAAATGATCTAGCTATCTTTACAAGACAAGGAATAAACTCACATCACTTTATTTTCATGTGGAAGAAGCTACAGATATAGAGGAACTATGATTTTTATAAAATGCATTATAACGCCTTGCATTTAAGTTTACTTTCTTGCTTTTAGTTCATCCAATAATTACCTAGAGCCATTCTTTATAGTCCTGACATCATCATTTTGGCTACTATGGTTGGGTGAATATTTGCACTCAGCTTCATCCAGATTTGCTATGTCTTGTATCATACAAGTCATGTAAATATGTAGTCAAAAGATGTAGGCTAAAGCAGATGCGTAGGCTCCACCCTTCCTTCTGAAAAACCAGGGAGAGGTTCTGGCATTGGGTTAGTACCTGTCCTGCTTCTGGGCAGTGCACTGAATAGAAACCAAGGCAGAAATGTAAGAGCCGAAACCTAGAGAGAAGTCAGGTGGACCATGCAAACTGATTCTTAACCCTTAGTTGCCAGACCAAAAAGTAAAATCCAGGGATCTGGCACTCAGATGGGACTGAGAGAACAAGGAGAGATATAGAAGGTTCACAGTGCAGAAGGGAGAGGTGGAATACAGAGGGACCTCTGAAAAAAAAAGTGGCTGCAGCTGCCATGGATCTTAACAAGGTGCCCAAGACTTTGCGCTTATTCAGGAGGGGCTTTCTCAGGCTCTCCCATGGCCTGGACGGTGGGGGTAATTTTTCAGTTGAAGACATATTTCTTTTGGTTTCCACTGCGTTATGCAATATTCTAACTTTGTGAAGACACTGTTGGGCACAGGGTTGGGGGAGTATAGCAGCCTGGTGTAGGCCAGTCCTTAGAGGCCATTACAGTCACAGTGTAAGGAAGCCCTTCCACTCCAGAGAAGCAACTCCTCACCTGACAACTTCTGGCCTCTGAGCAGATTGACAACCTGAAAACCAATTTGCTTCACAATTACAGGTTTTGTTTTGAAATACAGCATGCTTAGAAAAGGAAGTATATAAAGATAACCAATAACAATTGAGCACTGTATACCCAACTCCAAATGTAGAATAGAATATTATCAGCACCTCAGAGCCCCCGTATGCTCCTTACTCTCTCCCCTCCCTTTCTTCAGCCTAGATGTACTCATGGTTCAAAAATTTATATTAATTATCCTCTTACTTATACACATGTATTTTTAAAACTTACTTATTTATTTCTTCCATGAGTGAGAGACAGAGAGAAATAGTAACAATACCCTTAACAGGATCTGAATGTTGTGATCCACTCATGTGGGTTTGCCTTGCACAGCATCTTTTCCTGCCGCTGTGCCACCACGTGACCCCTTACTTTATATTTGCAATACAAGAACATTATACTATGTAACTTCTCCTCATTTAATGCTATGTGAATATAATATGACAGATGCATTTTCTATGACTCTTTCTTTTTGAATTTTATTCATACAAAGGCAGCCAACTGCTGTTCACTTGTTTTTATTTTTTGATTGTTATGTAATATTCCAGTGCATGTCCATACAATGAATAAATGTTTTTCCTATCTTCTTTGGAAAACCATTTATGCTGATTCAATTTTTTCCCTTTAAGAACAAGGGAAGAGGGAACCAGCAGTTAGCGTAATGGTTATGTCGCTGGACTCCCACGTAGTCGACCGCGGTTCGTGTCCCGAACCCGGTGGCTTAAAACTCACGCCGGGCGCGTGTGCGTGCGTGCCCAAGATCCCGAGAGGAGAATGGAGGAGAAGGGATTGCGGCGTGACCATCCCCCCTGGGGGGTGATTTCTCGCTTTCTGTCTCTATGTCTCTCTCTGTCTGTCTGGCGAGCGCACGCGCCCTATAGCGAAAACCTCTCTCAAAAAAAAAAAAAAAAAAAAAAAAAAGAACAAGGGAAGAAACATTTAACAGCCAGAAGGATGTAAAGTTCTCTGTCGATAAAAAATGTCCTGTTTAAAAAAATAAAATAAATTTTAAAAAAAGAAAGAAATCTCTATTTAATTTTGAAAGACAAACAAACAAACAAACAAACCCAAAGCTTTAGGAAAGAAAAAAGCAGCTGAAAAGTCGTGTAAACCACAGTAACACACCCTTCTCTATAGAATTGAAAAACTGTAGAAAAGTAAATTATTACCCACATACAGTGAATATCTAACTTATGTTTCAGTGAATTTATCTTCAGCTGATGTAAGCTTTTTGCTTTATTCAGAGACAATACCTGCACACTTAAAGGAATAATTCAGGAACTGGCAGGTGGCATGGTGGTTTAAGCACTAGATTCCTACAGGGCCGACTATGATTCGAGTCCTGGACCTGGTGGTTTACTTTCTCACTTTTTCTCTCTCTCCCTCTGTCTCTCTCTGGTCAAATAAAAATAATAATAATAATAATAATAATAAATAAAAATTAAATAAAATATTTTTAAAAAATAAATCAAACTTCTTATAACTAAAAAAAAGGAAGAAAACAAAATAACCATGCTGTTGAGAGCATTCTTGAAAGCATTGCTTAGTGCATATGTTCAAGCTTTATGTACCAAAGAGTGGAATTTTGAGTCATGAAGCATGTTCTTGTTTACTTTTAATGGATAATACTAAACTTTTTTCCAATTTGCTTGCACCAGCATTGCATGCAACACAGTTTTTGTTGATATATTTCTCCATGAACCCTTGGATTAATAGGAAGAGCTTTGGGGAAAACATCTCAGAATTATTCACCTGGAAGAAGAAAGAAGAAAGCACTGATTGGTCTGTGAACTCTTTTAACCTGTTGAAGTTAGACTCATGGGCTGTTAATTACCCTGTTTTTTTTTTTTTTTTTTTTTAATTTTTGCCTGAGTAAGTGCAGGTGAGTTTATGCAGGTAACCTTTGCCAACATGGTTCCCAGAAGGATGCAGTAGGATGCAGCTTCCAGAAAGGGAGTCCTAAAGGTAACTACTGAACAAACTGTAAATAGAGCCTGGAAGTAGTTGTTGCCGTTGATGAAATAAGAGTTGATATGCACGAGGGTCTGCAAGAATTATAAAAATTCTTGCAGTGTTTTATTTCGTAGGTGCCTTCTATCAAGTTAATAGTTCTCTTTTGATTTTTTTCAGCCTTATTGAGTAAAACATATATACAGTAAAACTCATCAATTTTAAGTGTATAATTGAGTGAGTTAAAAATAAAAATTTAATTGCCAGAGGGTGGTCCCTTGCCATCAAATTTTAAAGTTTAATTATTATAGTCTTCATTTCTACAAATTATTTTGATTTATATTTCAAATATGCTTTGTAGTTTCTTTTTATTGCTTGTTTAAACTTTCAAACCTCTATTTCATATTTTGAAATATATGAACTTAGTTATTTTGTATTCTGGGTTTGATGATTCCAACATTGGAATTCTTTGCACAGCATATTCTACCTCTCAGTTATAGTAACTGGTTTCTTGTGGCTTTGTATTTTTGTTTCTGTGAGCTTATAGTCCTTAGATTATCTGTGAAAATTCTTTGAGATCTGGGTTGCAAACCGTTTCTCTCAAAGAGGATTTGTTTGACTCTGCTGGTCACCTGGGAGTCTAGAACAGTTATCTTTAATACTCCTCTTGAGGTTATGTGAATTTGGACTGCAAGCTTGCATGAAGACTGTGTTTTAAATTCTCAGGTGAGGCTGTTTTTCTCCTCCATACAAAGTGAATATTAAGCAAGTTTTCTTGCTATCCCCTTGGTGTGCTAGGTTTATGTCTCATTATTGTTACATGGAAGGTCTATCCCTTTTGGATCCTAGCTTTATCGTGGGAGTTGTATTAGGCTCCAGCCTTGGGCAACCCTTAGGCTCTGCCCCTGTCCCCATGCCTTTCATAGCAGCAGAGAAGGCTCTGCTCAAGGTCACCAAGTTTACAGATGCCCTGAGGACAAAGACTGCCTTTATTTTTCTCTTACATCTTGGGATTTCTGTTTCCATTTTATTTTTTGTCATTCATCTATTCTTTATTTCATGCCAAATCAGTGGTTACATTTTAAAATGTTTATATTTATGCAACTTTCAGGGTTTTTTTTTTTTTTTTGAAAGGATGCTCAGGATCTCAAGTCAGCCACACTGCTTCAAATAGAAGCCACCTCACACATTCTCCCTTCTCTTCATCTGTATTATTTTTCTCTTTTACCATTATGGCCCATGTAAATATTAAATACATTGTTTCACCTTGACACTCTTCCAAAAGATTATATACTATGAACAAAAAGATTACTTTGATAATAAGAGTGAAACCTGATAATTTGATAGTTATTGGGAAAACTGGAGGTAAATGATATTTTGGGATGTCACAGAAAATATATATCCAGTTATATCATCACCCCAGTGTACTAGAAACCAAATATAAGCCACAGTTATTAGTATACATGGTGAACAATCATTTTCCAAATTGGTAATCTGAAAGCTAGAGGTAAAAACTATTCAACATAATCTCCATTTTAAGGCTGTATTTCTTTTCACTTTCTCCAGCAATGCTAGAAAATTGGACAGGTGTTATGAAAGAGAGATGAATAAAACACCTGAACATGTTTTTTATTTCTGTCTAGTCATCAGTTTCCATTCTGACAATCAAGGGCTATATGCCTAAGAGTGTATGGAATTTGATCAGTAAAAATATATGTGAGATATATATATATATATATATATATATATATATATATATAAAATATATATATATATATATGGAAATATAAATGTAATTTTATGTTTTATAAAATCATATTTCTAAAATACTGACACCTTCAGTTCATAATAAGGGAAATCTATTTATATTGTTGAAATGCTTGTATGACCCAAAAGTGATATACAGATTTAATGTACTTCAATGCACTTCCTATCAAAATTGAAACAATATTTTCCATGGAAATACAAAAATAATTCTAAAATGTGTACAGAACCACAAAGACCCTGAATAGTCAAAACAATCTTGATAAAGAAAAATGAAATTAAAAGCATCCTAGTTCCTGACTTCAGATTACATTACAAACCAGTGGTAATAAAAAAAACATGGTATTAGTACAAAAACAAATGTATAAACCAATGAAATAGAATTGAGATCCCAGAAATAAACTTGAGTTTATGTCAATTAAGTTTTAAACATTTTTATGTACAATCACTGTATATGATTACAGCATACAAAATGCATTTTCCGAACATGAATAATACACTGAGTATTAGTCCAGTCAAAGATATTACCAAACCCATTGTTATCAACAGATAATTTCCCATTTTTGTGTGCCTCTAATGTTTTGTTTCTTTCTTTTTCCCATTGATTCCCTCCCTCTCACATTTTTGACAAAGCTACCAAGAATACACAATGAGGAAAAGATACTTTCTTAAATAAATGGTATTGGGGAAACTGGATATCCACATGCAAAAGAATGAAACTAAACCCTTAGACTTTCATTTATTTATTTTATATTGATTTTTTAAAACTTTGACAAATAAAACTTGAAATATTTATTATATACACATAATATTTTTTGAGAGGTTTTTGCCATGTGGCACGTGAACTTACCAAAGAAACAGAGAGAGAAAGTGAGAAATCACCCCCTGGGGGGTGATCATACCCCATCCCTTCTCCTCCATTCTCCTGTCAGGATTTTGGGCATGCACTCATATGCATCAGGCTTGAGTTTCAAGCTGCTGGGTCTGGAACTTGAACTGTAGTCAGTCATGTGGGAGTTCAGTTCCTTAACCACTATGCCACCTGCTGCCCCCCAAATAATAATTTGAAATATGTATATATTGTGGAATAACTAGACTGAGTTAGTGTATGCATTACCTCACATACTTTTTTCCTTTGAGTGTGTGCTGGGAACATTTAACAGCTACCATCTTACTAATTTTCAATGTATATGGCATATTAATTCACAATACATTGAAACAGTAAAACTCCTCCTAGAAAACAGGAGGGAAAGCTCCTTGATAATGGCCTTTGCAAGGATTTTGAGGCCATATCACCAGATGCACAGGCAACAAAAGCAAAAAGTGGTACTACATCAAACAACACACACACACACACACACACACACACAAAGAAATGGTAACTATGTAAAGAGATAGGTATCTTAATTAACTTAAATATCTTAATCAACTTTAATAAGCAGTTTACTATGTGTCTGTATATCAAAATGTCATAAATATATGCAATTTTTACAAAAAATAAAATTAGAAAAGAGCCGGGGTTAAAAGAAAAACAAGATATAATCTATCTTTGTTTTTTTGCTTTTTAATTGTTAGAAGGTGCATGTGCTCACCAGAGAGAGAAAGAGAGCCAGAGAGAGGAAAGGAAGAAAGACCTTCCCCCCATGGGTATGGTCATATCATCATGTCTTCTCCATTGTTCCATCTGTCCAGAATTTGAGCATGCACAGTCTCATATCAGGCAGGTTTCTCAAACCATTGGTGCTGGGACTCAAACCACAGGTTCAGCTATGTGAGATATAGCTTCTCTTAACCACTAGATGCTGGGGCTGGCCTAAGATATTCTCTGTGTATAAGCTCACTGGGTTATAGTCCAGCCTGACTGACAGAGTAAATTATATTGGTACAATGAACAGAACTTTTAAGAATCATTGTGGGATCATATCTGACAGACTTGTGTGATCTAGTATGATGAGGTTAAAGTATAAAGTCATAGTAGATGCTGTCATAAAAATTGGAGGTTAGATAGGTGAGAAATAGTTGGTGCTCACCAGTTATCCCATCTATATTTTACAACCTGATTTGCAGTTAGGTTTGGCCATCTGACTAGCTTTGGCTAATCAGACAATGAGTGCAAGTAGCCTAAGTTATTTCCTAACTAAGGTAATGAAGAATTAACTCCAACCCACTTTGCCAGCTGACATGATCTGAAAAAATGTTCCAGATGGTGTGGCTACAATATGGATAAGGATTAACCAGTCTGAAATAGACTTCACAAAAATGGGAAACAAACTTTGATTGTGTTTAGTGATTAGATTCTTAGAGTCTGGCTCCTGTAGCAGGTGCTGTTAATTACCTGGATGAATACAGTAAGTTTTTAGTTTGGGATCCTTCCGATACAGGCCCAAATACTGGATTTAAGAACAAGTAGCTTATTTGGGCAGTAACACCAGAACAAGCCTGTGCGGATCAAAGATAGTAAAGAAATGAAAGCCAATAAAAAGTGTGCTTTCAAGTAATAATAACTTGAAGGTAACTTGAGCTTGATTCTGCTTAGGGAATTCTGGGGGACAGTGTGGGACGCATACTTTTGAATTATTCCTAAGTGATTTATTTCTCTTTTTTCTCAAAAAATTATTCTATTTAACCATATCCATTTATTTTTTAATTTGACCAGAGAGGGACAGAATGAAAGAGAGAGAAAGAGAGACAGAGACAGAGACAGAGACAACAAGTGTGAAAGCAAGCTGCCAGGTCAGGGACTTGAATTGCAGTTGGCCATGTAAGAGTCCAGCACCCTTAACCACCACGCCACCTGCTGGCCCCATGATTTCTAAGCCATAAGGGAGTTGACATTTTTATGTAACAACTCTAATTAGTCAATGAATGAGGTTTTCTTCTTGGAGGTGTTGATTCTCAAACACTTTTTGTTTGCCATGCAGGTCAAAAAATAAAAAGTTCTACTGGGTCACTTAAAAAAATGCATGTGAGCATAGCATATTTTCATTTGTATGAGGGCATTATATGATATGACCTACACTGGGAATGATAAATTGTTGAGTGTTGTTAGAATGTAACATGAAAGGCTGGATGACATGAGATAAGGCTGAAGAGTTAATATGGCATCCATTCACAGAGGCTCTTGTTTGCCATATTAGACCTTTTGTCTCTTATCTTGTTAAAATAGAAAGCAATGGACTGATTATAAATGTAGGAGTGATGTAGTCACATTTGCACTCTAGATTGCTCACTCTCAAGTATTTAGAGATGAGATTAAAGTAGACCAATTCAGAGATTGTTGTGGAGTAGATCTTCAGTGATGAAAGCATAAGACTTGAACTTATAATAATGACATTAGAGATGATACTGGTAATAGTAGTTAGTATGTGCCAATCATTTTTAGCTTTTTACAGAGGAAGTTACTTAATACAACAATGATATCAATTATTATTATGCCCACTTTTAGAAAATCATGGCACAGAAAATTTAAGCACTTTGCTGAAGATCACAGTTAGGAGAGAAATGAGCTTGACCACAACTCCAAGACAATATTGTTTTGGTATCTAGCTACACTTTGTTTGTTTGTTTGTCTTTGTTGTTTCAGCTGTTCATTTCTCTTTATTTATAGTTTGTGTTCAGGGGAGTGTATTTTCAAAAAAGTTTCTGTGTCGAGGCTGTCATAAAAGATTTATTTTCCAGAATCCCTATTTGAGGTTCTAACTATCTAAAAATATTACAGATAACACAGAGCTGTTCCAAATGTGGCTATTCTGATCCATAGGTTTTTTTAAAAGTATTTACAGAAAGAGTATAAAATTTTCTGTGAATTTTATGCAAATTAGCTTCCATTCTTCACTTCCCAAATACTTGATTTACAGCTTTGGTTCCTTCACAAATTTGCCTTTTTAATTTCAAGATTTGTAATTCTACCTTCAAAAAAGATTATTTATTTAAGTTAAAAGTTATTTAACATATGCAGAAATAAAAAGAAGCATTTTTAAATTAGTCGAGGTCAATGCAATTCTACTCTTAAAATAGTTTAACTAAAAATAAAAGTAGTTTAACTAAATGAATCTGGTGCTCTTGTCCAATAAAAACAGGTGATAGAAAATGCTTACCATTTGCCTTTTAAGGTTAAGCAAGATTCACCTATATGCTTGGATTTGGGGGTAGATTTCAATCCATCATTGCCCTAGCACAGCTCAATTACTATATAAAAGATCAAATGCAATGTCAAACCCAAAGCCTCAGAGGAAAGAGTTCAGTACCCCAGAAAACAGTGATAGCTTTACAAAGTAAAACTTTACCTAGAGTATATCAGCATTAAATTGGCACTGCTTAAATGATATACTGAGGATTTACAGTAACACCTGGAAGTTCCTTTTAATGTACATATAAATAGAATCATGGAAGTTTTTCATATTACCTGACTGCTTTATGCCCTTACAGATGTAATGAACCAAATGAAAACTGTATTTCCATTCTAAATCCCATTCTTTATCTCTAGATAAGATAAAATATATTCTTCTTTTCAAGGTAAAGTTTCACATCTCCACATTTCTTCAGCCACATTCAAGGAAATTATATCTTAACTAATTTTGACTAATTTTGAGTGTTGTCTCTTAATCTTGTACATGACACTCCAGCAGGTTTAATATTGACATTCTTCACCTGATCAAGTCATTCACATATTCTTCAAAAACAATCAAATTTGAACTTGCAACATTTTCTGCGTGGGTACGAGCAGTGCCAGCAGCAGCAGCAGCCCCAGCCCAAGCCTGGCCACCATCGTTCTGCCCATGTCCACTCTGTCGGTGCACAGCGCCATCTCACTGGATGCTTCCAGAACCACTGGCTCCAGGGCAGGCACAGGCTAGGTCTGGTTTCTACATTCTTAACATGCAAGAACACCAGCTGTTGGTCAAAAAGAAGGAATTTAGTATTTTGTGGTAAGATGAGCATATCGTAGTATTTCTTCTTGGGGAGAGGAAACATGTGAATGATAACTCCAATTCTACCCTGGGTAAAATGTAAGATATAAGTGTATAATCAATATTTTTAAAAGAAGAGAAAATTCTTTATTGCATAAAATGCTATTAAGAGGCATGTATTTCAATGATAACAAAAATGTTTCTAAAGTTTATTTTATTCCTACAATTATAATTTTAAAAACGGGGAACCAGCAGTTAGCGTAATGGCTATGTCGCTGGACTCCCACGTGGAAACGGAACCAGAATTACACTAATATTTTTTTCCAAGAAACTGGCACTCTCACTTGGGTCCCAAGTGCTAAAACATGAAATTGCTCAATGATGGAGATTACAGTATTTTGCTTACTGGCAATTTGACAGATAGAGTTTTCTGATCTAGAAATAAATGGTCCTTCAGACAGAAGGGGCTAATTTTTGTCATGATGTGAAAAGCAGACCTAACCACGGATAAAACTAGTAACTTTATTTATCATGATCATTTCACATAAATTTATTTTTAAAAGTTATTTATTTATTTGAGAGGGAGAGAGAAATAGAGACAGTTTGTTGTTGTTGTTGTTGTTGTGGTTCTGCTTTTTGTTTCTTTTTTTAGAGAGGTTTTTGCTATAGGGTGCGTGTACTTGCCAGAGAGAGAGAGAAACACAGAAAACAAGAAATCGCTCCCCACGGAGGATGGCCACCTCAACATCCCTTTTCCTCCATTCTTCTCTCAGGATCTTGGGCACATGAGCACACATGCCTGGCATGAGTTTTAAGTCACCACGTCCAAGACTCGAACTGCAGTCAACTATGTGGGAGTACAGTAACGTAACCATTATGCCATCTGCTGGTCCTAAGAGAGATATTTTTTTCAACAGGGTCTCTCCATGTTGGGATTCTCTCGCCCTAGCCTCCAAGCTAGTTAGGTTTACAGGCACATGCCATTGTGCACAGTCTAGTTAGGTCTGCTTGGGCACTAAACCCAGACCTTCCATGTGTCTTCAGCCTTCAAGTAACATCTTAGTGGTGTGCACCACAACTGAGCCATAGATTTAATTAGATTTTTTTAGAGACAAAGATATACCATACTTGAAAGTTTTCTCCTCTAAAGATGACTAAAATTGTTTGAAAATAGCTTGACTATTACTTCCTATGGTACTGACAGCAAAATAATCACTGAGTATTTTTGTGGGTCTACTTTTTATATCAAAGGAAGTATCATTCAATTTCTTTACATCAATGCTCAAAAAATACATTTTGTGGTTATACAAGTGCCATAGGTGAAACTTACTAGATGGTGTTAGAAGCTATATTCTCTTGTAAGAGGATGGTCATATTGAAGAAATTGTCTTTTCCCCATTAAGTGATCTTAACCCCCTGGCTGAAGATCATTGGGTTACATATGTGAATGTTTGTTTTTGAACTCTTTGTTACATTTTATTGGTCTACTTGCCTCACTCTCTCTTTTTATTGCTAAAAAGAGTGTGTACTCACTAGAGAGGATATGGTCATGCCACAATCCCTTCTTCTTCAATTCTCCATCCTGTTGGGATTTGGGGCATATATGCACATGCACCTTGGCATGACTTTCAAGCCACCTGGGACAGGACTTGAATTACGGTCAGTCATACGGGAATCTGGCTCTCTTAACTGATAAGTTAAGGCTGATCCTATATGCCTTTTTGCCAGCACCACACTGTTTTTATTGCAGTAGTTTTGCAATATGATTAGAAACCAGGAAGCCTGAGGCCTCCAACTTTGTTCTTATTAAAAACATTTTTGGGTGTACTCATGATCCCCCAATATTCCATATGAATTTTGACTGGATGTTTCTATTTATGCAGAAAATGTCATTGGATTTTTACAGGAAATGCATTGTCTGTAAATCACTTTGTGTAATATGGCTATCTTACTACTATTAAATTTTCTGTTCCATAGCACAAGGTACCTTTTCATTTATTCATATCTTCTTTAATTTCTTTCAGCAATGTTTTTTAGTTCTCAGCTTACAAATATTTTACATCCTTGGTTATATTCATTCCTAAGTATTTCATTCTTTTTGATGCTATTGTAAATGAAATTCTTTTCCTAATTTCCTTTTCTGATTGTTCAATGTTAGTGTATAGCAACACAACCGATTTGTGTGTGTGGACTCTGAATCCTGTAACTTAGCCAAGTTAACTCACTAGTTATCACAGTGTATTTGTGGAATCTTTAGGATTGTCTACATACAAGATCATGTAATCTGCAAATAATAATTATCATGGTTTTGAAATGCCTCAGGGAGCCTGAGCCCACTGAAATGGCTGTATAGATCTGTCTTAATCATGTCACAGTTAATTTTTGTTGTTGTTGCTATATCCAGTGAGAGAGGTATGTTGAGCTTTGCTTTCAATGAGTCAGAAGATCTGACATGAGACTATGTGCAAAAAGAAATGATGCATCATTTCTATATATTGATTCTAATTACTGATATTTCTATTTACTGATGTGTTTGCATCAGTAAAGTTGAAGGTCTGCATCCTCAAAAGATTATTTTTCCGGCACTCTACATAGACTATCATTACTTAGGATAAAGGAAAATGTCATCATGTCAAAAAGGCATCTCTTTTAAAAGCTTTATAAATGAGAGAATAACCAAAAGCAAAATCATCTCATGGTTAAAAAGATAAACAGGTTACGTATATATCATTCTCTTTATACTCGTGATGATGCCATGGAGATAGTGATGGCTGATTTCTTTTTACTAAGTTAATTAAAATGCTTATATATATATATATATATATATATATATATATTCAATTTTACATTCTTTATTTACAGACCAGCCGTTAGCGTAATGGCTATGTCGCTGGACTCCCACATAGTCGACCGCAGTTCGTGTCCCAGACCCGGTGGCTTATAACTCACGCCGGGCATGTGTGTGTGCGTGCCCAAGATCCTGAAAGGAGAATGGATTACGGCGTGGCCATCCCCCCGGAGAGTGATTTCTCGCTTTCTGTCTCTCTCTGCCTGTCTGGCGAGTGCACGCGCCCTATAGAGAAAAACCTCTCCAAAAAAAAAAAAAAAAAAAAAAAAGGATTTATTTAAAGTTATTTGATAGTTCCTAAGCTCTTTTCTATATACAAAATGATTAAAAACACTCCTGGTTTGTTAATCTTTATGGAATTATTTATCACTGGGAATTTCAGAATCACTGGTTTCATCTAACTCTTAGAAAACCCTTCTAATATACCCAGAAAACGATCTACTGACAATATGAATAAGCACATAAGTACAGGTTTGCCAATTATGAACTATCTATCCATTGCACTTCACAAGCAACTAACAAAGAAACACCTGCCTGAGCAGCACAGCAGGGAAACCGGCAGCAAGTGCCAGGCTCTTAGGATTTTCTTAGCGTAGAACAGTCCCTGGTTCCATTGAGGCAGAAATAGAGTGTTCTTTCTTGCAGCTGTTATTGTTGTGTGTTTTAGAAATGCAGTTGCATTTATAGTTTATTTATAAATTATTTATTATAGTTTATTTCTTAACTGATGCATTTTGAATACCTATTAGCCTATCAATTTAGCTAAAATGGTTACTTATTTACTTACTGGTTGATGGATTGATTGTGAAATTTCACCATTTGCTCCAGTCATTTCAGTGTCTAGTTTATTTTGGAAAGTAAAAATAAAAATAAGATCACCTTCACTGACTTACAGAATTTGAATTCAAAAATTACCATTTTAACTACCTGTAAGATTGCAAGACTTGAAGTATGGGACTTAATCTCAATCGTTGTATTTCTTATCTACAAAATAGGGTTGCTGTGATTATTAAATGCACATCAGCTAATATATAATTGCTGAAATTACATCAGGTGTTACTTTATGTCATAAATACCATAGAAATCCCAAGATAGTATCATTTCATTTGGATATGAAAGAATCCTTAAGGATTACCTTCATTTATCTGATGAGGGAATTGAGTAAATTGTTGGCTATTACAAAATTAGTACAGATCTATATTTCTTCTCTTTTTTGTTTGTTTGCTATAGGACATGTGCGCTTGCCAGAGACAGAGAGGGAGCGGGAAAGTGAGAAATCACCCAGCACAAGGGATGGCCATACCACAATCCCTTCTCCTCCATTCTGATCTCAGGATTTGGGGCATACATGCACACACTCCTGGTGTGATTTTCAAGCTGCCAGGTCCAGGACTTGAACCATGCAGTTGGCCATGTGACATCTAGCCACCATAACCTTCATGCAACCTGCTAGCCCGGATCTATATTTCTTAGCCAATGCTATTTTTTTTGGTCATAATAATTCTAGCTTTTAAAGAGGATTTATCTTGGATAAAAAAGGAAAAGCAATTGCTGAAAAAAGCTCCAAACCCCCAAACATTACAGTACAATGTTCCCCACCATCCACCCCAACCCCCCAAAATAAAAGCATTTGCTGACTACTCATTACAATTTATAGTTGTTATATCACATTCATGAATAAAGAATTCAATAAATAAATATTATAGTAACTGCCGGATGTTAGATATAGAACAGAATAATGTGGCCAGATGGTTCATTTCAATGTAAAAATATTTTTCTTGCCTATTTCAAGACTTCAAAATCTAAAAGAACGCATGTTCTTTTCTGACTTAGAAGAGGAAAAACCAGCACAGCAAAAGTGCAACTGTTGAAAGTAGGAGGGGCGGGGTTGGGATAGTGTTGAAATTAATACCAGGCAAGATTTTATCTTGTGACAAAGCCCTGATTTTTCTATTGAGAAAGTAAATTCAAGCAGATTAAAATAAAAAAAAAATTTAATCATTTTGAAGAGTAATGATATCTGTGTTGCTATAACAAATATATACTTGCTATATTGATTACAAATTCAAAGTCCTGACTTAAATATAAATGTATATGTATATAGACATATGTATATATTTATGCATGTACATCACTTGCCCCATTTATTATAGATTGGTTGGTCCAGTATCATTCTTAAACTAGATGTCCTTTTCAGTGTTGGGTATATTTCATATGCTTATTTCATTTACTTTTTGAGTTATCCTATGATGTATGTATCATCTACACTCTCAGCTGAAGAAATTGAAGCTCAAACCTGTTATATTGTTTATTGAAATGGCAAAATAGTAGTGCCATTCTAATGTCTTTTTAAAATTTGGTTATAATTCTGTGAGGTCAGTATGCTTCATTTAGGCCACAACATGGTCTATCAGGAGCCTCACACTGTCACAGGTGAGGCTATGGGCCAGAACAGAACTAGTGCTGATGTTCAGTCATTAAGAACCAATTCAGCTAAAATGATGGCTAACATTTGGAAATTCTTCTGTACCCTTTAGTAATTCACTGCTGCCATGAGCTTCTTTTTAGTATTATTATTTTTTTATATTCAATCACTGTATATCATTGAGCCAGACTATGAAAGAGAGACATTGTATGACCCTAATCACTATATACTGAATGTCTGTATTCTATGAAAGAAACTGAAAGATTGGAAGATATAAAGGCATGGAGAACCACTGTGAATACTGGAGACAGTGTGGGAGGAAGGGGGGAAATGGGTGAGGGTGAGAGGAAAGGAATCGAGGGGAAAAATAAGCCATGAACTTCTAAGTAGATTCCCTACCTGCCATGCACCTGCCTGCCGGACACTGCCTTACCTGGGAATGCTTATATTTCCCTATATACACATGGCAGAAAGCATAGCTGTCATAACAGAAGGGTCCTGTACCTTGCTTAGGTCTTTGCTGAGCTGGAACGAAGCCTGACTACCTCCTGCCTTCTCCTTCCATTGGCCAAACCCACCTGGAAACCAAAGAGCAAGGGATTCTGGGCTATATGATCTGTGGAGATCAGCCTCTTAGGGCACAGAACCAGGCAGGGAAGAGGTGACATGGGTTTAGTGAGGTGAACTGTATAACAGGCACACTAGTGGAATGGGAGATCAATGCAGAAATTAAACTCCAAAGCAATAAATAAATCTGCAATTCTGGCAGAGTTGAGTTTGTAGTATGCTATTCATGTCTGCTACAGGAACCCTAAATTTAGAGAAGGAAAGCATTTGGTTTGGACTTTTTTAAAGGCTAGTAGGTTATGCTGCTGGTACTTCTTCCTCGATCTAGGAGTCTCTGTAGTAATTACTCTGGAGTCTATGTAGGTCCAGGGCCCTAAATTTGTCTGTCACTTTCCAACTGTTGAGAAACATCAACTCTTAACTCACATTCATTAATAATCACATTGTTAAGTGGGACCATCTGCTGAAGAGATGGATTTATGATAATTGTCCTCAGAGTTAGACTGTAGGGTGACTGGCTTTCCAGAACCCTGAAATGCTGAGGCAGTGGTATCTTTTAGAGAGACAGTTTTGTTCTAGAGCCAAAAATGTCTAGCATTTGTAAATCTCTTTTAAACAAAACAAATAGATTACAGATAAGTAAGGATTTGTGCACAGTTTCTGTGTGAAAGCATCCGTGTGTGTCTTTACAGATGTGTGTGTGTTTATGGATGTGTCTATCTACAAATGCGTAAGTCTGTGTGTGCATATTTGTGAACATGTACATGTCATGTTGGCTTTATGTATATATTTATGAATGTGTGTGCATAGCAAAGGCATTAAATACAGGTTTTGCTGTGGTCTTGCTGTGGGGCGAGGCCCAAGCAGACGTATATAGATGTTTTTAGAAACTATGATCATAAAGGGACTTTCCTCTAAGATTGTCACAAGGTTATCTTGGGATAAGTGGAACATTTACCAAATTCTTCAAAGTTTATTGCAAGCATCAGCATCGGTCTTTTCTGACTCCTTCTCTTCTCTAGCTCCCAAAGAATTATGTTAGGACTACTTACCTGTCTGTCAAGAGACAAGTTCCAAGAGTAAAGTTAAGTTACGGTTTGAACATAAAACAACCTCTGAGCTGACCCTTGAGTACCAAACACCCAAATTTTTAATTTCTTCTTTCACAGAAGCCAATTTATGGACGAAGTCTTCCTTAGAGAAAAAAATCCACAGTGATTGTGTTCAGGCTCATTATGCAATGAGATGTCAGCTGCACTGTCTAGCAGTCTAGCAGAGGATTCAACTAAAAGATACATCTGAGGGGCCAGACAGTGGTGAAAGTTGACGCTGAAAGGCAAATTTCACAGTGGTGAAATTTGACACTGCAAGGAAATTCCACACAAGAAGGTTCCAGGTTCAATTCTGGAGACTTCCCTGAGTATGCTGAGAACACATATGTCTGTGATCTGAGGCTTTTCACTCTTGCTCATGAAAAGGATAAATAAATAAACTTAAAAACATCTACTGGAGAGGACAATAATAGACACCTTTACAGATAATTACAAATCTCAATTTAATAACATAGTAGACATGCTATTAGAAAATATTTTTGGATATTGTATGAAATTAAAGAAAATATAAGATGCCATGCTTTCTCTAAAGTGTATTTGTGAATCACGTAATACAACTGTCTTACCTTTAGATATATACATACATATAAAAATAACCAAAGTACACAAACTATTAAGATAACAGTTTAAAAGCAGAACAGAAGAAATACCTCCAGGAAAAGAGTTAATTTATAAGTGAATCCTAGCAATCAGTCATTCTGTCCATTCAGAGAAGGAAAGGCCTTTACCAGTTGTAGAAAGAAGTATCTGAGTTGAGAACAGATAGACCTTGAATTTAGTAAATCGAAGGGAGTTTATTAGTCAGGATTGAATTTGACTGCTGGTTTAAAAAAAAATCCAAACAGTTGCTTACAAATACAAAAAGTCTAGGAATCAGCTATTCACAGTATTGGAAGGGCTTGATATTCCCATGAAGTCCCAAGCTTCTTTGATCTTCCTGCCTCACCACATGTGGTGTGTGTGTGGTTTTCACCCTTAAGGTCACAAGGTGGTTATTGTACTTCCATACATCATGTCTCCCCATTTTCTGGGTAGGAAGATAGGAAAAGTTTAAATAAAGGGAAAAGGTTTCATGATGATTTGCATTTTTAGTTTGAGGGAATGACCTTTCCTAAGGACTGTTGGGTAGAGATTGTCATATGCGCACTTCTAGCTGAAAGGGTGGCTAGAAATTTAAGTATTTCCTTTTGTAGCTTTAATAGTAGAGGAAAATGAGTGAGTTAGTGTTGGTATATTTGGTGAATAACCCAGCATACAAGATCACTCCCATGGGTAATTTATCCTAGCTCACAATTTGAGCTCTGGAGAGGTAGGAAATCACAGGGTATATTGTAGGGGATAGCAACTAAACTTTTTTTTCTCTTCCCCCCCCCCCCAAAGTTTATTCACTTATTTCTTCCATAAGAGAGAGAGAATGGGAGAGAGAGAAAGAGGAGAGAGAGACAGTAGCCCCTATAGCATTTGATACTGCAAGCCACTCCCAGCCTCAGCTAACCCTTGACAATGGGCACACATGCACCCAGTGCACTCAAGGATGACTCTGGACACAAACCTGGAACCCATTCACATGGAACAGTTGCTCAGGGTTATGTGCCTTACTGCTCACCATCTTCCAGGCCCTAGTAACTAATCTTTATTGGTTGAAATATAAGAAACACTAAAATAATAATAAAAGCAGGGATGACAAAGATGGTTGGGGTCTATGCTGGGTTGACTAGCATCCCCTCCCTCAAATTTATATCCATGCAGAACCTCAAAATGTGACCTTATTTGGAAATAGGGTCTTTGTAGATGTAGTCATATTAAGATGAAATCATACTCAATTAGAGTGAATCCTAATCCAATTACGAGTACCCTTATAAAAAGAGAAGTTGAACATACAGACACATGAATAAAGTCAACTGGAAGACAGACACAAGGGAAGTGACTATGTGATGGAGAGGTAGTGACTGGAGTTATGCAGCTAAGGAATATCAAAGATCTCTAGCAAGTACCAGTAGCTATAAAGACTCATGGAAGGATTTCTTCTCCAGAGTCTCTTTGGAGAGAGCTTAGCCCTGATGACACCCTGATTTTGGACTTTGAGCATTCAAGCTGTGAAAGAATTATTTTTGTTGTTGTTGTTTCAATCTACCCATTTTTGTTATACTTTGTTATGGCAGGGCTAGAAAATGAAATATGGGGCCCTATCATGAAGTTCACGGAATATCAGATTTTATTTGTTATAATTTTAGAGAGAATTTTTTTAAGAATTATTTTATTTAACCTTATTTATTTATTTATTTTGATTTGACTGGAGAGGGACAGAGTTAAGAGAGAGAAAGAGAGAAAGCCGCCAGGTCCAGAACTCAAACTGCAGTTGGCCATGTGGGAGTCCAGTGCTCTTAACCGCCACTCCACCTGCGGGCCCCTGAGAGGTTTTTGCTATAGGGTGCATGCACTTGTCAGAGAAGCAGAGAGAGACAGGAAGTGAGAAATCGACCCTCAGGGAGGATGGCCATGCCACAATCCCTTCTCCTCCATTCTCTTGGGATCTTGGGCATTCACACACACGTGGTAAGAGTGATTTTCAAGCTGCCAAGTCCGGGACTCAAAATGAGCTTGACTATGTGGGATTCCAGTAACGTAATCATTATGCCATCTGCTGGTCCCAGAATATGAGAATTTTTACCTCAGATCAATATCTCAAATGTGACCTTAAGTGTTAGTAAAGATATTAGAAGATGTTCTGGGGTCAGCAGATGGCATAGTGGTTATGTCACTGGACTCTCACATGACTGGACTTGTTTTGAGTGCCAGACACAGTGACTTGAAAATCACGTTGGGTGCAATACCTAGAAAAGAATGGAGGAAAAGGGATTGCAGTATGGTCATTCCCCCTGGGAGGTGATTTCTCACTTTCTCTCACTCTGTCTCTATCTCTGTCTCTCTGGGTAGCACACATGCCTTAAGGCAAAAACCTCTACAAAAAAAAGGAAGGTTTTCTGCAAACAATTATTCTGATGCATAAATGAATAAATGAAGCTCTAATATGGAAATTTACATTGAGTTTTTAGGATACCCAAAACTATGAGAAGCAGAGGAGCTGATCTTACTCTGTTTAACCCTTTATTTTCCAAGTATATTTGATCACAAATTCCTTTTTTTTTTTTTTTTCTCATGAAACATCACATAGCAGGTACAGAAACATGTGTTCTGAGGATCTTGGGTGAGAAATGCTAACATAATGAGTGGGAAGCCTGTGAAAGACTGACATGACCAAAGCTATGGTTAGGAAGCAAAATCCTACAGAAGTGTGAAAAATAAATTGGGGAGGAGAGGGGCTGGAGGCGAGGGTGATGGTTGTAAATATAAGCAGGGGGGGTGGTAATGATGAGAAAAAGATTAATGGTAAAGGGATAACCAAGGAAGAACTCACAAAGCATGGAGACACTGGTAGAAAACTTACTCTTATTTACAAAATAATGACTACAGTATTCAATAGCTCTTTTTACATATGAAATTGCTTTTGTCAAATTTTGGCTTAGTGGGAACCAGCAGTTAACGTAATGGCTATGTTGCTGGACTCCCATGTAGTCGACTGCGGTTCGCGTCCCGGACCTGGTGGCTTAAAACTCACGCCGGGCGCGTGTGCGTGCGTGCCCAAGATCCCGAGAGGAGAAAGGAGGAGAAGGGATTGCAGCGTGACCATCCCCCCTGGGGGGTGATGTCTCGCTTTCTGTCTCTATGTCTCTGTCTGTCTGGCGAGTGCACGCTCCCTATAGCGAAAATCTCTCCAAAAAAAAAAAAAAATTTGGCTTAGTGTTCACTGTAGCACTGTAGGAGTTTACTGTTTTATTTCCTTTTTTTTTAAGTTTATTTTTACCTGAATATATATCATATTATTTTTCTATTTTGTTTGAATGTGGAATTTCTAATTGCACATGCTGAAGAATTTTATCAATAGTTTGATCCCTTAGGAAACAGTGCGAGAGAAGGGTGGGAAATGGGGGAAAGTGAAAGGGAGTGAATCAATGGGAAAAATAAAGCAGCAAAACATTTTAGGGACACAAAGATTGAAAATTATCTGTTGATGATAATGCATATGGTAATATCTTTGACTGAACCAATATACAGTATATCCATGATGGGGAAATTAATTTGGTATGCTGTAATGATACACGGTGATTGAAGGCAATAAATTAATTAATTAATTAAAAACAAGTAAAACACATGAAGGCCATGAAGGAAAAGGGGATCTACAATAACAAAATATTCTGAAATTCTTTAATCTCGTTTGGACCAATTATCAATCACTAAGAAATTCCCCTGAAGCCCCACACTCCTTCATCCCCTAAAGTGAGAGAGAGCTGTTGTCTCCTTACCCCTAGGAGAGATAAGTCAAAACTTTTCTCCCCTTCTCAGCTTCTGGAAGTGGCTGAGATATATAATGTTTTTATGGATATATAATGGCAGAATTTAGATCAAATTTCCATCAAGAGGCCAGAAAGGGAAAACACCACATAAGGTTGAAAATGTCCTGTTTCCAGTGATAAATGGTACTCATTTCTAAGGTTTAGTGTCAGTAAACTAATTTGAAAGGTTATCTAAAACCATATGTCATAAATTCCTTATTACTACGTCTCTTACTTAGAACCTAGCTGAACTTAATAATAGGATAGTCTAGGCTTTGATGATGGCTAATTCTCTGAAAATTTTGTTACCACAGCACCTAAAATCTGTATGCCATGGTACTTACTCCGATTGAGTTCTGTTGACGTGGTCTATTTATACTTGAGGGCAAAGCTGAATAAGAAATAGCAGTTGCATTTTAAACTGAGTTAACATTTAGAAATGATTTAAGAAATCTGATTAATAAGAACACAGACTTTTAATATTTAGTCATTAGGAGGTTTGCTTTTACTATTTTCATGTTTGAAACAGGCTCTTAATAATATTCTATCAAGCTGCTATAAAGATTTTATAAATGACATTGCATAGAATTATTTACATCTCCTGAACATGATAAAACACATAATAAATTATTATGGAAAAGGTAGTGCTATTAATCATTCATTAAATGGTAATAACATTTATCAATGTTTATTTCCTTTAGAGTGACAAGAAAAAATAGGTATTTCATATTGAAAAAATATCAAGTACAATTAAGATTTTATTTTTTCCAGATTTATGACTCTAAACTCAAACAGATTTTTACCTTTTAAAAATTCTATTTATTGACATTACCATGGATAAAAAGAACATGTTTGCACTTTTATAAGACATCCAATCTCTAGAGTAAAGAAGAGCTCTGTGAAAATATAAGTAAGAAAAATAATTTAAATGGTATTGTGTGGTATAATTTTAAAACACTCATACTCCTTAACCAAGAAAGTGTCTGTAAATATTTATTTATGCTTATTTAGTGTATTTATGACATGTTTCGGTGATGGTTAGTTAAGTTGGAAATATTTAAATTAATAGGCTCTGATAGCATGAGTATAACTTGGTATTTCCACACAGAATCACTGGTATTCTTAGTTTGTAGGAAATGCTGTAAAATTAGAACTAGGCCAGGATAATGGTTCTCCTTAGTAAATGGAGATAGGGTAATTTTTTTCATTTGAGAAAGATGTTTGCTATTAGAGTGTATGTGCTCACGAGAAAAAGAGAGAGAGAGAGAGAGCAAGAAATCACCCCTCAGAGGAGATGACCTTGGGGGCGATGCCTTCTCCTCCATTATCCTCTTGGGATTTGGGGCACGCATGTGCCCGACGTGAGTTTCAAGCTGTTAGGTCTGGGATTCGAGCTGCACTCAGCCACGTGGAAGTCCAGCACCTTAACCACTATGCCACTTGCTTGACCCCCAGAGATAGGATAATTTTACAAAATTACTATCCTGTTAGTCTGCTAGTTTCAGTACACCAGAATGGATGGCAAATAAAATTGGGACTTGGACTTTTGAGGGGATGGGGAACATGGTGTTATGAAACCTCTTCTGATATGGCTGATGGGGATTTATTGTATGCTATCTTGGAGTATGACAATGTATTCAGATTAAGATCGTCCTGAAGAGTCTTCCCTCAAAGAGTGGATCTTTCTTTTGTCAGTAGTTGGGGAAGAGTTAAGTTCTCAGACTAGAAAGTAGAACCAAGAAGGAAAGTCAAACTTGGGCTGAAATTAGTAAAATAATCTCATTATGGACTTTACCTTGTTGATTTTAGACCTTAGGAATCTAAAATTACATACGAGTTCTTTTTCATGACAGATGCTGGAGTTTTTCTTCATGACAATATGCCACAGGTTTCATAGAGATGCTTCTTTGTCAAAGACCTTAAATTGAAAACAAGTGAATGATATCTTACAAATTAGATTATCTAATTTCATGCTTATTTTTCTTTGTTTAAACCCTAATTCATGTCTTTTCAAATCCCTGGAGCAGCTCCATTTTTTTTTTTTTAGAGGTTTTTCGCTATAGGGCGCGTGCGCTCGCCAGACAGACAGAGAGAGACAGAGAGACAGAAAGCGAGAAATCACCCCCCAGGGGGGATGGTCACGCCGCAATCCCTTCTCCTCCATTCTCCTCTCGGGATCTTGGGCACGCACGCACACGCGCCCGGCGTGAGTTGTAAGCCACCGGGTCCGAGACGCGAACCGCGGTCGACTACGTGGGAGTCCAGCGACATAGCCATTACGCTAACTGCTGGTTCACCTGGAGCAGCTCCATTTTGATTCACAGCTTTAAAAAAGCAGTAAATTGCATTGAATTCATGCTGGGAAAGTTCATTTTGTATGCTGTACAGATGTATAATAATTAAATGTGAAAAAATAAGAAAATAAAAAATATATTTTAAAAATCAATAAATTGAAACCACTACCCTCAGCTTTAATAAAGACTAGTGCTGTAAGATATTCTGAGATGATTATTGTGCTATTAGAGAGATTCCTTAATGTCTCCCTTCTAACCTCCATCTCATCCCTGGACAATATGGTGGTCTTCATAGTAGTTAGCAAGAAACACAAAGGGAATAAATTTCAGGAAATATTTTGGAGCTTTAATATACATACCATTTTCCCCTGGGAAATATTCACTTCATTGTTGTTGGAAGTTTTGTAAAAGAAGGTCATGGTCGCCCCCACCCCCCTTCTCTTTTCTAAGAGCTGCAGACATGGTTGGAGAAATACGTTGGAATAATGAAGAGGTGAAGAAAGATTTACAATACATTCATTCTAGATTAATATAATTGTACATTTAGTTTCTTATAGAACAATTTATGCATTTGAATGGCTGACACCTGAAATTTCTTCAGATGAACACAGAAGCAGTTGATTGGTGAACTATATAAACGGATTCAGAGTGTCTAAACACAGTCTATATGGTCACTATGTGATTCAGTAATTTACTCAACTCTTGGACTGGCTCCATGTGCAGTGGTAATGTGCTGTTCAAGAGAAGTCGGGTTCCACACGGTGACTGCAATTTGAATCCCTCACCCCATAAGCCTGAAACATGGTAGGCATGGGCATAAGTGTCCAAGATTGGACAGGCTGGAGAACTGGAGGAAGCGGATCATGGCATGACCAGACCCTGTGGAGGGTGCCCCCACTAATCTCAGGTGTGTGTGAATAAAGAAAATAATTTCCTTAACTCTTGTTTTCACATCATTTAACATTATCATAATTTGAAAAAAGAGACATATAATTGTTAGTATCGTTTTATGCAGTAAAACCATCCAGAATAACATATTTTTATTATGAAGAATTTAATCACTATTATTGAGTGATTGCTAATTTCTAGGGCATGTACTCGGTGCTTTATATTCATTATTGCATTTAGTATTTAAAATGATCCTGTTACCTATTATTAAAACCAGTGCAGGCATGGACTACATTCAGTTGTCAGATTGAGGATCTATCAGTTTTATAATTGTGACCATTGATTTTTGTTGGTAACCAAAATGATCTAGCAACACATATTTGATCACTGTCTACAAACCGCAAGTATCCTGGCATATTAGTTGTTTTATAGAATGGGCATAATGGAATATTTTGATATTGTAATATGAATAATTTTTCTAGAAAACATAATTATTATATATCAGAAAATATAATAGTAGCATAAAAGGAACATACTAAAACATTATAATAGTCTGTTTTAATTGATCAGAATAGACTTAGAGAATAGAATGGCTCATATCAACTGCTGTTCTTTTTTTTTCTTTTCTTTTCTTTTTTTTTTTTTTTTGGAGAGGCTTTTTCCTCATTGGGCACGTGCGCTCACCAGAAAGACAGAGAGAGACAAAGAGATAGAAAGCGAGAAATCACCCCCTCAGGGGGGATGGCCTCGCCACAATCCCTTCTCCTCCATTCTCCTCTCAGGATCTTGGGCACACACGCACACGCGCCCGGCGTGAGTTTAAGCCACTGGGTCTGGGACGCAAACCGCGGTCGACTACGTGGGAGTTCAGCAACATAGCCATTATGCTAACTGCTGGTCCCCAACTGCTGTTCTAACTATTCATTTAGATATATAACCTCCTGAACATTAATATATAGATAAATAAATATATATTGGGGGCCAGCAAGTGGTATAGTGGTTAAGGCTCTAGACGCCTATGTTATGGTCTACTGTGGTTCAAGTCCCAGATCCAGCAGCTTGAAACTCACACCAGGCACAGTGTGAGTACGTGACCAAAATCCTGAGAGGAAAATGGAAGAGAAGGGATGGTGGCACTTGGGGGGTGATCTCTTGCTTTCTGTCTCTGAAACAAATACACATGCCCTAGAGCAGGAAACTCTCAATTAATGAATAAATATTCATAGCTACCTACATACAGTTTTTAACTAGGAGGAGCACATTAACTATACCACATATTATATTTTCCAAAGTTTAATATAAGAGGCTAGGTGCAGTTTCACAGCAGTAACACAGTACTCTGTCATTTTGAAGCCACATGGCAATTAAACGTACTTTTACTTCTTTTTTTCTTCCCCTTTCCCCCCCTTCTCTCCTATACTAATTTTTTTTCATGTTTTCTTGATTCACAAATAATTTTTATGGCACAGTGTTCATAGATTACAAGTTATACATTGTCCTTAGGACTTTAGTCGATTGAGTTAGAGAAGAGAAAAAAATGCAAGGAAATTACCACCTATAACAAACCAACTCACATATGTAATGAATTACTCCTTAGTTCTTTGGTCCATAGCTAAACGTATTTCCACTGTTCCATAATACTTTCTGAATGGTGACAAGCATATTCAGATACTAAGTCTACTTTCACTATGAAGTTTCTATTTCCATATTGAGATAGCCTTTCAAAATTTTTGAGCTTTTTTTTTTTTTGCAAAGTAGACATGTGAGAGACAGAGTAATGAGAAATCAGTATCAACCATCTGTTATACAGTAACCATTTTGATTTTAATGCATTCAGCTATGTTTGATTTAATGGTTTTAAATTTAGTTGCCTGTTTTTGGAAGAGGTTTTATTACTGACAGTGATATGTTATCATAAGGAAAAGATGGAAAAGATGAGATTCTGCTTAAGAATGCCTTCACATGCACCTGATGTGTGACAGTATCTACCACATACCACTAAAGACCAACTGAAACGAGACCATTAATGCCAAGTGAAAAAGTAAAAAGGGCCCAACAATGGTTGCACAGGTGGCAGGGTACTATTGCAAGATATTGGAGTCCCATGGGAGACCCAGGTTCGGATCCTGGGTTGACCTGAACACACAGGATGCACCTATGATCCTGGTTGACTGAGAGGCTGGAAGTAGGTACCTGGTGTGATAAGAGCCTGTTGGGGGGGGTACTGTTCTGTCTCTGTCTCTCCCTCTCTCCTCTCATGATAAAAATAAAGGGAGAAAGAGAGAAAAATTTTAACAACTGATTTGAGTGCTCATAGCCAAACTGACTCCAGATCCTCCTCCTCTAGTTCTCTCAAATGCACTGAAAAGTAACACTCAAAGTACACACCTGGTGTACATTACTATTCATCAAAGTCAATTAATACATAACTTGTCTAACTTTCAGAAGATTTCTTGGACAGTAATTAAGATGCTGAAATTATATAATAATTTTATAAGCATTTTATTAGTAGCAGTTATGATGACTAAAGGAAAAATTAGGATAATATAGTTTGAAGTAGTTGTAAATAAAACTGAGTAATTTAGATCAGGCTAAATTATAGAGAGTCTTAAAAATCAGATGGAGGAACCAGCAGATGGTTACATCACTGGACTCCCATGTAGTTGACTACAGTTGAGTCTCGGACCCGGTGGCTTAAAACTCACGCTGGGCATGTGTGCGTGCATGCCCAAAATCCCGAGAGGAAAGTAGAGAAGAATGGATTGTGGCGTGGCCATCCCCCCGGGAGGTGATTTCTCACTTTCTGTCTCTTTGTCTCTCTGTCTTTCCAGAAAGCACATGTGACCTATAGTAATGACCTCTCTAAAAAAAAAATTCAGATGAAAAACTCAAGAAGTGATGAAGCAAACAAAATCAAACCATTAATTTGGTAGAGTAAAAGAGTTTTTTTGTTTTTTTTTTTTTTTTTTTTTTTTTTTTTTGAGCGATTTTTGTTATAGAGTGCATGTACTATCTGAAAAGACAGAGAGACAGAAAGAGAGAAGTCATTCCCCAAGAGGGATGGTCATGCTGCAATCCCTTCTCCTCCATTCTCCTCTCAATATCATGGGCATGCACACACACACACACCAGGTGCAAGTTTAAGCCACCAGGTCCAGGATTAGAACCGTGGTCGACTACATGGGAGTCCAGTGATGTAACCATTACACCATCTGCTGGTCCCAGTGAAAGTGTTATTTTAAGATTAATCATGGAAAATAATTTTATCCTTTAATTACTAGAAATTAAGTAAGATATTGAAATTATATAGCATATTATGAAATCCTTTAGAGGAAACAAAAAGAAAATCTTGTATTGTCAAGTAGTTTAACTTAATAAAGAATAGAAACAACCTTCTGTTCATTAGCACAATGTTGTATGTTCAGTGATCAGTGGTTGATAGAATGATGAGTTACATCAGTCTTCATTCAAACAGCAGTTTGAAGCACAAGAAAATGAGAAAATCACAAAGCAATAAATCTTTCAAAAGGGGCAGGTCACCAGGAATTATTAGGGCATATATTCTCCAAAAAATTAGGATTCTTGCCTGATTTCTATCACCATCTGAGGCAGCTTGTCTTAATCCCTTGGGCCTCATGGTCCCCCTGTGAGAAATAATGTAATTGGACATCATTATTTCTAAAATTTTACCTTGCAACTATATTGCCGTATTTCATCAATCCTGATGGATCCTTTTAACATTTTTTATTTCCCTGGAACTGTGATGTGTCTGTATCTTACAATTACCATAGTCCAGTTAGCAGGTATATTGTACTTATCACTGTGTGCCCATGTGCACTCTTGGTCATAGGTTTTAATATCCTTTCAGGTGAGTTATGTTACTAAACATGTTGAGTCTCATTGCTTTATAATATTATCAGTAACTATCGTTTCATTTGGTTTGAAATACAAAGTTATTTGGGCATGAAATATAGCATTGATGCTATTAATGCAAATACAGCATTAATGCTATTAATGCAAATATTTATCACTGGGGGAGTCAACATGATTTCACAATTTTGTGCAAAGAATTACAAAAGTGCTTTATGGGATTTTAGATTCCCATCACAAACAGATGTAGTTATTTTATGTCTTACTACATCCTTTTGAAACTGCCTAATATACTCCAAGCAATGTCACTCCAGCAGGAGACATTTCCCAACACTTAGAATTAGAAGAAATTTCCAATTGCTTATAATCAAAGAGGAAAAGTCAAAACCAAAAGGGGATGGTGTGATCAAATTATGTGTATGAAGGACTTCAATTAAAGCAATATATCATAATTTGATTTCAAAATTTCCTTTCCCTAATTGCTTTAGTGTCTTGCAGTTGATATTCCCTTAGACATGAAAAAAATATATGTGTTTCCTTTTTTTAAGGAATTATTTATTTAATTTTACTTATTCATTCATTTGTTATTACACACACACACACACACACACACACACACTCAGAGGAAGTGAGAAAGCAAGCCACCAGGTCTGAGACTCGAATTGTGGTCAGCCATGTGGGAGTGTCCAGCACCTTAACCACCACACCACCTGCTGGTCCTGCTATGTGTTTTCAAACCGTCAAAATTGATGTCCTAGATTACAGTCATCTTATCATATATTTTACTCACATATATGAATTCAGATCTCTTACACAGATACATAGTTGATTTGTAGGTTATTCAGAGTCCTAAGAAATTGTTTTAAATGAACAAGTTGGAAAAGAATTCATAATTTTTCTGTGGCCAGGAATATAAATTTTATTATTATTCATTTCTTTATTTATGATAGAGTGCATGTGCATGAGAAAGAGAAAGAGAGAGGAAGAACAATCTCCACAGGGTCTGGTCATGCCCCAATCTCCTTCCTCCAGTCCTCCAGTCCTCCAGATTTTGGAATTCTGGCCACTCACAGGCACGCCTAGCAGGTCAGGGTTTCAAGTTACAGTTGCCATGTAGGATCTAGCTTCTCTTGAGTTCAGTATTAACCACAGCATCATGGAGGTGGTCCATGGAATACAAACTTTAGACTCTACTTCACAATGTCTGTAAAGAACTAGCTGCTGAGTCAACATTATATCAGATATCATATGTGTAATATCACATGGAACTTACAAGCAAACTAAACAGAGAGACCGAAACATTGTGCATCGTTTCTTGGATTGCCCTGACAGTTGGGAGTCATTAGAAATAAAGATTTTGCTGTCATTAATGTAATTGTTATCATCACATGCAGAGAATAATGATCGGTGACTAAAAGTAATCTTTTAACAGCAATCTTGACAATTCTTTTAACATACAAAGAGTTTTTCAGACTCCATGTGAGAAATCCCAGGTTATTTTCAAATTGTAAAGTGTTGTCAAATACTATAATGCCACAGTAAAGTAGGCATAGTCATTATCCAACATATTACAAACAAGTCTTAGGTGTTAAAATGTGAAAAACTGCTTTCCAAAGTATATATTTTTTAAATCGCTAACTCTGCAACATTTTCTCAAGAGTTGCTTTTCTGTGCTTTGTGCATCAGTTATTTTTCTTCATGTGTGCAGCAGTGTTTTGCAATTATTGGCCATCTTTTACTCCTGATTTCCCTTGCAGAAGATTGATTAGCACAATCAGTCACTGGAAAGCAATTTTCATCACCAAAGGCAGCTTCTTTTCTCTCTTGATTAGCAGCCCTGCTGCAAGTTATTCAGCAGAAATAGATAATCCATAAGAACACTGCCAGACAAACATTCTGATAAGACAAAGAGGGTTGAACCTAAATATCGCTGACAGTATCCCAGGTAGACAAATGATCAATGAAGCCTTGCTGTCTTGTGTTTCTGTGATATTCCTCTTTTATTTGGAGAACTGGGCTTTCAGTTCTGGTTTTTTGCTTTTCTCATTTCTGTGTGAATCTTTGGCTCTTTGAGAACACATGTTTACCTGTAATCTGTGCTAAGGGACGAAGAATGCCTATTACATATCATTATCACAAATCAATGATTTCCATTTCTATGTATGTATTCAGCCACCCAAACCAAAAGCAGTGTCTAGCTGAATAAATAAGTCAAATGATGGGACACTGAAATGGATTACTATCAGTTGACGATATCGTGTATACTGTCCCCAACTGGACTGGTGTGAAATGTATTCATGTTGGAAAATTATCTTTACAAGCTAAGTGATGTATAATTATTGAATGTATAAAGGAAGTTAAAAATGTACTATAAAAAAGAAAGAAAGAAAGAGAAATAAGTCAAATAAAATTTCATCAAACCATATAGTTTTCTGTTTGTTCCTTTAGATTAGGTATTACTGTATGATGTAACAGATGTTAGTTCTCCATTTTGGAGTTAAAACAAGCTTGGGGGAGGGGAGTGTTTATGTTGGGTGCATAAGGATAAAAGGGGACATTCAAAAGTTATTTTCTCTTCATTTTTGCTTTACTTTCTCTGCTGTGAAGAAAGAAGGCAAAGGGGGAACCAGCAGTTAGCGTAATGGCTATGTCACTGGATTCCCACGTAGCCGACCGCGGTTCTCGTCCCGGACCCGGTGACTTAAAACTCACGCCGGGCGCGTGTGCGTGCGTGCCCAAGATCCCAAGAGGAGAATGGAGGAGAAGGGATTGCGGCGTGGCCAGCCCCCTGGGGGGTGATTTCTCGCTTTCTGTCTCTATGTCTCTCTCTGTCTGGCGAGCGCACGTGCCCTATAGCAAAAATCTCTCAAAAAAAAAAAAAAAAAGAAAAAAGAAAAAAAAAAGAAAGAAGGCAAAGGAAGCAGAATGATAGAGTGGAAAAGTCAATAGCTATTAGATCCATTACCTATTAGGTTAACATCTCCAGTAGGTCCACTTAGTTGCTATGTGGCTCTGAATAAGCCAATTAACATATCTGAATCTCCATTCTCTCATCTGTAAGATGGACATTACCTTGTCACGATTAGCATTATTATATACAAAAAGCCCAACTCAGAGTAAGTGCTCAGTGAATGGTAGTTATTTTATTATTTATATCTAGTATATTATCTATATAGATAATAAAATACAAGCCTAATTTGGAGATGTATTTTCCTTCCCTGTCCTGGAACTGAGAGAAAAAGAGAATCTCCACTGAAATGTTTAACACTAAGTGGGCCAAACTCATTAAATGAAAAACAATTGTCTATCTAAAACCAACTAGAGAAGCATTTCATTTGTTTTTCTTTTTTTTTTTGGAGAGATTTTTGCTATAGGGCTTGTGCGCTCGCCAGACAGACAGAGAGAGACATAGAGACAGAAAGCGAGAAATCACCCCCCCAGGGGGATGGTCACGCCGCAATCCCTTCTCCTCCATTCTCCTCTCGGGATCTTGGGCACGCACGCACATGCGCCCGGCATGAGTTTTAAGTCACCGGGTCCAGGATGCGAACCGCGGTCGACTACGTGGGAATCCAGCAACATAGCCATTACGCTAACTGCTGGTTCCCCATTTCATTTGTTTTTGAACTTTAGCCTCTAAAGAAATGGCCATGGAAATGATGTGTAGTGATCAAATGTATGAATAATAATAATAATAATATTAATAATAAGTTAAAAAGAAATGGCTATGAGAGCCAGGTTTATGGGACAGTGGTAATGCACTGTTAAAGAAAAAACAAATCCCACATGGTGATCATGGTTTGAATCCCCTAGTCTGGTCAGCCTGAAGCACACAAGGCACATATGCATGTACCTGGGATCTGACAGACTATAGGACTGGAGGAATTGGACCACAATGAGACTCTGTGGAGGGTGTTCATCTCGTTTCTCTCTCTCTCTCTCTCTCTCTCATCTCTCTCTCTCATGCACATGCTCTATCAAGAATAAAGAAAAAAATAAATTGCTATGGGTGTTTATACTTTTAATAGTCAACACAAAACCCTTTTCCTCCTTTTTTCTGTCACTATATCACATGCATGGCAGCGTAATCAGTCTTTCTCCTCCTTCTACTGAAGTGTTCCTAGACTCCTAAACCTAGTCTCCTCCAATCAGTATGGTTTCTTTCCCCAAGTACAAACCCTTCTCTGTCGTTATCATTACTCTCTGCTGTTTACAATATAAATGAAATCTCTCCATCCTTGGGCTGACTGCTGGCATGGTGGTTAAGGCGGCTGGATCCGACATGACTGAATGTACAGTTTGAGTTCTGGACCTAGTGGCCTGAGATATATGCTGGGTGCATTTGTGTCTGTGTCTGAAATCCTAAAAGGAGGGAGAGGTGAAGAAGAAGGGATTACTGCTTGACCATCCTTGTGGGAAGTGCTTGCTCACTTTCCCTCTCCTTTTTTTCTCACTGTTCTCTTTTTGGCAAATGCACATGCACTCTGTCAAATTTAAGAAATAAAAAATCTATCCATCCTTGGGCGTGGTGGCACCCGCCCTATGGCAAAAAATCTATCCATCCTTTATGATGCCTATTTCTTGCTTATTTATCCAAGTCTACCCAACTAGAGGCCTCAGAACCAGCATGTGAAAAGTTGGGCAAGGGAGCAGGTCTTAGTAAGCTAAGTCCTTTCCCCCAGTTCTTCACTCTCTCCTTCTGCCACATGTTGACTATGAATCAAATTCAAAGGGATCAAGACCTGAATAAAATTTTTCCAAAACAAGACATGCAAATGGCCAAGAAGTATATGAAAATGTGCTCAACATCACTAATCACTATGGAAATGCAAAACAAAACTACAGTGAGATATCACCTCACACCTGTTAGAGTGGCTAATAACAAAAGGACAAAGATAGCAAATGTTGGTTAGGATGTGGAGAAAAGGGAACCCTCATACATTGTTGATGGACATGTATATTGGTACAGCTATTATGGAAAACAGTATGGAGATTCTCCTCACAATTTTAAAAGAACTGCTATATGATCCAGTAATTACACTTCCAGGATATGACTAAATAAAGTCACTCTCATTGCATCGTTTTTCATAATAGCCATGATGCGAAAACGACCTTAAGTGTCTGTCAATGAATGAATGGAAAAGTAAATGTGGTATGATGGTATAGTATTAAACTTTAAAAAGGAAGAAAATCCTGTGACTTGTGATAGCATTTATGAACCTGGAGGACCTTGTGCTAAATGAAGTAAATCAGATATAGAAAGACAAGTATGGTTAAAAATGTTGAACTCACAGAAACAGAGAATAGAAGGGTGGTTTTTTGGGGACATTGTAATGAAGTGATGATGATCAAAGAGTACAAACTTTCAATTACAAGATGACTAAGTTGTGTAGACCTAATGTACAGGATGGTGACCATAGTTAACAATGTATTGTATATTTGACATTTGCTGAGACTAGCTCTTTTTAAAAAATTTTATTTAACTTCATTTATTTATTTTAATTTTACCACCAGAGAGGGACAGAGTGTGTGTGTGTGTGAGAGAGAGAGGGTAAGTGAGAAAGCAAGTCACCAGGTCTAGGACTCGAACCACAGTTGGCCTTGTGGGAGTCCAGTACCCTCAACTACCACACTACCTACAGGCTCTGAGACTAGCTCTTAAGTATTCTCACCACACAACACACACCACACACACACGCACACGCAAACTATGAGATGATAGGATGGTAATTTGCTCGATTGTGGTAATCACTTCACAATGTATATCAAAATACCACTTTGTATGTCTTATATATATATCAGTTTAACTTCTCAATTATATCTCAATAATGCTGGAAAAAATAGAAAACAAATCCAGAGGGACCAATTTCTTTGTTTTTTTTTTTTGTTTTGTTTTGTTTTCCTTATTCAGAATATTAGCAAAAGAGATTCCTAGGGCCATCTTAACTCCTTCAATTTATAATGTCTATCAATGTGATGGCAGAGAACAAAAATAAAATTTTATATATATTATGAAAAAAACAAAAACTAGTTTAGAATTATAGGAATTCCTTGGTGACACCCTCTGAAAACAAATTCTGAAAACGACATGAAGCATTTTTGAAATTGGAAACCGTTGTATTGATTTACAGAGAAAGTTCCATTAAATGAATGCCTGAATGGGCTAAGAGTATGGATGAGAATGGGTAAGAATTTTTAATTTCATAGCAATCAAAGATGAAGTTGTGTTTTTCTTTTTTTCCTAAAAGATTAGGAATGGGTGTTTTGAAAACCTGCAGGGGAAATCCAACCAATTGTGCTTTATGTTCATGTCTTTTCAGCTTGGGGGTATTTCTAGCTTACATTTTCAAACTGCAGAAAAGAAAGGAACAATGTACCAGTCAATTTCCTAAAATACAAAATAAGGCCTACTTCATGTGTCATCACATGTGAATAAGCTATTATGAAGGAAGGCAGGATAACTTCCTCTGAATTACTGTGATAATTCAAATTTAAAAGGCTCTGCCACAGTTTTGCAAGGAAGGAAATATATTGAAGGAACAGACCAAACTACACTAAATTTAAACTTATGCTCTCTTAGCTATTAGGAAAATACAGAACTGTACAAAAAGGGAAGCAAAGGCTGTAAAAATGTTTAGCATGAGGTTAAGGTGACATATTTGTTATTATGTATAAAACAAGTTTTAGCAAATAGTGGCTATCTTTGCCTCCTTACTGTAATATACACACAATCAATTCAGTTATTTCTTAAAATGTATAATCTTGATTGAAAAAAAATGCCTGTTGAATCTTTTTTTATTTTATTTTATTTATTTTTTGCTATAGGGCACATGCACTCACCAGAAAGACAGAGAGAGACAGAGAAACAGAAAGTGAGAAATCACCCCCCAGGGGAAGTGGCCACGCTGCAATCCCTTCTCCTCCATTCTCCTCTCGGGATCTTGGGCACGCACGCACATGTGCCCAGCGTGAGTTTAAGCCACCAGGTCTGGGACCCAAAACGCGGTCGACTACATGGGAGTTCAGCGACATAGCCATTACGCTAACTGCTGGTCCCTTGAATCTTCAATGTAAATAGTTATTCCTTCTCTGAGTGGTTGGTACCAACAGCATATTACATGCTCGTAGTGCTGTGTTTATTGTTCCTTAGCAATCGCAGTGACATCTGATATCAGATTTATATAATTAACAGGCTAAGACAAACATTAATAAGTGTTCCAAACATTACAGATTCAAATACTGATAGCCCTGTGCTCCATTGTGCAGTCCCATAGTCAGTTATATGGAAATGTCTGACTTCAAAGGCAAGATGAATTAGACCTTTTTTTTTTTTTTTTTTTTACTTAGAATGTCTTTTCCCCATGAAATTCTACCTAGATAACCTTACATGTCTTTAATACACAGGAATATTATAATCTTGATTTTCCACTTGATGATCACATGGGAAAGCCATGTCAAGTAATTAAAATCTTCACCTACATGAGAAACATCATGTGTGTAATGTCTACTTGAAATTTTATTCTAGAATTTTAGTGCTTTTAATAGGCAATTCCTTTCTCATCGAACATATTGGATGTTTCTTGTCACTTAATTCTTTCTTTAAAAAAATGTCTCTTATCTTATGCCTGATTTGTGTGGTATGAGGGGACTTTCAAAAGACTGTGGAAAAACAAAATTAAAGTATGAGTTTAGGGCTAGTCCCTGGCCTGGCAGTTCAAGTGGCTGGATCAGGGTTTGAGTCTCAGATCTGGTGGCTTGAGAAATACACCAGGCACATGTGTGTATATGCCCAAAATCCAAAAAGGAAGGAGAGTTGAAGGAGGAGGAATTGGGATATGACCATTCCCCATGGGGGATGCTTTCTCAGCACACCCACCTGGCACCCTGTGAGCACATGCCCTTTGGCAAATTAAAACAAAAACAAAATCTATCCCATGAAGTAAGAGTTTATTTTGGTGCAAAATTTTGTGGAATCTGTGCATAGTTTTTTCCTAATATGCATTTTCCACAAACATTCTAAACACTCTTCCTATGTCTCCAATTTCATAGCCACCTCTACATTTATAAAAATAGATGCTATGCATTGTTATTGGTGGATCTAATCTTCATAAATGCCAGAGTAATCACCTTAAAGTGTAAACTGAATCATGCCTCGTCCTCCTTAAAACTTTTCAAAGACCTCTCATTATACCTAAAATAATATCTTAAATACTAAATCTGTTTATAAAGCCCTTTGGGAGTTGACCTCAGCCTTCCACAAACATTTGCATTCCATTTCCCTACCCTGGTATTTTATTCACACCTGACCTTCTTTCATTCCCTCAAACACCCAAAGATTGTACTCATCTCAGGGCCTTTGTGCATTTTCTCCTTTGCCTTTTCCATGTTTTGCTTATTCTCATCCTTACGGACATGCTATAAATGATTACTTCTCCGAGAGCTCATCCTTGAGTTTTCAATTGAAATTAGAACCCCCTGTATAATTTTTTGAGAGGTTTTTTGCTATAGGGTGCATGCACTTGCCAGAGAGACAGAGACAGACAGAGAGACAGAAAGCGAGAAATCACTCCCCAGGTGGATGGCCATGCTGCAATCCCTTCTCCTCCATTCTCCTCTCAGGATTTTGGGCACACACGCACACACGCCCAGTGTGAGTTTAAGCCACTGGGTCCAGGACTCGAACCGCAGTCGACTACGTGGGCGTCCAGTAACATAGCCATTATGCCAACTGTTGGTCTCCCCCCCATACAATTTAATAAAACAGACTTAGTGGCCCTTTATACAGCAGTCATCACAGCTCCTCGCTGTGGTTACTTGTGCAATAACTTGTTTGTCTTCTCCAGACAGTAAAGTATGTATCTGCATGGGCTTTATATGTTTCCCTCAACACGGTATATTTAAAATCTAACACAGTGCCAAAATTTCCCGAAACGACTGCATTGATGCTGTTTAATTTCACCTTTAAATGAACTGAACAAATTCAGCTAATGGATCTGCAAAATAATAAACATAAATTTCTCCCCTAGCATTTCCTATCCCCATGATTTTTGTGTTATTTTTCTTGTTCAAGTAGTTTTAACTGATGGCTATGACAACAGATATTAAAGAATCCTGAATTGTCCTCTAAGTAGAGTAAAAAGAGTACCAATGAGGGACTGTGGTTCAATTGATGAGAAGAAGGAGAGTGGCCAGCAGAAGGCATAATGGCTACATATCTAGACTCCCACGTAGTTGAACATGGTTTGAATCCTGGACCCGGCAGTTTAAATCTCATGCTGGGCCCATGTGTGTACGTGTACAAGATCCCAAGGAGAGAACAGAAGAGAAGGGATTCTGGTGTGGTCATCCCCTCTTGGGCATGATTTCTCACTTTCTGTCTCTCCGTCTCTGTTTCTCCTGCAATCGCATGTGGCCTATAGCAAAAATCTCTCTTAAAAAAAAAAAAAAAAAAAGAAGGAGAGAATGGTCTCAGGAAAATGTCAAGGGGCAGTGGATTTGTGGAAACTCTTCTGTAGTTGAGTGATCAATGAATTTGAAGGATAAGTGTATCTAATATGCAATTTATACAAAGTAATGATAAATGTTTGAAATGATGAATATGTTAAATTACCTCAATTTGATCATTACACATTGTATTCATACACAGAAAAATCACACTTTATCTTGTAAATATGTATAATTATTATGGGCTAATTAATCATAATACAACTTTAAAAAAATTCTTTAGCTATATCACGCTGCTAGATTTTTTAGTAGAATTCTGCTTAAAACCATATTCTTTTTTTTTTTTTTTTTTTTGGAGAGGTTTTTCGCTATAGGGCGCGTGCGCTCGCCAGACAGACAGAGAGCGACATAGAGACAGAAAGCGAGAAATCACCCCCCCCAGGGGGGATGGTCACGCCGCAATCCCTTCTCCATTCTCCTCTCGGGATCTTGGGCACGCACGCACATGCGCCCGGCATGAGTTGTAAGCCACCGGGTCTGAGACGCGAACCGCGGTCGACTACGTGGGAGTCCAGCGACATAGCCATTACGCTAACTGCTGGTTCCCTTAAAACCATATTCTGTATTCCCATTTACTTTTAACAAGTGTTGGAGCCTCAAGGAGTAGGGTAAATGTTACAGACTAGATTTGTCCCTAGAGTGGAGCTAAAGGAACAGTCCAGAAGTGCAGAGTGAAACATAAGAAGTCATTTGAAGGCCAAGAGATCAGAGCTGAACTCTCTCTACTGGAATTTGCAAAACAACTCTCTCATGGAACTTTGATTTATCTTCAAGGGATTGAGGTCAATATTATCTAGATATATATTTTTAAAGGCTCTAATCTATGTTCATAACAAATGGTTTAGGGTTGTTAAGGTTAAGCACAAGATAAGGCTGACCCGGTGTTACAAGCATAACTTCTTAAAAATAAATTACAGACATTGATATTGGTAATACGTGTTGTCTAAAAATTATATGATGATTCAGCTAACATTGTGTTATCTTTGCCTTAACACATTTCATAATTCCATTAAAACTACATGAAAACATTTATAAAATGTCACTTTTTGTCTTTATTGCTTTATACAATAGTTTTCCAGGCTCCAGGAAGGCAGGGTTTTGTCTGCTATAACATGTGCAGCCATAACTGAAAAAAATATTATACTAGATAAATGAAATAGGTAATAAAATGCTTTTTTAAAAAGAGACAGGGGCCAGCACCTGCTGGTGATTAGGAGAATGGAGGTCAAATGTGGCCATCTCCCCTAGGGGATGATTTCTCACTTTCTTTTTCTCTGTCTCTTTCAGGTAAGTGCACATACCTATGGCAAGAACCTTTATATATATGTGTGTGTGTGTGTATATATATATATATACACATATACACACACACACACATATATATACACACACGCATATATGTATACACACACATATATGTTTGGATACACATATAAAATAGCAGAGAGACAGAGAGAGAAAGTACCTCCTCAATGGGACATGGTCATGCCATGACCGTTTCTCTTCCATTGTTCCATCCTGTTGGAATTCTGGGCATGCACACACATGCCTGATGTGTTCCTCAAGTCACCAGTACCAGGATTTGAACTGTGTCTGGCCATGTGGGATCCAGCTTCTTTAAACACTAGGACATGGGGCTGACCCCAAGTTTTTTTTGAAATACACACACACACACACACACACACACACACACATATGAGGGTACCTCAAAAAGTTTCTGGAAAAAAGGAATTAGGGACCAGCAGATGGCACAATGGTTATGTCACTGGACTCCCATGTAGTCAACTGTTGTTCGAGTCCCAGACCTGGTAACTTAAAACTCACGCCAGGTACTTGTGCATGCATGCCCAAGATCCCAAGAAGAGGCTAGAGGGGAAGGGATTGCAGCATAGCCATCCCTCCCTGGGGGGGGGGGGGGGGGTTGTGATTTCTTATTTTCTGTCTCTGTCTCTCTCTGTCTCTCCAGTGAGCACACGATGCCCTGTCACAAAAATTTCTCTCTCAAATAAAAAATTGGAATTAAAAGGACAAAGTTTATTTCAATGCAAAAATGTTAAAATTCATGATAGTTTTTCATAATATTCATTTTCATTAACTTTTTGAGGACTCCCCTTGTACATATCTATCTATATCTATCATCTATCTATATCTATCTTCTATCTATCTAGATGGACATGTCATAAATTCTTTCCCAAGTAACTTCTAAATGTATAAGCAATGAAAGCCATCACTACATTTATCTAATTAAAATAAAATCTAAATTCTTAGCTCTCCAACTCTGTTCTAAATTAACAGCTTCAAGCTAATAGTTTTACATTTTAAAATAAAAGATGTCATTTTAAATACTTGCATCATGAAAATCAGAAATACTGAGCAAAGCTAAATACATTTACAATCCTTTAATAGCAAGAATTTTGATTATTCCATTCCTGATTTTTCCCCTTAAGCTTATTTTTTTTTGTTTGTCAGGTTTTTGTAGTGTTTTTAAAATGTGTTTTCAATGAGGAAATACATCATCTGTTTATAAAATAGCTCTTGCAAAATAAAAGGTATTTAGATATAAAATTTAAAAACTCATGTATGTCATGCTAAAACAACAGTATGATTTTCTAATAATGGATACTAAAATTAAAAATTCACAATGCAATTAATAAAACAAAAAAATAAGGTTTTTTTTAGAGCTAAGGAAAAAATCACTATGCAGAAAATGTCCAAGTTTCTAGCTTGGCAAAGCTTGGGTACAGTTACATGACATGTTTAATAAACTGAATTTTCCCCCATCATATAAACAAATGACAAGATTAAATCTCTACCTGGCAATTATAATCTAACACCATAGCTACACAAAGCATGCAGACACTGTTAGTATAACCACATTTTCTTAGATGGAGGGAGGGAAGGTGATGTGACTATGAATAAAAATGTGGGAAAGGGAAATACAGTATACCAGACAATATAACATAATGGTGAAAGTAAGGCCTCAGTTAATGAATTTCCTAAGGGTATAAAGACTTATATTCCAACTTTGAAAAGTTAATTTAGAAAGATAGGGGAAGATTTTAAATAATTCCAATTCCACATAAAAATGCACATATGATAGAAAAGGGTGCAATGGAGAATTCATACATGTCAGTTGGAAAGAAATTTGTTAGTTTTCTTTGATTAATCAAGAGTAAGTTTATCAATACCTGACATCCTATGGTACTGTTATTAACAAATTAATAACAGCACTCCATGCTGCACATACTAATTAGGATTTCTGAATTCATGCTGATTAGCCCAGCAAGGGAGGTCACCAAATAAACTTAAATCTATTTTTAGTTTCACCTAATCTTCTATGCTCCGTTCTCCTTTTTAGCATTTGAAGTAACAGGTTGAGTTGGCAGATATTGCTTATGGACCCCTGAGATTGTGTTGACCAGTTCAATCTCAGTTTTATTGGATACTTGATAACAGGAATAGAACCTGCTGGGAGAACAGGGATATCAGAAAGGTTTGTACAAGATGTTTTCTGAGGCCAACAGAGAAGCCCCTAGGTTTCTAGTTCTAGTTGAATTTTTCTATATAACAAGTTATTCCTCCATTTCTATTGCATTATGCCTGCTCAAAACAAGACTGTTAGATCTTCACTTGTTTTATATCTTCTGTTTTGGCTTCTGTGGGATCTTCTTTTTTTATTTCATTATTGCCAGAGAGAGAGAGAGAGAGAGAGAGAGAGAGAGAGAGAGAGAGAGAGAAAACCCTACAATGAGGCATGATCAGGCCTCCATCCCGTCTCCTCCATTTCTCCACTCCATTGAGATTTTCAGGCATGCTCGTACATGTGCCTGGAATGTTCTTAAAGCTGCTGGGACTGGGAATAGAACTGCAGAGGTGGCCATGTGGGACGTGGTTTCCTAAACAACTTGGCTAGGGGATTGACCCTTGGAATGTTCTTAATGAGGTGAGCATGTCATCTTAGCTCCTACTGTAAAAGTAGATAATTTTGTTGCTACCTTTCCTGAAAATCTGGGTGATTGGTTTAGCAGACATTATTAAAAAATGATTCTAGAGATCATAGGTTTTGATGGTGGAGAAATAGTTGGCTTCATGGTAGTTTGAGGAGTGTTTTTAGTCCATGAGTGTGAACTTGCTCTGAAATTTACTTGTGGCACAGAAACTTCAATAGCCTGTATGTTGGTCACAGATGTTGCTGTTGCAGCTGGAGCAGGACTGCTTCTACACTGGAAGCTGTCAAAAGATTTCTTTGGACCAGTATTCACAGTATAGATAGGTCAAGGCACAGGCATGCTGTCATAACTGTCCACTGACAAATAGAGGCTGTTGGCATTCAGAGTTGTTAATATGACCCTTTTCTGTTGAATGCTTTTGCCTTTTTGAAGCACATGATTAGGTAGTAGCTGAAGCTGATTTGTTTCTTACATGCATTGCAGCAATTTTCACACACATTTCAAATATCTGGCTGCTTATTGCTTACCTATGAACTATCCGAGAAAGATTGAATATCATAGCAGAAGATCAAGATTGAAGTTATTAGAGTTTTTTTTTTATTAAACACTAAGTCGATCACCTGTATTGTATGTTATTCTTCCTTATTCTTTCTCATCACCCTCATTTTTAATTTTAACTGTGGACTAATTGTTTCTTGCACCTGGATAAAATCCTGGATGTTCCCCTAGTTTTTCCACTTCAATATTAAACAACAAAATATTTTAATCTCTTTAAAGCATTAACAAGTTTGATTTAGTCTCCTAACAACTGAACTCTTTTTTACTGTTATTTCAAATGCCAAAATTATTCAGAATTAAACTTCTACTACCCAAGCTAAGACCTGCTTAAGTACCAGAAGTCTGCAGCAGGAAAAAAGGACATGAACTTCTCCCCTTAGTTGTTTGCTAATTACTGTATGGTTCATAAGTGGCTGGTTCAATTGGAATTGTTGGAACACTCTGGTGATTGTATTTTTCCAATGATGCCTCTTCTCCCCATGACATACTGGGGTCCTTGGCAATTTTCCTTTTGGAAAACTCCCACTTCAACTCTTTGATTAGGTGGAATGCCTTTTTATCGGGAAGGCAATGTACAGCTTTGCCCTGGGTCCTTGAGCTTTTAGTTGTTAACCCTTCACTTGAGCTCTCCATATTTCCCTATCAGTCCTCTGAGCTGGAGAAAATTCTAAGAAAAACCCATACTGGATTTCTTTATGAAGATCATATTTGCGCACCAGGACACCTTCACCTCTGGCCCACTTTTTTTTGGAAGAAGAGTTGGTTCCCAGGGTAACCCTCTCTATTCTGTCAGCAGTAAGAGGAACAGCAGAGATAGATCTTGCCTTTAGAGTTCATAGGCATAAGCAGATGCCTGGCCTCTTGTTCCTCAAGCTCCCAGAAATACATCTGAAGCTCTCCATAGGGATTTTGAACTCCTCTTATTTGAATTATAGTGAAATGAAGCACAACACAATGAAATCGTTATTGAAATAAATCCCCTCTCTACTACACACCTATTACCCACACAACAGAGTGACTAAAATAAAAAAGAAAATATCAAGTGTTAGTGAGGATATGGAGCAACTGGAACTCACTTATACTGCTGGAAGGAGTATAATATGATATAATCACTTTGGAAAATACTTTGACATTATACACCAAAGTTACTCATATCTATTTTCTATGAACTAGTCATTTCACTCCTAAGGTACATGTGCACACATATTCAACAAGGTATGTTAGTAGAAGCCATATTGGTAATAGCACCAAACCGAAAGTCACCTAATTACACACTGACAATAGAATAAAAAGTAAATGGTGGTTTATCTATACAATATATGCTGTAGAGCACTGAGAATGATCTTTCTACAACTGCATTTGCCAAAATATCAAGAGCACAATATTGAGAAGATGAAACCAATCATAAAAGAATACATACTATATGATACCATTTATCTAAAACTCTTTTTTTTTTTTTTTTTTTTTTTTGAGAGAGGTTTTTCGCTATAGGGCGCGTGTGCTCGCCAGACAGACAGACAGAGACATAGAGACAGAAAGCGAGAAATCACCCCCCAGGGGGGATGGTCACGCCGCAATCCCTTCTCCTCCATTCTCCTCTCGGGATCTTGGGCACGCACGCACACACGCCCGGCGTGAGTTGTAAGCCACCGGGTCTGAGACGCGAACCGCGGTCGACTACGTGGGAGTCCAGTGACATAGCCATTACGCTAACTGCTGGTTCCCTAAAACTCTTTACATAGTCTAAGTTCTATACTAAGTTTGAAGTCAAGAATAGTTGGGTAACTGGCTAGAAGCTTGCAGGAGAAATCTGTGATGCTGGTAATGTTCTAGTAGCTGATGTGATGTTCATGCCATGGGTAAGTTTAGTTCATAAAAAATGTATTGAGCTGTACACTTATAATACATGCACTTCTCTTTAGGATATTTTACTTAAATAAGAATTATAAAACAAAGCTAAAATTAAAGAATGAAATTAGTTAACCTTTATATTTACACATAGTAATTGTACCTATTTACGGGGTATAGTGTAACATTTCAGTTCAAGAATATCATGTGTAGTCAGTAAGTCTGGGTGATGAGCATATCCATCATCTCAAACATTTGTCATTACTTTCTGTATATACCACATATTCTTTTATTTTTAATGTTTCTCTTTGTTCAGAATAGAGTGCATGCATGTACATGTGCAAGAGAGAGAAAGAGACACAGAGAGGAGAATCCTCCATAGGGTTTGATCATGCTTCATTCCTCTTCTTCTAGTCCTGTGGCCTGTCAGATCTTGGGCATTTGTACATATGCCCACCATGTTTCGGGCTGACTGAGCTGGTGATTTGAAGCATGGTTGCCATATAGGATCCAGCTTCTCTAGAGCAGTGCATTACCACCATACCCTGGAGCCAGCCTGTTTCTTTTGCCACTTATCTGTCAATTTGGGGATTGCTTTCCCAGTTCCTTGAGGTGTTTCTGTTTTTTTGATGTATGCACTTACTGCTACAAATTTTCTTTTTGTAATGCTTTTGCTGTATCTAGTAGGTTTTGGTATGTTACATTTTGGTTTTCATGTGTTTCCAGAAACTCTTCAATTTCGTTTTTAATTTCTCCATTGAAATTATATGATAAACAATATGTCGTTTAGTTTCTATGTATTCATATGATTTCCAATGGTTCTCTTGTTATTTATTTCTAGTTTTACTTAACTGTGATCAGAATATACTTGCTATGATTTCTAGCTTTCTAAATATTTTTGATTTTGTTTTGTGGCTCAATATATGGTCTGTCCTGGAGAAGAATTCATGTGCTGATAATATATTCTGTGACTGTTGGATGCAATGCTCTGTCAATGTCTGTTAGGTCCATTTGGCCTATGTTGCAGTTTCATCTGATGTTTCTTTGTTAACTTTCTGTCTAGGTGATCTGTCCAATGTTGACAGAGGGATATTGACATCTCCAGCTATTACTGTATTACAGTTTATTTCTGCATTTAGCTCTAGTAATATTTGCTTTCTATATTTGAGTGCTCCAATATTCACTGTATATATACTTACAATTGTTATACCTTCTTGTTGAAATGTTCCTTTTTTCATTAAATAATGCTTTTCTTTGTCTATTTTTATAGTTTCTGACTCGAAGTCAATTTTTTTTTTCAGAGTTCTAGGGCTTAATTACAAATGGAGTTGACTGCCACGGAGACCCCCGTCCAATATTTCTTCTAGACTTCTTCCCTCCCTTCACAGCCCTCTCCAGGGGAGGTCAGGAAACCATTATGGAAGAGAAATCTGGAGACAGTAACAAAGGGCAATACTTTCTCCAAACCACTTCTGCTCACTGCTGGTTTCCATTTGTGTGGAATAGCTTTTTTCCATCACTTTGCTTTCAGTCTGTGTGTGTCTTTATAGGAGAAGTAGGATTTTTGTAAGCAGCATATTATTGTTTTTGGTTTGTTTGTTTTTTTGTTTTAATCCATTGTCATTCTTTATCTTTTACTTTTTTAAAATTTGCTGTTGGACACTTGCCCTCACTAGAGAGAGACAGGGAGAGTGTGAGAGGAAAAGTGAGAAATCACTTCCCTAAGGAGATGACCACACCACAGTCCCTTCTCCACCCTTCTCCCCTTGGGATTTTGGGTATACATGCATACATGTACTGTGTGTTTTTCAAGCCACCATGTACAGGACTCAAACCACACAGTTATCCATCCACCTGCCCTAACCCACTATTCAACCAGCTGGGCCAGTCTATATCTTTTAAATGGGAAAGTTTAATTTGTTTATTTCAACTTTCAACTAAAATTCAGGGTAATTATAGATAAAGAGAGGGCTTACTCTTGTCATTTTGTTAGGTGTTTTCTGTTTGTTTTGTATATTCTGTTTTTTTATTCCTCTTTTATTGCAAACAACTTCTTTGCAGTTTGGTGGGTTTTTTAGTGATAAGGCTTGATTCCTTTCTGTTTCTTATTTGTGTAGCTAGTTTACTGAGTTTTGTATTTTGTTGCATTTTTATTATGTTAACTATTGTGTTTTTGTTTCCAAGTGTAGGACTCTCTTAAGCATTTTTTTTGTAATGCTGGCTTAGTGATAGTGAGTTCACTGGTTTTGTTTATTTGGAAAAGACTTTCTATTTAAATTCAGAAAGGCAGGTTTTCTGGATATAGTATTCTTGGTTGGCAGGTTTTTCTTCTATTAGGACTTTGAGTATGTCATCTTCTTCTCTTCTGGCCTGCATAGTTTCTGCTACAAAATCCTCTGTTAGTCTGATAGGAATTCTCATATATGTTACTCATTTTTCTCTTACTGCATTTTTTTTCTTTTGCCAGAAGTGCATGCACTTTCCAGAGAGAAACAGAGTCAGAAGAAAGAGAAGAAAGCATTCCCCATAGGCAATAGTGTTGCTACAATCACTTCTCCATCTCACCCATCTTTTCTGAATTTTAGGTGTGCACGCACGTGCACACACACACACACACACACACACTGGGTATGTTTCTCAAGCTACTGGGTCCAGAACTCAAACCACATTGTTGGTTATGTGGGACTTGATCAGTCCCTTTACTGCTTTTTCAATTTTGTCTTTTTCTTAGACTTTTCTTTCTTTTTTAATTGCCAGAGGGCATGTGTGTGTGTGTGCGTGTGTGTGTGTGTGTGTGTGTGTGAGAGAGAGAGAGAGAGAGAGAGAGAGAGAGAGAGAGAGAGAGAGAATGAAAAAGAGGCAGTACCCTCTAGTGAGATATGGTCATGCTACAAAGCTTTTTCCTGCATTTCTCCAACCCTTCAGGTTTTGCACATGCACCCAGCATGGTTTTTAAGCTGTCAGGGCTGGAATTCAAATAATGATTGGCCATATGAGATTCAGCTGCCTATGCACAAAGTTTAACCACTCCATTATCCCTTCTTTTTCTTTGACTTTTAACCATTTAATTATATAATATGCCATGATAAGGACCTTTTATGGGTGAATCTCTTTGGAAATTTTGAGCTTCTTGTATTTGGAAGTCCATATCTCTTCAAATACATGGGGCTTTTCATCATTAATTTATTAAATAAGCTTTCTGTTTCTTTGCCTCTTCTCCTTTTGGAACTCCCATGAAACAAATGTTTGTTTGCTTGATAATACCTCAAAAGTCCCTAGGTTATTTGTATTTCTTTTCCTTGTTTTCTCTTTTATTTTTCCCCCTTAGAACCCCTGATCTCAAAAGACTTAACTTCAAGGTCTAAGACTCTTTCTTTTGCTTGACCTAGTCTACTGTTGAATTTCTCTATTTTATTTTTTATTTCATTTACTGAGGTTTTCAGTTTCAGTATTTCTTCCTGGTTCTTTTTATGATTCCTATCTTTGTTAAAGTTCTCATTCTGGTCTTGAATTGTTTTCCTGATTTCATTGAATTATCTATCTGTATTTTCCTGTATCTCACTGCATATCCTTAGAATCAATATTTTTTACTTATTTATTATTTTTTTAATTTCATTTTCTTTTATGTATTTAATCGCATTAAAATACTTTTCAGGCATTTCAAAAATTACATTTCCTTTGTGATCTGTTACTGGCAAATTGTTGTGTTTCATTGAAGGTGTCATGTTTCCTTGCCTTTACATTCTCAAATGTCCTGAAGTTGGTATCTGCACATTTACGGGATGATGCTTCTTCTGGCTTTATAAGTTAGCTTTCTCATGGGAAGACTTTCCTGACGATGTGTCCTATAGTGTGGGTTAGGCAGAGTGTTTTGGGTTGGTTTCTGAGTACGCATTGATACCAGGTATGGTAGTGTAGTCTTTGTGGGATTTCTTTGGCTATAATCAATGTTGGTGGTTGCCTGTGAGTGCCTTAGTGTTCTATATTGTGAGTTGTTTTTTGGTGATAATGCTGTATATTTGCTAGGCCTAGGGTCACTGAGTTGGACAGTTGGCTGCTAGTAGTGGTAAGGACCAGAAGTGCTTGTCTGCAGCCTTTGGAGAGCCTGCTGGCCCTAGTGTCGGAGAGACAGCAGTTGTTTTAATTAGGTACTTGGGTTGGTGGGATAAGAGATGGAAGGCCACAGTGCCTGGGGGGTGGCCAGCGGGGGCCTGGGGGGTGGAACTATGGTGGGTACTATAGCTGGCACAGTCACAGGGCAGGAGAAGTTATTGCCAGGATAACTGGCAGTCCCTGGGGACTGCCCAATCCTTTCACCTGTTCCTGGGAGCAACCTTCTCACTGGCTAGTGTATCTATGTGTATCTCACTCAAGGTATATTTATTTAGTTGTATTATTCCTTCTTTGTGAAGGAGATGAGTGCTGGGCACTTCAAGTCAGTCATCTCTATGTTAACATTTTAATCTCAACCTCTTACATGAGCTGAAGCAGGATAATCTATTCATGTTGGAAGACTCAGTATTCTGCATAGATGAACAAGGCCTTTGGCTTAGAGAATGTGGTTACCAGGCAACTATTGTTCTCTTCTCTGCCTTTGTGGCTTTTTTCTGAGCCTACAGGAGGGATTGCATTTATCGTTCTGTTACATAAATAATACCCTTGGTACAAAGATATCAGAAGCTTGGGGATCTAAATGAGGACTCTGTCTATGCTCACAGTAGCTCAGAAGTAGTCAAAGCCATGAAAATAATAAAGGTTTACCAGTGGAACCTGAAGTGACAATCATTTCTACATTAGTCTTGAGGTTCACGAATCTATAATATCACTATTAATTTACATGATATATGGATTACACAGAAATGAAACTGAATTGGGAGAGCTTTTGGAAAATATGTCAAAGGGAAAGGAGGACTAACCTACATACATCATCATCAGTTCTTTTATTGTGATGCGGCCAGATACTGTGCAATTAGCAAATGTCTAAGATTCTTTGAGACAGACCATTCTTTTTCATATCTACATTTGCCCTGGATCCCAAGAAGCTGAACCTGTCGAAGTAATGCCTAAGTAGCAGGATATTTGGAAGGACTCTGAAAAAGGATTACTAGGTAAGCTTGAAGATTTTTATGTTTCAAGATACACACTTTTTTTAAAATTTAAATTTATTTATTTACATTCATTCACTGTACATCATTACAGCATACAAAATGAGATTTTCCATCCAGAGTACACTGCATATTGTCTCAATCAAGCACATCAACATACATGTTATTGTCAACAAATAATTTTTCATTTCTTGTTTCCTGTATGTTTTGCTTTTTTCCTCCCACCCTTGATTCCCTATCTCTTACCCTCTGCCATCTCCCACTCTCTTCCCACACTGTCTCTGGTATCTATGTTTACTTTCTATACTGTTTCCCCCCCACACATTTTATTGAATTACTAAAGATCTTAATTAATCTAAATATTTTCATAGCAAACACAGCTGATATATACATTTCCATGAACACAAGTCTAACTAGGTATCCTATAAAGTAGCACCTAGCTGGGGCTATATATCTTACTGCAGTCATCGAATAGATTTTTTTTCTGAAACTTTTTTTTGTAACTTAAATTGTTTTCAGTTTGACAGTGTCACCATCAATATACGAAATTATCAAGTTTCCTACATCTCCATTAATGTTAGGTAATATTATTTACTTCAATATATACATATATGTGCCTGTCAGTGTATACATGCATGTAGAATCTTCAATAAGTTCACAGAAATTCATTTTATTAAAAAATTATGCATGTATGTCAACATTTCCCCCACAGAAATAATCTTGTACATGAATTCCATTTTTTCCCTTGAACGTCTAGAAGTTATATAACATAACATATATAGCTTTCATAGGTGAAAATGGTCTTTGAACACTTTATTTTAAAGAGAAAAAAAATCATATTAGCCATGATTTTATCTTATACCTTTGAGGAAAAGTCTTTTCAGCACAAAACGACTATTTCATTGAGGTGCCATTCTGACAAAATGTAAAACACAGCTTTTTTTTCTTCTAATCAATTTCTAATAAAGAAACTCTATACAGGAATATAAGGACAATGGTCTCAGATTCCTCAGTTATTTAGATCATTGACAATTATATTAATCTCAGAAGACTTTTGTAGATACTATCTAAAATGATATCACTCTTCTGTTCATTATATTTCCTAATGCCAAGCTACTGTCAGAGCAAGTTATTAGCAATTATTTTTCTGTATTTCAATAGCTGAAATATGGAGCAATTCTTATGTTTTATTTTTGGTGTATGTGGTTTATTATAATATTTGTTGTAATTTCAGAACAAATTATCCTATAACTATCCATAATTATTATATCATGTCTGAGACCATTTCTGAATGAGAAAATTTCTTAAGATATACCAAGGAAAATGATGAAACTCCTAGAATTTTCTTTTTAATATATTATGAAGCAATAAAAGATTTGCTTTATAGAACTTAAAATCTTTCAATATTATTTCAAGATGTTTCATATTTTAAGAGAAGTTATATTATTATAACAGTTAATGATTATTCTGTGTTAGCACTAATATTCTTAGTCATATTTTTATATTCTACCATTTACCAATTTTAACAAATTTATTGAGGTTCATTTGAATACTCATTTAAAGGGTATAATTAAACAATTTTTGGTCCATTATATAGTTATGGCATCATCGCCACAATCCAAAATGATGTTACTTTACCATTTACGATAATTCTTCAGCCCTCGGCAATGTCTAGGTTATTTTTGTCTCTAAGATTTGCCTTTTTTTGACATTCCATATGAGTAACAATTATACAATATGTAGTCTTTGCGTCATATTTCTTTGATGTAATTACTTTTTCTAAGATTAATGTAAGTTGTAGCATGCAGCTTTACATTGATGAATAATATTTTATTGTAAAGATATACTATATTTTGTTTATCCACTCATCAATTGATGGACATTTAGGTTGTTTTTAGTTTTGGACTATTTGATATAATGCTGCTATGAACACTTGAATACAAATCTATGTGTGGACATGTTTTCATTATGTTAGGCCAATACTTAGAAGTAAAACTGCTGGATTGAGCAGTGAATTATGCCATAAAGTATCACAGCCTCAGGCAACTGTGATCTTGGCCTTCCTTCATTGTTTACCATCAAAACTGCTATTGTTTTAGACAAAGTCCCTGCCCGTGGTTACCAGATCAAACCAACTTCTACTGGCAGTGAGACTTTGATTGTTATGGCTTGCCTCACTCTAGTAGAACTATCACCAAGAAGGAGCTTGGTGGAGGGACAAGGAGGCAAAAGAAGGGAACAGCTATTGGAAAAAATGCTATAGTCTGACATTGTTCCTATCTGATGTCCAAAGTTCAGCAATTTTTGAAGCATGGACAAATGTGTCTCAGATGTTTTCATTCTTTTGGTCAATTTACAAACAATATTAAAATGACTGTTATGATAATTTTGTCCAACTGTGTCATTGTGATTTGGTAGAAGATTGGACAATCTTGTCATTTTATCATTCTGGAAGTCTTGCTTCCTCCAAATACTGCTTTTAAAACTTTTTTTTTTTCTTTTTGAGTGTGCATTGCTACTTTGTTTATTTTTAAAATTTATTTACACTTAATTACATGTCTTTACAGTATACATTTGTTTTTAAGGAAGCAAAGATATCAAGGTATCTCTGACAGATACATACAGGTTTTCATATAGATACGTAAATATTTATTCATATGTATATTTCAATTTATTAAGGTAGAGCCCTGGGGGGGAAAGATTGTTATATAAGTATGTATGTTTAGATAGACTAGAAAATATTATTACATGAAAATATACTAAGTTGAGAGTAAAATAAAATACAAGGCAATATAGTAATGCACTGCATAATGGTGTTTCTTTTTTTTTTTTTTCTTTTTTTTTTTCTTTTTTTGGAGAGGTTTTTTTTTTGCTATAGTGTGCGTGCGCTCGCCAGACAGACAGAGAGAGACAGAGAGATAGAAAGCAGGAAATCACCCCCCGGGGGGATGGCCACGCCGCAATCCCTTCTCCTCCATTCTCCTCTCGGGATCCTGGGCACGCACGCACTCGCGCCCGGCGTGAGTTTAAGCCGCCGGGTCCGGGACTCGAACCGCGGTCGACTACGTGGGAGTCCAGCGACATAGCCATTACGCTAACTGCTGGTCCCGGTGTTTCTTTTTTTTTAAGAGAGACTTTTGCCATAGGGTACATGCACTCACCATAGAGATAAAGAGAAACAGAGAGGCAGAAAGCGAGAAATCACCCCCCCAGGGGGAGATGGCCACACTGCAATCCCTTCTCCTCCATTCTCCTCTCAGGATTTTGGGCGTGCATGCACACATGCCCGCTGTGAATTTCAAGTCCCCGGGTCCAGGACTTGAGCCACAGTCGACTACGTGGGAATCCAGCGACATAAACATTATGACATTTGCCAGTCCCAATGGTTTCATTTAATGACAAACCATATATGTAATGGTGGTCCCAAAAGATTAAAATAGGCTTGACAGGGTCCAGCAGGTGGTATGGTGATTAGGGCATTAGACTTCCACATGGCTGACTGTGGCTCAAATTCCAGACATGGTGGCTTGAAAATCACACTGCATGTGTGTGTGTGCCTGAAATCCCAGTAAGAGAATGGAAGAGAAGGGACTGTGGCATGACCATCCCCTTTGGGAAGTGTTTTCTCATATTTCCTCTTACTGTCTCTCTCGCTTTCTCTCTGGCGAGTGCACACATCCTATGGTAAAGACCTAAACAAAATTTAAAATAGGCTTGACAAATTCCTATTACTTATCGATGTCATAGTCATTATAATAGTGTAACCCACTGCATTAGTCACGTATTTGTGGTGAGGCTGGTGTAAGCGAGCTTACTGTGTTGCCAGTTATGTAAAATTATAGCACATACAATTATGTATAGTACATAATACTTGATGGTGATAATAAGCAACTATGTTAATAGTTTCTATGTTTACTATGCTATACATCTCATTATTTTAGAGTGTACTTTTACTTATAAAAATATTATTGTAAAACACTATGGTATGTTCCACCAGCAATAACATCATACCTTTGTGTATGAAAATGATGACATCATTTTCTCTTGTACCTGATTTAATCACATGGTGTTTTGTTTATCATGTCCCTCTAGTGAGACAAGATGTGGAAGTAGAAGACAGTGATATTCATGATCTTGATCCTGTGTAGGCCCAAGCTAATGTGTAATTTTTTAAAATTATTTTTTAGTTTTATTTATTTATCTAATTTGACCAATGATGGACAGAGAGACAGAGCAAGAGAACGAGGAAAGTGAAAAAGCAAGCCATTAGGTCTGGGACTCAAACCATCATCAGCCATGTGGAAGTCCAGTGCCCCTAACCACTGCAGCACCTGCTGGGCCTGCTAATTTGTAGTTTTTAGCAAAAAAAAAGATAAATAAATAAACAGAAAGAAAGCTTATAGATTAAGGATATAAAAAAATTTTTTTTTGTACAGCTGTATAATATGTGTGTGATTTAAGCTAAGTATTATTATAAAAGACTCAAAAAGTTTTTTAGGGGTGAATTTTTGCTATAAGGTGCTTGTGGTTGCTGGAGAGACAGAAAGTGAGAAATCACCCCCTCCCCCAGGGGGAATGGCCACAGCACAATCCCTTCTCCTCCATTCTCCTCTTGGGATCTTCAGCATGCACACACATACGCCCAGAGTGAGTCTTACTATTTTTGTTTTTAGAGGTTTTTGCCTTAGGGTGCATGTGCTTGCTAGAGAGAGAGAGAGTGAGAGAGAGACAGAGAGACAGAAACATGAGAGAGAAAGTGAGAAATTACTACCCAGGGCGATTGGCCATGCTGCAATCCCTTTTCTTCCAATTTCCTTCTGGGATCTTGGGCACACACACACACACACACACACACACACCCAGCATGAGTTTCAAGCAACCAGGTCTGTGAATCGAACTGTGATTGGCCATGTGGGAGTCCAGCAGCATAACTGCTCCACTATTTTCTGGCCGCAACCAAAAAGTTTGTTAAAAATAAAGAAGTTCATAAGTAAAAATTTTCCATAAGTTAAGGTTAATTTATTACTGAAGAAATAAAAATATTTTAATGTAATTAGCATGTACCCTAATTGCACAGTGTGTTTATGAAGTATAGAGTAGTGTATAGTAGTCTTAGGCCTTCATATTCACTCATTAGTCAATCATTGACTCACCCAGAGCAACTTCCAGTCTGAAAGTTGTATTCATGGTAAGTGCCCTGTACAAATTTACCATTTTTAAAAAAATTTTTATAGTGTATTTTCATCGTGCCTTTTCCATGTTTAGATATATTTAGATACAAAAATACTTACAATTGTGTTACAATTGCCTGTCTTAGTCAGTATAGTAACATAGTGTGCAGTTTTGTAGCCTGGGAACTTAGGTGAGCAGCAAGCTATGCCATCTAGGTTTATGTAAGTAGACCCTATGATGTTCTCACCACCATGAAATCATCTAAATACACATTTCTCAGACCAGATACTCATCATTAAGTGATACATGGCTATATCTGATGATCCCTTCTGATTTGGGAATGCTATACATAACGTGCTTTTCATTTTTTTCTGGACTTTCAGTTCTGTCTTTTCAATTTAGGGAGTCTCTTGGGCTTCTCTGAGTTCCCCCTTCCTCAGCCATACTTTGGAAACTTTGTAAACAGTAAACTGGGACAAACATTGATAGAGTTTACCTTATTTGCTTTTCATCTCTCTGGAAAAACTGTTCTTCACTGTAAATTTTTTTTTGAGAGAGACTTTGCTATAGGGTATGTGCACTCACCAGAGAGACAGAGAGACAAAAAGTGAGAAGTTGCCTCCCAGGGGGATGGACCATGCAACTATCCCTTCTCCTCCATTTTCCTATTGGGATTTTGGGCACATGAACACACATGCCTGGCATGAGTTTAAGCTGCTGGGTCCGGGACTTGAACTGCAGTAGACTATGTGGGAGTCTAGCAATGTAATCATTCACTAGTTCCCATTATAATATTTTAAAATAGCGTTCATATAACTTTTACTCTAAGTTTTGTTCATTTTCAGTTGAACGTGTAAATCCAGAGTATTTTATTCCATCATTATTTGAGTTTTCATTTGTTTGTTAGTTAGTTTGTTTGTTTGTATTTCTGTTTCTTTATTTCTCTATGTGATAGGTTTCTATGAAATATTTCTTTTCTTTTATCTCTCTTTTTGTTTTATTTATTCTATTTATCTTGTTAGAGGGAGTGTATACTCTCCGGTGAGAAACAGTGAGAGACAGGGAAAAGAGAAGAGAAAGCATTCCCCATTTCTCCCTCCTTTTGCAATTTTGGACACAACACACACACATACACACACACACCTGATGTGCTTCTTAAGCTGCTGAGTCTGGGACTTGAACCTTATAATTGGCTGTGTAGGATCTGGCTATCTTAACCACCAGGCCACAGAGTGGGCCCTATTTTCAGTTTTGAATTAATTTTGAACCTTTCTTTAAATGTGCAAATAGCTAATGATGTCTAATTTTTTAATTGGAAAAATAAGAAAATTTATATAGCTGTTGTACCCAAATTTGTTCTCAAGTTAGATATATAACTATAAAGTCTTTCATAAGGGAAAGAAAGAGAATGAAAGTGTAGTGGATGAAAGAGAGAGGGGAGAAAAAGAGAAGAGAAGGGAGGAGTTATATTGAATTGAAATAGAGATAAAATTACAAAAGAACTATAAGATCTACAAAAATATATTAATATTAAAGTATTGGGACCAGCAGTGGGCATAATGGCTATGTCACTGGACTCCCACGTAGTGGACCAGGGATTGAGTCCTGGACCCAGTGGCTTAAACTCACACTGGGGATGTGTGCGTGCGTGCCCAAGATCCTGAGAGGAGAAAGGAGGAGAAGGGATTGCAGCGTGGCCATCCCCCCTGGGGGGTGATTTCTCGCTTTCTGTCTGTATGTCTCTCTTTCTGGCAAGTGCATGTGCCCTATAGAAAAAACCTCTCAAAAAAAATTAAGGTATTATCTACTACTGCTGGACCCAATGATAGGTACTGTATATATAATATGCACGTGTGTATGTGTATAAAAGCTTCATTTCCCTTTACTTCCACTTATTATTTAAGATTTTTTTTCACATTTATTCATTTTCAAAAGGTTTTTCAGAATCAATTTTTCTGAATGTTGAGAATACAGGGAAAAAACTCCAATCTGGTGCTCATGTTGTGGGAGTTTGCTGAAAGTGACTACATATAAATGAATGATGTACAGAGCCAAAGAAGAAAAATGTATCTATTTTGTTCTTCTGATTTCAAGTTTGCCATCAGCAAGTGATTTGTTGAACAGACATATGTCTATCAATCTATTTTTGTAAAAGCTTCACTGGTGATTCTCATCTATACAAGCATCTACCAACAGCTATGCTCATACACGATTTTGCCTGTTTATGTTGTAAATATCCAGATTTTTGAAAACCTGGTTCCATTTGTTTAGATATTGTATCTCATCAATGTATTTAAGGGGCTTTAAATTTCTTATTTCACTCTGAACATAAGCCAGTAATGGCAAAATTTATGCATAACACATTGAGTTAGACATTAGATAAATTAAATAAAGCTCCTGAACTGTCAGGAATTTATATAGCATGTAAAACAAACAAATCAAACACCTTTGTAACAGGGAACCTGTGAGAAGTATTATCAGAAGAGTGCACTTGAAATGTTCTAGGCATTTAAGAGAGAGTGAGATGCTTTCTGGAAACAAAAGGTTTTAATGGATTAGAGAGTCAGATTTTAGGTAGGTGGATATAGGGATAAGCAGGACATTCCATATAAATGGATAACACAGACAACAGTAATATATGTTTATCTCTTTCCTGAAATGATTTAAAACTTCTAGGATTTCAAATAGTGCACTTCTCTGAATTCTACTAGACCCTTACATTTTTCATTTATTATATCATCATAGATTCTGTCTCCCAGACTGGACTTAGCAGTTCATAGTTTATCTCTCTGCCTGTTTTTGTTCGCTTGTTTGTTTTTTTGGTGGCGACTTTGTTGGAAATGACTAATTCAATAGCTGACACCAAAACAAGTGGACCCTTTTGCTTCAGAATTAGCATGTCAACAATTATTTTCTAGAGTATGGTAGAAAAAAATGCATATAAACCACCTATCAATTACTAACTTTTCACTTTACTAATTTCACATCATGTGCTAAAAAATGTGGAAAAGGGGGACCAGCAGTTAGCGTAATGGCTATGTCGCTGGCCTCACACGTAGTCGACCACGGTTCGAGTCCTGGACCCGTTGGCTTAAACTCATGCTGGGCACGTGTGCATGTGTGCCCAAGATCCCGAGAGGAGAATGGAGGAGAAGGGATTGGGGCGTGGCCATCCCCCCTGGGGGGTGATTTCTTGCTTTCTGTCTCTCTGTCTCTCTCTGTCTGTCTGGCGAGTGCACACACCCTATAGCAAAAACAAACAAACAAACAAAAAATAAAAAACTCTCCAAAATAACAAAAAAATGCGGGAAAGGGACCCGCAGTTGGCGCAATGGCTATGTTGCTGGACTCCCATGTCATCGACCATGGTTTGAGTCCCAGACCAGGTGGCTTAAATTCACGCTGGGCGCATGTGCGTGTGTGCCCAAGATCCCGAGAGGAGAATGGAGGAGAAGGGATTGTGGTGTGGCCATCCCCCCCCTGGGGGGGCGATTTCTCGCTTTCTGTCTCTCTGTCTCTTTCTGTCTTCCTGGCCAGCGCAAGCACCCTATAGCAAAAACCTCTCCAAAAAAAAAAAAAAAAAAAATGGTGGAAAAGATTATACTTAAAGGAGGAAAAAGAGGAAATAACTCAAAAATCAAGTTGGCAGGTGCCAAAGCATTCTAACCAAATTATGATGACTTTCTTTGATGTCTACCACATGAAATACATAAAACTAGGTGGTGGGTAAAAAGAAATATAAGATGTGGTGGTCCCTACCTTTGAAGACTTTATAATTGAATTGTAATTAAACCCCTCCTCACCAGAAGAATAGCAATAAAACACACACGGAAACAAACTCTTGGGCCAGCCATTAGTATGGTGGTTAATCCCACATGGGCTGTATCCCACATGCCTGACTACATTGTTTGAATCCTGGACCTGTGGCTTAAAATCCACTCTAGGGACATGTGCACGGATGCCCACAATCCCTAGAGGAGAATTAGAGGAGAATGGAGAGGCCATCCCTGTCGGGTGGGGGGCACTTTTTCACTTTCCCTGTCTCTCTGTCTCTCTCTGATGAGCACACATTCTCTACAGCAAATTAAAAAAAAGAATAGAAAAATAAAACTCTTTTACAGCAATTTTAAAACTTCTATAAAGATTAATGCAAAGTACTTAAAATGGAATTGACAAAAAGACAAAATGAAAATAGCTATAGTTCACATATAGTAAAAACAACCTATAAGGTAGGTATATAAAACAAAAATACTGAGACACAGAAAGATGAAGTAACTTGCCCAAAGCCACACTATTGGATTTGGTGGGACTCTAAACCAGGTCTGATGGGTTCCAGTGGCCAGGATGTTTTGTACATCATGCTTTATCTCTGTAAAGGAATGAATATGGATTTTACTTTGCAACAATGATGGGGCAACACGTAATGTTTTTAAATAGTTTATAACACTTCTTTTTTTCTAATTTGAAGTTCTTCACCTGCGTACATGCATGCATACACACAAACACGCACGCACACACACACACACACACAACTTTCCATTCCCATAAATAGCGATATTTAATTATGCAGCTGCTTTCCAGTGGCTATTTGTGGCTTAGCTCACAAAGCTGAGAGGGGTTTTCATACTTGTATAGAACTGTCCTATCACTTCTAACAAGAAAAGAGAAGGACAAGAAGAGTCTATGCTGCACTACAGAGCTCCTGCATGCTATGCCATTTAAAAATACTTAACCAGTGTTCACTTGCAAATTTCTCATTATAAGTCACACACATACACACACACACACACACACACACACACACACACAGTTTGTCAGTTTGTCAGTTAATTGCCTGTGGCAAAAGTTAATGTTCTAATAAACTAGGTATTAACTGATGTAATGAGTGGTATCATGTAGGTTATTGCCATTGTAAACCATACTTAACAGTTTAGAAAATCAATAACATATTAAACAAAGGTTAGTGCTTCTGGAAGAGTTTTTTGGCAAACAGTTGTTTTCTGACAGATTGTGACGGATTATTTCTGCTTCTTGGAAGGTAGACAATGTTCTACTACTTTAGTAACTGTTGAGAGTTTGTGTATCTGGAAAATACAGACACACACACACACACACACACACACATGAGTTAACTCAACCTCCATCAATGGAACTGCAAATTTATGATCCTATAGATGGGACCATGGGTAAGGAGATGGGGGATGGCTAAAACCGAGGCTTGATGCTTGTTTACCTTTGCTTTCTCCAAGGACAAGACCTTGTGTTGACATAGGATAAAGAAATAAAAAACAGGGAGTATAGAGGCATATCTGGGAGTGTTCCTTTAGTGTGCGTCTGCTGTCTCAGGCAGTCAGGAACAGTGCTAATCTGGTGGAAAGCTCTTCATGCTGTTGCTCTTTACCTACCTTTACTGTGTATAAACATCTCAAAGCTTCCTGTTAGAGGAACACAGATTCACAGACTTGGCAGCAACAATCCGTGGGCAAGATAATTTGTTCTGCCAGAATATATTCCCTTACCTAAGCTCTTGGAGAAGATGGTGAAGAATTGGGAAATATAATTCTATTTGTTTCTGTGAGGACAACAAATAGAAAATTCTAAATAATCAATCTTGAAGGACTGGGTTCCTAACCTATATTAAGTGCGGTGTTTTAACTGGAATTCCCACACCCAAGTTTCTTTCATTATTTTTTTTAGAGGTTTTTGCTATAGGGCACGTGCACTCGCCAGACAGACAGAGACAGAGAGACAGAAAGCGAGAAATCACCCCCCAGGGGGATGGCCATGCCGCAATCCTTTCTCCTCCTTTCTCCTCTCGGGATCTTGGGCACGCACGCACATGTGCCTGGCGTGAGTTTTAAGCCACCGGGTCCAGGACGCGAACCGCGGTCAACCACGTGGGAGTCCAGCGACATAGCCATTACGCTAACTGCTGGTCCCACCAAGTCTCTTTATTAAGCACATCTGTATAGGTTTTATCCTTTGTGCATCAACCTCATTTTATGTTTAAATGTTTCTTCTTCACTACTACATGTCCTACAACAGAATATTATTAACGTGAACACGTAAATTATTAATGCACCACGAGGACAGAGTTATGCTAAATTCTTTGTACAGAGATAAAGGAAATGAAGTATAGCATAGACTTAAGAACATTCAACTGGAAGAGAGGAAATCTGCATTCCTTCTCTGAGTTTGCAGAAACTATTGGACAACCATGGGGAAATCACATAATCCCTGCACCTAAATACCAGATATAGTGTGTGTGAAAGAGGGAGGTCTGAGGAAGGACATTTAGAAGAAAAATAGGGAGGCAAAGCATTAACGGCACAAAGAAATTTGATATTATCTGTTGAAGCTATTTTGTACTTTTATCAACTGTGCTAGGGAGAAATGTTCACCTGTTGAAATATCCATTTTGTAACCAAATAATAATGTGATTGAATGTATAAAAGAAAAAGAAATGAAAAAATAAAAAAGAAGTTCTTATTTGTGGAATGAGGGAACCCATGAGATAAGATCTTATCTAGGTCTCTTCCAGCCTGAGTGATGTTCCAGTGATTACTGTACAACCTCTATGTGTTTGTCACAATGCTGAGCATTGTCCTGGTTTGATTGATCCTCACTGCACTCTTGGAGGTAGGTGCCTTCATCCCCATGTCATTGCTGGAAAGCCAACACTCGAGAGCGATAAGAAATGTGCCAGAGACAGAGCCTTACAGTGGTTTGGCTGTTCTGGGTTCTAATGGCTGTACTGGGACCAAAACTTACTAATGGGCATAGCTACTTTGTGTCCACAACGCTGTCTCTCTGGGATCCTGAATTTAGAAAATTTGAGAGATGGACAAACTATAGGGTTATATTAAGGTGTTGGAGTACCAGTTGATTAACAGCCACTTCCCTGAGTTCCTGGAAATTCTCTTTGTGGCTGCTCTAGATATGCCCCCCCTCACCACTATATGACCCACACAGCCTTGAAGGCAGAATGCCTGACCCATCTTCTCTACCATCTCCAATATTAAGGCTGATCTCTGCTCTGCCCAGACATAACACTGTAATATCAGTTATGAGGAAGTTTAAATAGAACCTCTGACATTACCATCATAGCCATCCTCTCTTTCCTTTACCTGCAGGATCCAGGCAAGATAAGTTGACTTCTGCCCCAAGAGGAGATGTATTTCAAAGCTCCTGGTTGAGTCTGAATGTTGATTTAGAATTTAGGTTAACTGAGGTTGTTCTTCAAAATCTGCTTCTTAAGCTCTTTGCCTTGGTTCAGTCCCCTGTTACTCTGACTCTGTATGGGAAGTTGGTTCCTGATTATTCTTACTTCTCTCTGAGCTCCCCGTAGGAGAAGGTCTTCAGCTTTGCCAACTTTTCTGTCTGGATTTATCTTCAGTGCATGGCTGACATTTCCTCCTTTTCTGATTACCAGACTTTTATCCCTTTTAAAGCTTTTATTCATTTTCTGTTCTGACCCAAGCCCTCCTTGATCTTCTGTAGAGTTCACTCCCATTCTGTTACATGTGGCTGGTTTGATGCCCCCGATTTCTATTCTACCTGAGGCAATAGGCCAATGGTGAGTTCAGTAATGTTATATCTATCCTTTTTTCCCTTAAAATAGCAAAATTATTTTCTTTTTTGCTGTTCAATTTCTTTTTGCCAGTCATTATCAGTCTCCATCATACCATACATTTTACTTATTTATCTTATTTATCTCCTACCACTCGAGAAGATAAGCTCTATTAGGGTAGAAGTTTTGTTTATTTGTTTGTTTTTGTTTTTGTTTTGTTTGTTCATTTTCCATCTTGTTAACTGATGTATTTCAAGTGCTTGAAACAAGGTCTAGTATAAGTAGGTCCTTGGGAAATATTTGTTGAATGCATGGTTGTATGAATGTACCTACACAGGGGACCAGCAGTTAGCGTAATGCATGGTTGTATGAATGTACCTACACAGTAGTGTCTTCTGTCATTAACAATTGAGATATGAAAAATTGTCTCCTAAGAGTTTTTTAATGATATGATCTAAGAAGAAATAGATTGTTGTACCAAAGCAGAAAATAATTTAGCAAAAAATTATGCTCTAGAATAGACAAAGTTGTGTGGGGCAGAAGAGTGGTGGAGAATTGGTCAATTTGACTGAGTGGATAAATTGTTAGCTGAATTAGAGGGGGATAAGAGGCCAGAGTAGCTGTTTGTCCTAATTATTCAGTCAGTAAACCACATGGAATTGGCCTGTAAATAACATATTCATCACCCTCACAGAGCTCTCTGCCCAGATGGTTTCATTAGAATTTGAGCTTCCACACCCCTATACAGAAGGTTTATGTGGATGCTTTTTGGCATGTCTGCTGTAGTGTGAAGGTAGTTTTCCATCAGGAACATGTTCACCACACGGGCAATGGCAGATAAAACTTAGGTTCACCCTGTCTACTGCCATTGCTGTGATCATAGTTTCATGGAAACAATTTTATTTTGTATTGCTAAAACTACCTTTGAATTCATTTTTATCATCATTTTGATGATCTTGAACAAACTACAACAAAAATTCTCAAAGTAGGCTTAAGGAAAACATAGATGTATACCATCAGCTGAACTCATAAATATCAGTAAAAAGCATTTGCCGTGTTATTTATTTATTTATTTATTTATTTTGAGAGGTTTTTGCTATAGGGCATGTGCGCTTGCCAGAAAGACAGAGAGAGACAGAGAGATAGAAAGCGAGAAATCACACCCCCCCCAGGGGGGATGGCCACGCCGCAATCCCTTCTCCTCCATTCTCCTCTTGGGATCTTGGGCATGCACGCACATGCGCCCGGCCTGAGTTTAAGCCACCTGGCCTGGGACTCAAACTGCGGTCGACTACGTGGGAGTCCAGCGACATAGCCATTACGCCTAAGTGCCAGAGGGTCCATGTGCTCATTAGAAAAAGAACAGAGAGAAAGAGAGAGCACCAGCCTCGCATACACACCCTGAATGGGGGACGGTCATGCTGCAATTCCTTTCTCTCTGTTTCTCCATCTTGTCAGTATTTGAGGCATACACGTACACATACACACAGTATCATGGCCATTTCTGATATAAAGGGACATTGGTTCAATATCATAAAAAACCTGTATTTATGAACTCTTTCTACGATGTTGATCAGTACCTTCCAGCCATGACTCTCCTTTAGGAAACTGCTTTCTCCGCAGCCTCTGCTGTTTTGAAAGGCAAGGGCTTTTTTTTTTTTTTTTTTCTCTTTCTTTTTTTTTTTTTAGAGAAATTTTTGCTATAGGGCACATGTGCTCGCTGCAGGGAGAGAGAGAAAGAGAGAGAGAGAGAGAGAGAGAGAGAGAGAGAGAAAGCAAGAAATCACCCCCTGGGGTGATGGCACACCACAATCCCTTCTCCTCCATTCTCCTCTCAGGATTTTGGGCACACATGCACTTGTGCCCAGTGTGAGCATCAAGCTACCTGATCCAGGACTTGAACTGTGGTCAACCATGTGAGAGTCCAGTGATGTAACTATTAAGCTATCTGCCATTCCTAAAAGACAAGGTTTTACAACCAAAAGTCATGTCCAGAGCCCATGGTGAGGTACTCAGGAGAGAGCATCTGACTGAAGACTAATAATCCAAGGATAGCCCTGTAGCTGTGTGGTCTGATAGGAGAGTTATACTAACCCACTTTTCTTTTTCAAGAATTTGAACATAAAGAGTAAGAAAGAATTTACCAACCAGGGGACCAGAGGTGGCGTAGTAGTTAAGCACTGGAGTCCCACGTGGCCAATTGTGGTCCGAGTCCCGGACCAAGCTACTTGAAACTTATGCCAGATGTGTGTGTGTGTGCCTGAAATCCTGAGAGGAGAATGGAGGAGAAGGGATTGCAGATTGGCCACCTCACCTGGGGTGGGGGATTTCTCACTGTCTGTCTTTCTGGTGGAGCCCATGTACCCAGATGGGAAAAATCTTCCTCTCAAAAAAAAAAAAAAAAAAAAAGAATTTACCAATCAGTGGTGAAGGTAGAAACTGAAGGGATGTAGTAAGAATATAAAAGAAAAATAACATCTGCTGAGTGCCTTCCATGGGCCAGACACTAGCACATTACACAGGCTATCTTTTACATCCCCATAACAGCTGTATGGTCTATACACTGTTCCGAATTCTCAGGCCCAAGGAAGATAAATGACTTGATTATGTAATAACTGGCAGGGGCAAGGTTCAAGCTAAGTCTATGTGATTTTAAAACCTTTCCTCTTAATCACTGCATGACACAGACTACAGAGGAGATAGCATTTAGTGAAGGGCATGCTAAAGTTAAGAGACAAGATAACCCATGAGTAAACAGAGAATACTAGCTATTTGAGAAGAGAAATGAAATGGAATGAAATGGAACAAAGAGAAGAAAGGCTAGTTTATGGAAAACATTTGTTAGGTGAAAGGAAAAAAAGCTGGTCTCAAGAATTACCTGGGATTAGTATGGTTTTCTGGCGTCAGTATCTGTATCCTTGAACATTATTTGGGAAATTCTCTGTTCTTTGCCAATAAAAGAATCTTTTAAAAAAAGTTCTGTGTACTAATTAGAACCATAAAAGTGTATTTTGGAAAGAGAACAAACACAATCAAGATAACGTGTGCTACAAGTGTCCCATTCTTTCTTCCTGCTTCTGCCCTCAGTTGCTGGTCTATCTGCCATGTACAGACAGGCACAGAGATGGGCACCATGGAGCCAAAAAAAGAGCACAGTTCTGCCCATAAAGAGGCCTATATTCTCTGACATAGTGAAAAATAAATCACATATGTGTATGTGTCATGCACTTCTGTTGGGAAGCGTTGGTCCTAAAGGTCATGTAACTGAGAATGCAGGCTTCCCCATAGTATAGTACCCAGGCAGCTTTCTTTCCTATTTTTTTTTAATCTACTCTTTTTTTTTTTAAGAGGTTTAGAGGCCAGCAGATGGCATAGTGGTTACATCACTGGACTCCTACATGGCTGACCATGGTTTGAATCCTGGACCCAGTGACTTCAAAATCATGCTGAATTTGTGTGTGTGTGTGCATGCCCATAATCCCAGGAGGAGACTGGAGAAGAGGTTGCAGCATGGCCATCCCCCCTACTGAGTGATTTCTCATTTTCCCTCTCACTGACTCTGTCTCTCTCCAGTGAGCACACATCCCCAAGGAAAAACCAGAGGTTTCACACTGCAATCCCTTCATCCCTTCTCCTCCATTCTCCTCCTGGGATCTTGGGAATGTATGCATGCTCAGTGTGATTTTCAAGTCACCGAGTCCAAGACTTGAATCACAGTTGGCCATGTGGGTGTCCAACAACATAACTGTTTTGAATTGTTTCACAAAGGAAATCAAACTTTTGGAACCCTGGGCTGAATGGTGACAGAGCAGTAAAACAAAAACCTTCTGTGAGGCTGACCCACGTGGGAAGGTCCAGGTTCATGTCTGGAGACCTCCCTGAATATACTGGGCACACATGTACCTATGATCTAGGGTTGTCTGAGGCTGGGGGTAGATTGTAGTGTCAACACTCTGTTGAGGGTGCTCTCTTTCTCTCTCTCCATCTCTCTTGCTTATGAAAGAAAGAAATAATAAAAAATCTGAAAAATGAAAAACAAGCAAACAAACAAACTGCCATGCTATCTGCTGGCCCCCAGGCAGCTCGCCTTTCTTCCTTTTCTTTTTTTTTTCTTTTTTTTTGAGAGGTTTTTGCTATAGGGCGCGTGCGCTCACCAGAAAGAAAGAGAGAGACAGAGAGATAGAATGCGAGAAATCACCCCCCAGGGGGGATGGCCATGCCGCAATCCCTTCTCTTCCATTCTCCTCTTGGGATCTTGGGCACACACGCACATGCACCCAGCGTGAGTTTTAAGCTACCGGGTCTGGGACGTGAACCACGGTTGACTACATGGGAGTCCAGCGACATACCCATTACACTAACTGCTGGTCCTTTTTTTTTTTTTTTTCCTTTATAGTGAACACATGCCAGACTCCAGAATTTGAGATGCCAAGGGAGGTCTTGGCCAAATTCCTTACACCCAGCAACTAATAATCTGTTTTATCTGTGGGATAAGATTCTCATCTCCTACACTGGAGTTATCCCAAGCATTTCCTTTTTCCTCTTTGGATCCCTTTACTTTGTTCTTTGACTTCACTTGCTTTCAGTTTCTTTTACTTTTCTCTAATGACAAGTCTGGGTCAAGTTTTGAACTCAACTTCTGGAGTACCTTACAATCCTGTCCCTTTGAAAATTGTAAATGAAGATATATTCTATAACAGAAAGACCTGAATGACCTAGTTGATGTTTCAATTGATTCTTTTCATTGTACAAGGTCCTAGCAATCTCACATTGATTAAATGGCAATGCACTTAGTTTTCACAATGTGCTATGATAAATTAGAGATCTAAATGTCAGTTGAAACCAAGATTTTCTGAAATTTCCTTGGGCTTGCCTGTGTGACTGGAGAATGTGTCCTTTTCATAAAGAAAGGACACAACTTTAAGTTTTCTTCTGTTACATAGATTATGAATGGGAGGATCACATGATCTCATTGCCCAATCCTTCCAAAGGCATTATTTTTAATTAACATAATAATAACAAGGAGACTTCAGGATGTAGTTTAATTTTAAATATACATTAGAAGTAAAACCTTTTTGTGAGTTTAAAAAGCAGCAAATTTGTGTGCTGAATTCATTATATACCATGAGTATACATTTATTTTATTTGTTAAAGTCAGGGTTATTAAGGTACAGTAGACTTTATCATTTTCATGTCCACAGTTTGGTGAGTTTTGACAAATGTATACAGTCATATACCCACTACCATAAACAAAATTTAGAACATTTCCCCAAAGTTCCTTCATGACCATTTATAGTCAATCCGTTACTCTATCCTCAGCAGTGACCCAATTTTTATTCCTGTAGTTTTGCCTTTTCCAGGACAATGTGTTATAATAGAATCACACAGTTTGTTAACCTTTTGTACCTGGCATTCTTCGCTTAGCATAAGGCATTTGAAATTCTTTTATATTGTTCACTATACCAATCATTTGTCCTTTTGAATGCTCAGTAGTATTTCATTGTTCAGATTGTGTCATAATTAGTTTATTCATTCACCTATTCAAAGACATTTGAATCCATTTTTTGATCTTACGAACAAAGTTGCTATGAATCTTTTTTGTATATGTCTTTGTGTGAATGTGTTCTCATTTCTCTTGGGAAAATATCTAGGAGTGGGTATTTCTTTTATAGTCAAGTGAATATGCATACATAAAAAATAGGATGTAAAAACTATAATTATGTATCTTAAAAAAGGCATCATATTTGCTATATAAATTGTTCTTTCAGAATGACACAAATTCATTCATTAGCTGGAAGAAATAGATTGTTGCATGAACTAGGTCTTTCTTTTGAACAAGACTAGTATATATTTAATGTTTAGTACTTTGGGGTCAGCAAGTGGTGTGGTGGTTAAGACTCTGGATTCCCACATGGCCAACTGCAGTTCAAATTCCAGACCTGAAAGTTTGCTTTTCCTCTCTCTCTCTCTCTGTGTGTGTGTGTGTGTGTGTGTGTGTGTGTTCCTCTCTGGTGAGTGCACGCACACTATAGCAAACTTTAAATAATAATAATAATAATAAAAAATCAATTAAATAAATAATCCTTTTAAAAAGAAGATTTAGGGAACCAGCAGTTAGCGTAATGGCTATGTCGCTGGACTCCCACGTAGTCAACCGCGGTTCACGTCCCGGACCCGGTGGCTTAAAACTCACGCCGGGCATGTGTGCGTGCTTGCCCAAGATCCCGAGAGGAGAATGGAGGAGAAGGGATTGCGGCGTGACCATCCCCCCTGGGGGGTGATTTCTCGCTTTCTGTCTCTCTGTCTCTCTCTGTCTGGCGAGCGCACGCGCCCTATAGCGAAAATCTCTCTCTCAAAAAAAAAAAAAAGGAAGATTTAATACTTTGATCCTTTCTGAAAACTCCCAGAGAAATAATGCACAAATTTTGATAACATCTTAACATTTTGAATGTAACATTTTGCTTTTTTCTACATATTTTAAACAAGATATAATTGTTGCTTATACTAGTAGTTTTACTCCTCTTTCAAGAATTTTGAATTTGAATGTTTAATTTTATGACTGAAATCTTTGTAAAAAACACATTTTCAAAATTTCTTTATAGAGTAATCCAAAAATTAACCAATACATCTTCATTAGCAGCAAAACCCCTTAAGATAAAATTTGTTGACAGAGGAGTATAAAATACAAATGTAGTTTAATTATCCTTTAATACAGGGTTCAAAACAATGAAGAGTGGTAAGAAGTTTGAGCAACAAGTACAGTAGATCATTTTAGAGTCTCTCCATTTTACAGTTATTCTTCCTTTTTTCCTAATCTGGGAATCAACCCGCCTATGAATCCACATGGTCACATGCCAGGATAAGTCCCTGTCCATCCTTGTAGTGGTTTATGACCACACCTCTCTGCCTGTAGCAGTCCATTAGGGTGGACTTCTAGACTGGTTTAGACCAATCAAATGCTCTTCCATAGAAATCTGAACTGATATTGAACTACTAAGGCTCTTTTCGTGCATGTATCTGAGTCATACATGCTTGAGGACTGTGAGATGGCCATTTTTCCTCCATTAAACTGACAAGAGAATGCTCATTGGCAAGGAGGAATGAAGCAGTTATGTAGATGAACCATAAAGTGAGAGGGGTGCTCCCAATGACTTTCTCAGTTCTGCTTCCAGTCTTTAATTTTTGATAGTTCCTGCGACCCAGAGAACACTTTTTCTTGTGATTTGTGATACATTTGAAAAACAAAATTTAGCATTAACTGAGCTTGGAATGGTTTCTGTCAGTTGTTGGCAAAAAGATTCTAAGTAGAAGAGTTTTCTACTACTCTCCTACCAACTCATTGTGGGATTATGTAAGATGCTCGAAATCTCTGGGTTCTGGTGCTTTCTGGGTTTGTTGGATCAAAACACAAGATTGAAATTAATCAAAACTAACTTCCAATATGGATTCTACTACTTTTCGTTTCTATGAATTCGGAAGGTTATTTAATTCCATTGAACTCTATTTTTGCCACTGTTAAAGAGAAACAATAATACCTTCAAATATCTCTGAGATTTTAAAAAAATTTGTAGAACATGATAATTTTTATTGTGTAGTAAGAATTCAATAAATGATTATCCTTGTTATTAGTCATGATTTTGCAATTTTTCCTTCCCTTCTCCTTTTTCTCTCTCTTTTTAGACTTCCTTTCTTTCACAAATATTTCATTTTTATATGGTCTATATCTCTTTTTAAAATAATTATTCTTCAATTTTATTTATCATTAGTATTACTATTTTTTAATTTGACCAGAGAGAGACATGCACACACAGAGAGAGGGAGAGTGAGTGAGAAAGCAAGCTGCCAGGTTCAGGACTTGAACCATGGTCAGCCATGTGGGAGTTCAGCACCTTAACCACCATGCCACCTCCCATTTATGTTCTAAATCTTATGTTGAGAATAGTTCATCTTAATAAAGATTAAAGATGCATTATGCCCAAGAGAACTGGAATTTTTTGGAATTCTTTTTTTTGGGGGGGAGGATTTTTTTTTGTGTGTTATTTTGTTGTTGTTGTTGTTGTTTGTTGTTGTTGCTATAGGGTGTGTGCACTCACCAGAAAGACAGAGACAGAAAGATAGAAAGTGAGAAATCACCCCCCCCCCCCCTCCAGGGGAATGGCCATGCTATAATCCCTTCTCCTCCATTCTCCTCTCGGGATCTTGGGCATGCACGCACACACACCCAGTGTGACTTTAAGCCACTGGGTCCGAGACTCGAACCACGGTCAACTACATGGGAGTCCAGTGACATAGCCATTACACCAACTGCTGGTCCTAGAACTGGATTTCTTATCAGGAAGACAGATTCATCCAGGGAATCATGGTGTCACTTTCCATAGACATGTGTACAAAACTACTTGTCCATAAAGGAAGCTGAGGAGAGATGCAGCCAGAGTCTAAATAGTTCTTGTAGAGTTTTATCACCAGTGAAAAGAGCAGATGTGGCACACAATGGGCATAGGCAATAGCATTTCCTGACTTAATGCCCTGCAGGATAAGCCTTTATGAAGCATTTTTTGAAATTTTGTGATTTCAACATGGGTCCCTCAGGCCGGACATTTTATGATGATGTCAAGCTCCTGGGAAGAATTGGGTGTTGGGTTCTGAGGTCTCTGACCTGGCCCTTCTAAAAATGACAAAAGGTTGCCATATGGTCAGTAGGCAGATGGACAAATGGTCTCTCATAGGCTTCCTCCAACAGCCTGTAAAGTTCACTTAATCTTTGCTGCTCAAAAGGTAAATATTTTCTTTTTTTTTTTTTTCCCCTGGGGAAAAAAAAAGAAAAAATCACTTTATTTTACAAGGCGGTATTTTTCTAAAGTATCATACGTAGAGGAAAGTTGAGCTGTATGTAAGAAAATAGAATTTTAGGAAATTACAGAAGAGTCAACATTGTGCTTAAAACTTTAAAAGCAAAGGCAAATATTTTCTTAACTTCTAACCTAAGGCCTGTATTCCAATAGCTGGTGCCCACTGCTCAACCTTCGAGAACTCATGTGCAGCATTTGAAAATACAAGCAAAACAGGTTAAATGAAGACTGACTTCTCTTAAAGTCCATCTCTGAACTATTAATCTGTCCCACTTCCTCATTCTAGTTAGAATGAGCATTGCATTTTGGTGGTCTTTTAAATTGAAGTAAATTGTGCTTTATTTTGATCTGTGCTAAGTCAGAAGTGCATTGATATTGTCTCTCAGCTTTCTTTCAAACATGCCAACATGGCTGCAGTGTTATATATAGGAAAACAAACAGATTTGTCTACATGGGTCTGGTGAGTTTGCTTGTCCAGTGGCTCATGGCTCATGGCCTACTTAGTGCCCATCTTAGACTGCAGCAGTAACTGGATCTACTGTATTTGCTCCATCAACTCCCTAACAAAGATCTTTCTGCAGAATGGCACTGCAGTGTTTCTGTGGATAGTGGCAGGGACTTGAGAGAAAGAACGTACATGTCTCCATGTGAGAAATCCATTCCCTGAGACCTTGCAGATGATTGTGTATCCTCTCACTGCTCAATGAATATCGCCTGGCAGGATTTCCTCAGGGCAAATTGGGGATAACGGGTTGGCTGCTTCTAAATATATACTTCTTCATGAGGCTCTAAAGGAAAAAATTGAACTTCAGTGGACCAGGAACTTCACTCTTCACCATTCAGACTGCTTTTTTGTGGTGTTGCAGTACTTAGGCTGAGACTGAAAACTGGATGCCCGACTGCTGCTGACTGCTAGAGTGTTAGTGGTTTGAGAGATCCTGGCATCTCTATCAGGCTTTGGAAGCCAATATGCTCCTTGTGAAGCTGAGTTTCCAAATAATCTCTGGCTGCTTTTATAGCAAAGCTCAGAGAAACATCTCCTGCTTTCTTTCTCTCTTAGAGCTGACTCTAACTGTTCAGAGTCAAGTGATTTCTCAGAAAAAATATGATTTAGTGAATCCTCATTTTATGTGGGAATTGTTTTACTGGAGCATTGACAAAAATCTATTGGAAATTATGTAATCCAGTCAACACTGGAAAGCTTAGCACAGATTCTAGTTATGTTCAGGAAATTCAACAGTCAGAAAGACTGTGTCCCTGTCGGCTAGATAGACTCTAGTTCTAGAGTCTATTGAGACCACTTAGTTTGTTAAATAAAAGAAAATTGACTGCTGCAGACTATGGTCATGGTGTATCAACTGAAATGCAAACACATCGAAATCAAAGTCTTAATGCTATTTAAGTTCAAGTACCCTCTCTTCTTTGAACTGCTTTATCTGAGCCCTAAGAAAGTTCAGAAGTATTAATCACAGGTTAAAGTAGAAGCATCCTTCTGACATTTCCTTTCATGTCAAAACAGACATGATATCTAGGAGACAAGGATTCTCATCTTTAACTTATGGCTCTCATTAATAATGCTATAAATCTATCACTCTCTACAAAGCATTCCAATGTGCATTATCTCACTTGATCATCATGACAATGTTACAAGCAATAAATTTTATGTGAATTTAATTTTGTTTGGTGGGTTTAGTTACAAGAACACTTCTGAAAGAAGGTGGAATTAGAGTTGACCCTTGTGAATGGAAGCATGAACTCTTCATGAGCATGTTTCTGGGAGAAGAGTGCATTTTTCTACATCTAAGAGATGTAGCATCTACTATAATCATTATCCCCAGGGTGTCTTCCTTAAAGTCTCAACAAAAAAGCAGAGAGGTAGACTGGGACACTGGGTGGACTGGGAGGTTTAAAATCTAACTTTAATATTGCAATAGGTGATGGATATTTGGCTAATGTCATCCATTAAAAGACAGGGATGGTGAGGTCAGCAGGTGGCTTGCTGGTTAAAGTGCTAGACACCCACATGACCAACTGCAGTTCAAGTCCCAGACCTGGGTTCTCTCTCTCTCTCTCTCTCTCTCTCTCTCTCTCTCTCTCTCTCTCGTAAGTGCATGTGCCCTATAGCAAATTTAAAAAATAATAATGATAAATAAAATTTAAAAAAAGACAAGGAGGATGATTGACAAGATGATCCCTAGGTGACTTCTATAAGTGTGGAGATATTTACAGAGATTTGGACAGGGTTAGAGAGCTTGTGAGGGTGTTACCCAGGGACTTGCAACAGCAGAGATGTTTACCGCACCTGAAGAGGAAGCATTTCATTTTGGCAACTGGTTGAGTGTGAGAGTGGTACAGGAGGGGGTCACTGTCTTGAGCAGTAGATGTGGAGGCTGTAGCCATGACCAGAACTCTCCAAGCCAAGAAAAGATTCAAGGAGTAAATTCCAGGAATTCCTTCTCCTCCTGACCCTAAGATCCTGCTGGCACCTTCCACTGGCCAAATAAACAGAAGCCAGAGGGCAAAGGAGCCCAGGTTATGCACACTGCAGGGCCCAGCCTCCAGGGCACAGAGGAGGGCAGAGGAGTTGTCAGTGGCTCTGGGGCAAATGGAATGTAAACCCCCACAGGCTCTAAATTGTGATTTAGTTGTTCTTTTTGTGAAGTAACAGATTCTAGCTGCTGTTTATTAGTTTGATTGTTTATTCATTTGAACAGCCTTTATTTCCACCTCTGTTTGCAAATGCTCCCTGGCAATCCATTTGGCATATCAGCTGGTTTCTCTACAAATAGCTGGAAAACGTTGCTCTTTATTTGGTAACTGGTGGAACTTTACAAATTCTGGGTTAGAAACCAGGGCCATATTTTTCGGAAAGTATAAAATTATATCAGTAGCATAGTTTTGGTGGTTCTCTTAAAATAGCTGATATTAGAAAAAATTGTAAGTTTCATAACGTGTTTAGTGCTGATGAACTCATAATAAGGAGAACATTTAAGTATTTGAAACATTATAGTTAGCATTATTCTGTCTACCACAGCAAATGGTATGAGGAGTTAAACAAATCACTGATTATAATCTTTGTGAAAACCGATGTATTTTTCTTTATTGGGAAGTGTGTGTATGTGCATCTATCATCTGACAAATAGCTCCTTTTCTTTTCTAATGTATAGACTAACCAATCTGATGCTTGTAAAGCAAAATATCATACTATATAATCTCATAGGTTTTATTTAATTATATTGGACCTATTGGAGCTATTTTAGTAGTGTGATGGAGGAGTCTCTGTGCCCAACTTGTGGGACCACTCGCTCTGATTTTCTACTTTGTTCCTATCCCAAGGATCTATTGACATGACCAAGGCTCTAAAGTTTCAAGCAAATGTGGAAGGTACAATGAGTGTAAAAATGGCAGATATTAGATATAACGTTATATCAGATATATATCAGATGTAATATTAAGTTTGATGGCAAATAAACCTGATAGTAAATACTGAGTGAAGAAGAAACATGCCCTACCAGGATTTAGCTTCTGTGCTCTTATATTTCATTTAATTAATTTATGAATATGAATTTACCTTATAACACCATAAAACATTATATTTTAACAATTTAACAATCATCGAAATAAGTTGTTTTAAGCCTGTATTTTAAAAATAATATTAGGTGATTCCTATGTGCAAGCCCTCCCAAGGGACCTTCATGGTATAATAAGTCAAATGATTCTATCTGTAATTGGAGATGAGAACACTATTGAGATTTAGAGTCTCATATGGTTTTCCCAAAGACTGTCATGCTGTGAAGAGTGGCTCAGCTGAAAGGCAGGGACTTCATACACGAGCATATCCATAGACATAAAGCTGTACAGCAAGACGAGCAAGCTGTACAGCAAAGTCTGTGTGAAGAGATGGAAAACAAAGGATCACAGAGTCACAGTGGCAAATGAGTTGGATGGGTTCTATTTTCTTGTCCTATTCCTCACCCTCACATGAGATTGTATCTACCTTGAGATGCTGTGATTTCGGACCTCACATAAGAGGTATATGGGGGAGTCCAGGTGTCCATATCTGTAAATAACCAGTCAGTGAAAATCTGGGAGAAAAAAGGCAGATATCTCCCACTCAAGCCCTTAGTGATCATAACCAGTAGGCTGCTAAGATCTTACTTCACCCCAATTGAGTCAGGAAGTAAGCAGTCCAATTGAGTCAGGAAGTAAGCAGTGGGCTATGAGGTATTAGTAGGTGATTCTAGGACAGGTGTCTCTGTTCTCAAATTCCTTCCACATAAACTACCCCAAGCCTACTATCATCTCTCACTGCCCTTGCATAAAAATCTCAAATTTTTATGGTGAAGTGGTGAAGTGGTGGTTAAGGTGCTGAACTCCCACATGGTCGACTGTGGCTTGAGTCCTGGAACCAGCAGCGTGAAATTCACACTAGCTGCGTGTGTGTGCATGCCCCAAATCCCAGGAGGAGAATGGAGAAGGAACTGCAGCATGGCCAACCCCCCTGGGGAGTGATTTATCACTTTTCCTCTCACTGTCTTTCTCTCTCTAGTGCACGAGTTCTATGGCAAAAATCTAAATTTAAAAAAAAAGGAAAAAAATTTCCACATTGTTTTCTTCCCTATGGAGGAATATCTGAAGATGTGTATTAACATATAAAGAGGTAACCCAGATCAGCACTGGCAGTAGTTGTAGCAGTTAGTGAAGTGCTAACATTCCCTGTGGAGGGACAAAGACAGGGCAGGGACACTGCAGCTGGAATGGGAAGACAGGCTTTTACTCTGCCTCAGGGTAGCCAGGAGAATGAGGGTTCTTGGCTCTCAAGAGTTGGGTGAGATGTAGAGATGAGGGATGGAGGGGAGTTCTGACAGGACGAGTCTTCCCCAAACCTCATGTGGGCCCAGCTTTTCCATGGTGATGTGGTTTATAGAGAGACAGTCCAGCAATTCTGCCTCTTTGAGGCAGAGCCAAGGAAAGGTAAATAAGCTGCTTTTAATCACATCTCTGAGGTAGTCACCAGTTGGCATTTGTTGGCTCTTTGTTTTTAAATATTGCTTAATTCTGCTTCCCTTGTGTTCTTCAGTCTTCCCTGTCCTCTCAGGAGATATTTGGGAATAAGCAAACAAGAGAGTGAAAGAGGGTCTCTCAAGCCCATCTGCTTCAGTGCCATAGCCAATGACTCCTATAGAATAGCAGGTGGGACTTGAACAACCTGGGCCTAAAATGGCCTGTACTCTTCTTGGCTTCTATTGTGAGAAGTTATGAACATAAGTAAAATGTGGGAGGTGGTCTTGACATGGTTCTTTTTTACATAATGTGGGCTGGCCCAACACCTGGTAATTAAGGGAGCTGGACCTCACATGGCTGAGGGGGGTTTGAATCTTGCCCTCAGTGGCTTGACAAATGTGCCGAGTACCTATGCATGCATGCCTCAAATCCTGACAGGATGCATCAATGGAGACATGGCTTTGCCTCATTGGGGGTTGCTTTCTCCCTTTTTCTGTCTTTGTCTGGTGAGTGCCTATGCCTTTTGGCAATTAAACACTAATTGTTGTCACCTAAGGGGAAAGGGAGATATTTCAATTTCATGTTTATAACTAGACAGAGGTTTATTTTCAGGTTATGATTTGCCATAAAACCATTATTTTTGGTATGGCCAAAAATATTGTAATATAATTACTGTAAAAAAATGTTTCCTGGGCCAATAAGTAGAGTGGAGGTTAAAGCAACTGGACTATGAGGTTTGAGTCCCAAACCCAGCAGCCCACTGGGCACATGTGTATGTATGCCAAAAATCCTGAGAGGAGACAGGAAGAGAAGAGATTTTTGTGTGGCTATTCCTCTTGTGTGGTGTTTTCTCACTCTTCCCCACCCCCAGCTTTGCCCCATCTGTCTCTCTCTAGCAATCCCACATTCCTTATAGCAAAACAAATAAACAAACAAAAATTCCCTGTTAAAACTAATTGAGTAAAACAAGCTAAATTCTGTCACCAAATTTGCTAAGTGTTGGCATTGTGCTCTGCCTATCCCTGTTTTGGCCTTATGAAATACAGAGTTTTAGAATTGGTTAAGTTGGTATTGGTTGGTGATATAAATATATAATCTTTTAAAGTAAAACTGTGATTTATAAATACCAACTTTCACCTGGTTTTGAATGCAATTTATTTTTCTGCTTAGTTATAGTCTTAAAGCTACTTATTTATAAATCAAAATCTACACATTTCTAATTTACTGTCTGGATTTACAGACCTCTGACTCTTCATTAACTTCTTGATTTATAAATAATAGACCAAAAGTCCCAGTTGATAGATGCAAACTCTTCTGCTGGATTTACACACTCTAACCAAGAGCCCTGGTATAAATCAATGTCAAGTTTACAAATGTTCCCATTAGTTAGTGCTTTGGCTGTCTGATTTGAAAACACCTTCTCTCTTTACTATTAGATTCTGATTTATCTTTTTAATATATGGCACGTTCTGATAATTTGTTACCTCTAAGTGCTGATTTATAAGGACACTGTAATAAATTTTATAACATAAATTTTAAAGGCTTTGAATTAGATACACAAGATTTTTGAAAGCTTTATAGCTGAAAAACAATTCCAGGAAGCAAGAAGTAAATTTTACATCCAATATCCTACAAAACAAAATGTGGAATGCTGGCCTTAAGAATACTTGTCTTTCTTCCTATACTGTCTCCTCACCTTCTGCATTAAGACTTCTTTTCGTATACACGTGTTTACAATTATTGGCTGGACCTAATCAAACTTCCGAAAGCACTGAGATATTACTGTCTGACCTGGAAAGATTGATAAGATTACTGTGTACTAAACCCCCGTTGAATTTTTGGGGGCCTCCAAGGCTTTTCTTGTTTCTTGCTTCCATCTGTGTTTTTCATCTGGTAGGGATACACTGGTGCCTCTTTGGACTTAGATCCCTACTTGGAGAGTTTGGAGTACTTGTTGAGCAGCCTGTTAATTACATGTCTGTTGAAGCTATTTGTTTTCCTTAGCTGAGGGCTAAGGGATTTATGTTTATCAGTTTTATGCTCTTGACTGAGTAACTGAGCTACTGCCCACTGTCAGAGAGAATTGCTCCTGTAGGAGATTAGAGCAAGGCCAGAGGGCATTAAGTAAGGATGAACATTTCAGAATAATAATATTCTTGAAAGTGTCATGCCTAATAAAAGGAAATCAGTGCTTTTCCTCTTTATTATATCAAATGTAGCAAATTTTATCTATGTTGTTCACTTTGGTTCATGTGGTTCAAGTTTGTATTTTGCTTCCTCTCAGAGTAGTGTATATTGTCGCATGGTGACATTTACTGCAAAGGTTTTATCTTACTGAATTACCAAAAGCTGACAGCTACCTAAAGCAGGCAATTAAAGACACAGATATTCTTTTGGATAAACTACCAAATAGTACACAAAAATTATTATCCTGTTGTCTCTACATGGCCCTGAGATTTATAGGAATCTGAGAGATTTGGGGCAAGAATAAAAAGGTGGGTGGACAATTTATCACATAGTAGTTAGGACTGGCCATGAAGCATTATTTTTTTTTTAAGAGAGCTTTGTGCTATAGGGCAAATGTGCTCACCAGGGAGACAGAGAAACAGAAAGTGAGAAATCACCCCCCAGGGAAGATGGCCATACTGCAATCCCTTTTCCTCCATTCTCCTCTCATGATCTTGGGCACGCATGCACACACACCCACAATGATTTTTAAGCTGTCTGGTCTGGGACTCGACTTTGACTCAACTACTATCATCCGCAGTTGACTATGTGGGAGTCCAGTGACATAACCATTACATCATCTGCTGGTCCCTGTATTTTTTTTTAATATTTTAAAATTTCATTTTCTATGATACATTCAATCACGTTATTTATCTTACAAAGTGAATGTTGTAAATCCACATGTGAACATTTCTCCCTAGTCCAGTTGATAAAACTAAAATTATCTTCAACAGACAATACCACATTTCTTTGTCCCAATAATGCTTTGCCTTTCTACTTTTCTTCTAAATGTCCTTCCTCAGACTCTACTCTTTCACATACACTATATCTGGTATTCAAATCCATATCCATTTACTGTGTTTCTATATCCTTTAGTCAATCAGTGTCAGTTATAGAGTGTGGACACTCAATATATATTAAGTGGGGACATACAATGTCTTTCCTTCACAGCCTGGCTTGCTTCACTCACCAGTAAATCTTCCATATTCTTCCACTTTCTGTCAAAATCCATGGTTTTGTTGGTTTTTTTTATGGCTGAATAGTATTCCATAGAGAGTAATGTGCCACAGTTTTTCAATCCATTCATCTGTTCATGGGCATTTGGGTTGGTTCCATATCTTAGCAATTGTGAATAATGCTGCAATAAACATCAATGTGCAAGCACTTTTCTGATTAATAATTCTTCTGTCCTTTGGGTAGGTACCAAGGAGTGGGATTGCTGAATCATATGGTAGTTCTATTTGTAGATCTTTGAGGAATCTCCAAATTGTTCTCCACAGTGGCTGGACCAATTTACATACCCACCAGCAGTGTAAGAGAGTTCCCCTTTCACCACACCCTTGCCAGCACTTGTCTTTTTTTTTTTTTTTTTTAATCTTAGTCATTCTGACTGGGGTTAGGTGGTATCTCATTGATGTTTTGATCTGCATTCCCCTTACGATGAGGGATGTTGAACATTTTTTCATATGTCTTTTGGCTATTTGTATGTCATCCTTAGAAAGTGTTTTTTTCCAACTCATTCTCTCATATTTTAATAGGGTTGATCATCTACAAAGCTGTGGTAATCAAAACAGCATAGTACTGGCACAGAAACAGACAGGTGGACCAATGGAACAGAATAGAGTCCCCAGAAATAAATCTCCAAACATGCAGTCAACTGATTTTTGACAAGGGGTACCAGTCAATCCAGTAGGAAAAGGAAAACCTCTTCAACAAATGGTGCCGGGAAAACTGGATTTCCATCTGCAGAAAGATGAATCTGAACCCCTACCTCACCTTTGGCAAAAATTTAGTCAAGGTGGATAAAAGATCTAAACCTAAGACCTCAAACTATAAAACTACTCCTAGAAAACACTGGGGAAACTCTGAGAGACATTGGGGTAGGCAAAGAGTTCTTCAATAAGACTCCCAAAACATAGTTGATAATCCTTAAAACAGACAAGTGGGATTACATCAGACAAGAAGTTTCTGCAGGGCAAAAGACACAATAATTAGTGTGAATGACAGTCCTCAGAATGGGAAAATATTTTTGTAAGCTACGCATCAGATAAGGGGCTGATAACCAGAATACATAAGGAACTCAAGCAGCTGTTCTGAAAAAAAGATGATCAACCCTATTAAAAGACAGGAGAATGAGTTGTATTTTTCTTTTAAAGACCTCTTTTGAAGCTATATCTGAACCAAGTTTTGGGGTTGGAGTTGAGTACCTGGATGATCTAAGACAATGTTCTAGACTTTCAATACAGTACATAATCTCTGCCCTGAATGGCAAGTGAGGTAGAAAGGCAAGATTCAAATCCAAAGTAGTAAATTAACAACACAAGAATTTTACTGGGAGCTCCAGGGCTTCAGCGAGGTTTCCCTGTTGAGTAGCTTTATGAGCTACTGCAAGTCACATCAGTTCTTCAGGGACTTAGTTCTTTCAACTTAAATAGAAAGACTCAATTAACAAGCATTCATTGAGTATCTATTATTTGCCAGGCACTGTCAACACTTTTGGGGTCAGAGTGATTAATTAAGCCACATTCCAACTTCCCAAAATTAATTCAGAAGAGAATGCAATACTTTCTATAACTAATAATGTCATACATATGTTACTTAAACAGTCTAAAGAAATATAGGAGAGGATAAAACTACCCAAGACCCCTTTTAGTCTTTTAGTACCAGTGATTTGGTGTCAGATGTTTATAAATCCATAAGTGAAGAACATTATGCACTCAATATTACTTGTTCTACTTATTCTATTACAAAATGACCTTTAGTACATAGTATGTCTCTCCCAGTATACTAATATTTTGACAGTCATGTTATTAAATTGGGTTGTTATTGCATAGAATTAGGGATCTCAAAAAGGAACAAGAGGAAGAAATATAGACTCAAACAAAAAAGTTAAATAAAAAAAATTATCCAAAAGAGTGGCAGTGGTGTGCCCCACTACTATTTATTTATGTACTTATTAGAGTTTATTTATTGAGAGGGAGAGAGGCACTCCCAACATGCTGTGATCCACTCCTAGCCTTGGCCCAGATCAAGAACACGTGCACATGCTCAGCTTGTACAGATATGAACCTGGGACCTTCTCTTACAGGTCCGATTATGTTACTGCTGTGCCACCATTTGCCCTCTCCATTACTATTTAAGTACTAGGCTTATCATGATGGACAAGAATACTGCTCAAATAGATTCTGTATTGTAAAATATGAGGATAACCATAGCCTGGGTTTTATATATTGTACAAAATTTTAGATGTATACAAGGACAATTCAAAAAGCAGCAACTGGCTCAAAAGTGTTGCTCTATTGAGCAGGTCCTTATGCTGAAGGTTAGATCTGAAAGTAATATCTGTGGTCTTCACAGACCTCTCTTGCAGCTGTACTCACTCCTCCGTTATTGAACAGTTTGTTGTTGCCTCATCTTGCTGATATCATTTGGGATAATATTCTTCAATGTCTTGGGGATGTGTAGTCATAATGGATTATACCTCGGAACATACCCTTAAGCTTCAGTATACTTCAAATTTGCTGCTTTGCTATGACCGCTATGAGCTTAGCCTAATTATATTTAAGACCATAACTTGAGTCTCTTGTCACTAGATCAACTTCAGAAACCAAATGCTTTCCCAATGGCAACTTAATTGATGAAAAAAATAAATGTCTTTTTCATTTTGAAAATAAGAAAGTCTGGACCAGATGACATGGAGGTTAAGGTGGCTGGATCCCACATGGTTAACAATGTGATTCAAATCCCAGACCCAGTGGCTTGAAAAATACACAAGGTGTGTTTGTGTGCAAGCCAAGAGTCACAGGAGAGGAAGAAAAGACAAAAGATTGAGGCCTGGCCTTCACCCTTGGTGGAGAGGATTTCTTACTTTTCTTCTCTCTCTCTCTCTCTCTGCCGCTCTCCATCAAGTGCATGTGCCCTATAAAAAACAAACGGGATAAGCAGATGGTGTAATGGTTACATTGTTATACTCCTACATGAGTTCTGGACCTGGGCTCATGTGTGTGTGCGTGCCCAAAATCCCAAGAAGAGAATAGAGGAGAAGGTTTTGCGGTGTGACTTTTCCCTTGGGGGGTGATTTCTGGCTTTAGGGCTTTCTGTCTCTTTCTGTCTCTCTGGCGAGTGTATTTGCATGTGCCATATAGCAAAAATCCCTCTCTCTAAAAAACAAAAACAAAAACAAAAAGAAAACAAACAAAAACAAAAAGAAAAGAAAGAAAAAGAAAATAAATGTCTGAGTAAAAATAAAAGAAGATTTATACCTGATGTTTTCCTTCTGGACTAGTCTTTAAGGAAGACCACAATTACGTACAACTTGGCATTTAAAGTGCTCATTTCCTTTATATCCAATATTATCATTCTGCCTTTTTTAATGCATTTAATGTATTCAGTAGGTATGAAAGCTTTGAAAATAATCATGCAAATATAAGCATCAAAACATAATTACCAAAAAGATTTAAAAATACACGATTCAGCAAGTGGATGACCTCTTTGAAAAAAGAAACAATAGTAGCTAATAAAGCTGCCAAGTAGATATGAGAAATCCACTGCTTTCTGCAAATCTAAGAAGAAAATGGGCATTTTTAATTATTCATTACACTGATGCTCAGGAAAAAATAAATTAAGAGCTTCTTATTTTATGAGAATTTAATTCAATTTATCTGCTGTCCTTCTCTACTACCTTTCCTATGAGGCCTCTTTAACTATAGAACTGTGTGAAAAAAATAGTATCTTTCTCCCTTCCATTACTGTCTTTTCCTGCCACAGTCATCTTGGATACCCCACACCAGGGCTAGTGACATCAGACTCATTTCAATTCAGGGCCACAGCTTTACGATGAAATGCAAGACAGGCTTATAAGCAGAATAATGTCTACCTTTGGATATGATGCTGGTGGCACAGACATGTGCTTGGGTTTAGAAACATCCTATTCAGTATTTTAATAAGTGCATTGAATGAATTCAGGGAAAGGATTTATGTTCGTTAAATGCACGAGTGATGCAGAAATGGAAGAGTCAGCTAATATGATAGATGACAGATTGAGTATCAAAAAGATCATGACAAGCTGGAAATTAGCAAAGTGATATATTTATATGTACCCTGAGTCTCACCCATGTTTGATTTAGATGACGTTTAGATGAGACTTTAAAGTTGACACTGGAATTAGACTTTTGGGGCTGTTGGGATGGAATGAATGCATTTTATATGTGAGAAAGACATGAACGTGGGGGTTTAGAAGCAGATAGAATGGACTGAATCTGTCCACTCCCAAATTCTTATGCTGGAGTCCCAATCCTCCATGTAAATTTATTAGAAGGCCTGGCCTTTGAGAGGTATTAGGTTACGAGAGTGCAGTCTTCATGAAGGGGATTAATATCCTTATAAAAGGAACCACAGAGAATTCACCCTCTTTCTTCCATGTCAGGATACAAGGAGAAGTTGGTAGTTTGAAACTCCGAAGATAGTCCTCACCGGAACCTGGCCATGCTCGCACTCTGATCTCTGACTTCTAGCCTGCAGAATGAAGGAAATAAATTCATTTCGTTTAAGTCCTCATTCTATAATTTGTTATAGCAACTCAAACTGACTAAAACATTCACTATGGATAAAAACAAAACAAAACAAAACAAAACAAAACAAAACAAAACAAATAAAAGCATATACAAAGAGATTGGGGAAACCTAGGTAAATGGTAGATTATACTAAAACAATCATAACAACTGCAGCACAAAATGAACCTGAACTTTTAGTTGACTTTGAGCTCAATATGAGTCCCTGGTTATAAGTCCCCTACGCGAATCTCATCTTTAGACAATAACATGTTTGTTGATGTGCTTGATTGAGACAATATATAGTGTACTCGGGATGGAAAATCTCATTTTGTATGCTGTAATGATGTACAGTGAATGAATGCAAATAAATAAATAGAAATTAAAAAAAAAGAAAATGTGATGAAGCTATACAGCAAAGTTGCCTTTGGGGGATTAAATACAATCTAGAAATAGTCTAGTAGGAAGTTGTGAAAAAGGAAGCAGTTCCTTTTGATGTATGGCCTCATGGATTGCTGAGGGGAGGGTGACTGGGGAGCCGCCAGTCAAAGAATGCAAAATTTGAGTTAGCAAATTCAAAAGATCTATTGGACAACATTGTGACTACAGTTAACAGTAACATAATGTGTAGTTGAAAATTACTGAGAATAAATTTTACACATTCTCTCCACAAAAAAATGGTAAGTATATGAGGTAATGTATATGTTAATTAGCTTGATTTAGCCATTCCACACTGTATACATATTTCTAAACATCATATTTTCTTTTCTTTCTTTTTTGTTGAATAGACAGCATATTTTTTAAATTATTATATTTTTTTTAATTTATTTTATACATTCAGTCACTATGCATCACTTAGTTTGTAAAGTGAATTTACCCAACATGAATATACTTCACACCAGTCTAGGTAAGCATACTATACATGTTATTGTCAACATGTAATAAACTATTCCTGTGTCTCACAAATGTCTTGCCTCTCAATTTTTCTCCCTAATTTCCTTCCCTACACTATTCCTCTTTCCCACCATCCTTCCACATTGTCTCTTGTCTTTATTTCTTATTATTGCCAAAGGTGAGAGTGCTTGCCTGAGAGAGAGCACGAAAGTAACCCCTAATGAGGTGTGGCCATGCCTCAACAATTTTCCCTTTATTTTATCACCCTGTCAGGATCCTGGCCATGTACAAACATGTGCATATGTGGTTAATAAGGCACTGGAGCTGAGATTTGAATAATGGTCAGCCATGTGGGATTGAACTCTGTATGGACAGGATTTAGCTGCTATACTATGGGGCCAGCCCCCAAAACCTCATATTGTACACCACAAATAAATACAATTTTTGTCAATGTAAATAATAAAAATAAACAAAAATTTTTAGAGAAGAAAGAATAGTTGTCAGCAGGTCATGTGGTGGTTAAGGCATTGGACCTACATGCCCGACTCCAAGGTTCAGGTTCCAGACCCCGTAGCTTGAAAAACATGCTGGGCACATGTATATGCGTGCCCAGGATCCCAAGAGAAGAATGGAGGAGAAGGAATTGTGGTGTGGCTATCCCCCTGTGGGGTGATTTCTCACTTTCCCTCTCTCTCTCTGTCTCTGTCTGTCTCTCATGAGCATATGTACCTTATGGTGAAAATCGAAATAAAAAAAAGAAAGAACTATGTAACTTCCCCATTAGTAAACTGCTACTGCTCATGTTAACTCAAGGTTTTTTTTTTTCCTTATTATTTCTTTCTCAGTAAAGACTTATACTCCTCATCTACTAGGTTAATCCTTACCAGATTTAGTGTTTAAATTGCTTAAGTGGCCTGCTCAAATGAACTTGAGCATTCTCTCCCTTTGCCACATTCTTTTTTACCCCATCTGAAGAGTTTGACCTCATCTGAGCAGTTCATTTTTCTCCAGTCATGAATCTTTTCTTGTTCACAGAAGTGGGGTCTAAGGGTAGGATTTAACTTGAAAATTTGGCATAGCATTTTATCTGTTGAAATAGTAGATAGGGCCTGTCAGTGGTACACTGATAACACAAGTGGACTCACATGAGAAAAGTCCTGGGTTCATGTCTTGGGACCTCCCTGAGCATTCTGGGTGTACACACGTGCCCATCATCTGGGGCAGCTGAGACTGGGGATGAATTGTGACCCTGTTGGGAGTGCCTCTCTCTATCTCATGGAAGAAAAAAATAAACCAACTAACTAAATTAAAAAATAGCAAATAAAAATGTTTAATTGTGGGCTATGAAAGCCAGAAGGCTATTGGTTTTGCTTTGATTCTGGGCTGCTTACAGAGATCTCAATTCATTCCTCTGGACCAATGGATTATGGAATATGCCAGGTGGTCTAGCTCCCTTTATAGACTCTACACTGAAGGTTAGAGCTAAAGCTCCATTTAAAAACAGGATGTTTTTCTTTTCTGTGCATCTCTGGGAAAATAATAGGGAAGGCCTTGCTGGACCAGGAAGGACTGAAGTAATTCTGGGTTCTTGGACCAGCACCACTGTAATATCATCTGTAACAGAACTACACCTATTCTTGTTTCCCAACAGGTATTAACAAGAATATTGAGGAGGAGCATCTTCTATTGGGCCAGAAAGATTAAAACAGAGGCCTTTGTGAAATTTCTACAAAGAATTCCATTTACATAAGAATGATTTTTTTGTAGTTTTTCACATTGCATACATATTAGTAAAATTAAGGTTGTAAAATAGAATAAGGAAATGCAGGAATAAAAATGTAAATGCTTATCTGCAAAGACAATGCCTCTTAAAGTGTTTTTGTTGTGTCTCAATGTTTTATAAATGAAATTACAAATAAATCTTATGCGTCAGAGAAGTCTGAAAGACAAATATCAGACAAATCTCAAGCATATTTCAAAATTGTCGTAATCATAACAACCTAATGTCCACAGCAGTAAAAATACATAAATTCGTTTTTCTTCTGTGATTTTCCATCCTTCCCTTTCACATGTAAAGGGCAACCATAATGCCTGTATATTTCTTAGGGTAATTTTATAGAAATTTTTTAACCTTTACTATTGGCATCTTTATATTCTTTTTGGGCCTGTTTCAATTTTATAGAGATATAATGCTATTAAGATCTCCAGACAGGGAAAATAGGGGCTGGCCTCTCCTCCTCCTGCAGTGTTAATAGAATCATCATCCTTTTTGTTAACTCTTTGGAAATGCCAAGCAATGATATACAACTCCTGACCCCTGCAGGGCCTTTGTAAAGAAATCACCCAGATGGCATGAAACACTCTTGGACAGTGCAAGGCAGGGCTATGGATCTAATAAATGCCCTGGAGGTTTTGTGCACTCCAGAGACACAGACCCTTAATGAAGATGGGGATAAAGAAAAAAGTAATGGAGTCCAAACTTGAAGCCTGTACCCTGGACTCCTTGAGAGGGAAGCTGTGCAAAAAATCTAATCCTGTATTTATGTAACATGATGCTTCATTGGAACTGAATAAATAACATATTAAAGAATTATATTAAATAAAATGGTAAAACTATCAATACATACACACACATATAGTACACATACATATTTGTATGCACTCTTCTTTTAAGGGATATTTTTCAAAACACATCTTTTTTTAATGTTTATTTCTTTCATCTCACACACACACACACACACACACACACACACACACACAGATCCCCAACAGGGTCTTTCCATATTGTAATCCTCCTCCCAGCCTTGTAGCCAGCCAGGATGATAATGGATATGCCTGTATGTGTCCCCCACATGTTTAGGTCAACCTAGGATTCAAATCCAGGATCTTCCTATCTGGATCCAGTATTACACAGTGCTACCCTACTGCCTGTGCCACCATTGCTGGGATGAAAACACGTTTTAGAGAAAGGGTCAGCAAACTTTTTCTAAAAAGGGACATATAGTATATATTCTCACCTTTCCAGGCCATATTCAGTCTCTTTTTCCTCAATTACTTATCTCTATTATTGTAGCACAAAAATAGCCATAAGCAATATGTAAATGAATTCATGTGTATGTGTTCCAATAACTCTTCATTGGTACTGACACTTGAATATCATGTAACTGTCATGTCACTAGGTATTATTATTTTTTTCATTTTGTTCAGCCATTTAAAAACGTAAAAGTCTTTCTTAGTTTGCAGACTGTATAAGAACAAGTGATGAGCTGGGCTGTAGTTTGGCCCATGGGTTATACTTTGGTGACCTCTGCTTTAGAGGGTTAAAATCCTGGGAGAAAATAAAATTTCATGATATCTAAAATTTGAAAGTATAATTTACTCACTTTAATGGACATGGCTATTTTAAAGTGCTAAAACAATCACAAATTAGCTCTGTAACGTTTTGTATTCTTTCTATTGTTGTTGACACCACGTCTCTGCCAAGTTATCAATAATTTGTGTTTTTAAAAAACTATTCTACATGGCCTCCATTTGAAATTTAATAATGTATAATGAAAGTAACTACAGTAAATGACTATCAAGCCTAAATTACCTAATAAAGCTAAAAACAAAGACATTCACATCCTGTCTTTAACCATGTGTGAGTTACATGTCATCACATTCAGCCTTTCATTTGCTGAAGTGTTCTATTAATTACATAGTTGGCAAAATTTTTCTTTACCATAATTATCTCATCACTATGATTTTAAAGTAAAAAAAAATCAGGAGAATCTTGAAGTATATATATCCATGTGTGTATTTATACACACACACACACACAGGTGTATAGATGATTAATGTATTATGTGTATGTTTATAATATATTAATCATCTATACACTGGTGTGTGTGTTTGTGTGTGTGCTTGTGCGTGTATTTCATGTGTGTGTATATATAATTAATCAATCTAGCTCCCCAATGTAAGGAAGAAAATATTTGAAATAAGTCAATAGACTGAGAACAAGAAAATGTAAAGTAAACTTATAAATTGTCAAACTATATGTATTCAAGGTTCACTCTTCCTGTGTTCCTTTCTTTCTTTTCAGTTATCTATTGCTAATAATAAATTACAATAACTTAGGTGCTTAAAACTATCTACATTTTGGGACCAGCAGTTAGTGTAATCGCTATGTTGCTGAACTCCCATGTAGTCGACCGCGGTTCGAGCCCCGGACCCGGTGGCTTAAATTCACGCTGGGTGCATGGTGCATGTGTGTGCGTGCCCAAGATCCTGAGAGGAGAATGGAGGAAAAGGGATTGCGGCGTGGCCATCCACACTGGGGGGTGATTTCTTGCTTTCTGTTTCTCTGTCTTTCTGATGAGTGCATGTGCCCTATAGCAAAACAAAACAAAACAAAACAAAACAAAACCACAAAAAAACCCCAACAACTATCCACATTTATTATCTCATGTTTTTGTGGATCAAAAATTCTCTGCTTGGGGTCTTAGAAAGCTGTAATCCTGTAATTAAGATGTCAGGCACCTGTGGTCTCATCTAGAGCTCAGCACCGTCTTCCAAAGTCACATGATTGTTGGCAAGATTCATTTCTTTGTGGTTCCTTTTGATTACAGGATCGAGGTCCTCATTTTCTTGCAGGCTGTTGGCTAGAGGAGGAGGATGACTCTCAGCTCCTAGCAGCCCTCACCGTTTCTCACTAAATGGCCCTCTCATAGCATAACAGCTTACTTCTTCAAGACCAGCAGGAGCATCTTTTCTGTACCAGTCTGCTAAAAGGGAGTCATATGCAGTGCCACATAACCAAGGAAGTAACTATCTCATTATGTTTGCCATAGACTATCAACTAGAAACGAGTCACAAGTTTTAGCTGACCTCAAGAGGGGATTATACAAAGGCATGACTCACTGGGGGTAACCTTAGGATGTGTCCACTATAATACTAGTGAGATACTGATCCAGAATAAATTGTTTCTGTGACTCAAATATTAGTCATGTAAAAATAATCTTGAGTTATGTTCTTAGAGAATGGTTATACTGTGACTCTACAATCTAATCTGTAGATATTTCTTAATAGAATGCAACTAGAATACAAAACTATTTATCAGAATTTCTTACAATGGGTACTATTGATGTTTTGGCTAGATAGTTTTTTGTTGTTGTTGTTATGGGGGATTGTCTTATGCATTGTAGGATGTTTTGGAGAACTCTAGTCTATCCACTAGATGCTTGTAGCACCCCTCCTCCAGGTTGCAAGCACCAAAAATGTCTTCAGAGATTGCCATATCCACTGCAGTGACTGTTAAATTGTCCCCAGTTAAGAACCACTGCCATAGATAATTCCATGTTTTGATTTTGTATTCGTGATCTGAGACAGCACTAGAATTATTGAACCATAGTATGTAAATGCTAAAGTGGTCCTTTAAGAGTATTTTTAAGTAAAATGAGAGAAATAAATAAATTTGGGATATCGTTTGAATATTTTTGAAGGCACAGGGGACAAAGGAACAAGAAATGACATGTTTTGAGCTTGGCTAAATTTATAAATAGAAAAATCATTAACTGAAAAATGAAATGCAAGAAGACATGCAAGCCTTAAGGCTGTATAGTGTTAAAGAAAAATGACAATGCTGAGCTTGAGGTTTTTATGGAACATTCAAGTGGATGTATGGAACAAACTGTTGGACACAGAAATCTGAAATTCTGGGGTGAGATTAGAACCAAGGGTTATTGGTACTAAGATTGTAGTTAAAAGGAAAAAAAGAATAGATGAAATCACTTTCTCAAATCGCAGCATGTAGATTGAACAGAGCAAAAGTCTAGGGAGAGTCTTTAGAACATGAAAGATAAGAGAGAAGGTGCTGGCCCATAGCAGAGCTATTAAGTGCTATGCAGAGGACACTGGATCCTACATAGCTCACTGGGGTTCAAATTCTGGCCCTGGCAGTATCATGTGTGTGCCCAGGATCCTGGTGGGATGGAGAATTGGAGGAAAAAGAATTGTGGCATGAGCAGACCCCATGTTTGGTGCTTTCTCTCTCTTTCTTTCTTGTCCATGTGGGGACAAAAAGAGAGGAAATATGAAAAGAATAGTTAATTATAAACTTCAAGAAGGAATAGACAAAATTAAGACGAGGAACAGTAGAAAAATATGACACCATGAAATTGGTAGTAGTTGATTGTTTAACCAAAGAAATGTGATAATTGGTATCAAATAGAAAATTGAAGTCTAGCAAAATATCTCTTCAGTTTGATAATATAAGATCAGTTTCTTGTATTTGTCACTGGATGTCTGAAGGTACATTCTTCAAAACCCGCTTCAGTCTCCTTACTCAATGATAATTTGCTTTGGCCAGGCTAGCTCATAATGGTCTTCTATTATATAGACTTTCTAAGGCACTTGTCATACAATAATATTAGAAAATTTTGCATTTCATCGCTGTCATATTAAATATTTTGACTTTAGCTCCTAAAGGATCTCAAAAGAGATATGTAATTCCCTTTGCTCAGCCATTGTCTTGTGTTTTAAAGAGATCTTATTAAAGAGATCTTGTTCAAAGCTTGCTTAAGACCATGGTTGTAAAGGGCAGTAAAAGAAGTGAAGTCTAAGACTTGACTTCTAAAGGACACAACTGATTTTAAATTCAGTGCTCCTTATGAATATGTATATATTTTGGCCATATGTCTACATATGTATCTTTGTTAAGTATTTGCATTTTAAAAGCCTATCCAGGAGCTAACAAGTGTTGCATTGGGCCTTTATAAGGAAATAGCATGTGTCTCCAGAAATTTATTATTTTAAATCTCAGTTTTTAAAAATCCAGCTATTTAATTAATAAATTATATATGCTTATCATATTGATAATATCAGAAGGTCTAAAATAAAATTAATAGTCTTCCTCTCCCACACTCCAATTCTATCCTTGCATTATAATCATTGTTTGAAATCTAATGTATTGTCTTTCATTCTGTTCCTTTTTTTATGCACAGTATAAAAATACAAATAAAAATATCCTTCTATAGCTGGGAATTAAAAAACAGATTTTATTCAATTAGAATGACATGTGGGGAAAGGGAACTCTTGAACAACTGTTTGCTAGGATATTAATTAGTACAGCCAGTGTGGAAAACTGTATTTTCCTTAATGAATTAAAAATAGAATTATCATGTGATATAGCAATCCACTTCTGGATATTTACCCAAAAGATTTACAATCACTATCTCAATGAGATGTCTGCACATTGTACCATTATTCACAATAGCTGAGTTGCTGGATCAACCTATGTGTCCATCAACAGATAAATAGAAAAGGAAAATGCAGTGCGTATATATAATCTAATATTATTCAGCCTTTAAAAAGAAAGGCATTTTATTTGCAGCATGAATGAGATTAGAGAACATTATGCAGAGTGAAAGAAACCAGGCACAGAAGGACAAATACATGTTCATAGTTGTATGTGGACTCTAAGACAAAGTAGAGTGTTGATTACCAGAGGTTAGGGAGTGAGGGGAATGGGAAAATGATGGTCAAAGAGTCCAAAGACACTGTTAGACAGAAGTAATCAGGTATTATTTTTAAAGAACTATTTTATTTAACTTTATTTATTTATTCATCTTAATTTTACCAGAGAGAGACAGAGTGAGAGAGAGAGAGAGAGAGAGAGAGAGAGAGAGAGAGAAAGCAAGTTGCCAGGTCCTGGAATCAAACTGTGGTCAGTCATTTGGGAGTCCAGCACCCTTAATCACCATACTACCTACCTGCTGGCCCTGTAATCATTTTGTTTTAACTTTGAGATATATTGCACAACATGAGAATATATTAAATAGTAATGTATTCTACATTTCAAATTCACTGAGAGTAAATTTCAAATGGTCTTACCACAAAAATAAGTATTTGAGGTGATGAATATGTTAACTAGCTTGATTTAATTAGTCCACATTGTATTTAGAAATCATAACATCACTTGAATCCCACAAATATATACAACTATAATTGCCAATTTTCAGTTTAAAAATAAAAATATAAAATGATATGGGGGGCCAGCAGATGGTATAGTGGTTAAAGTGCTAGACTCCTATATGGCCAACCTGAGGCTCAAGTCCCAGACCTGCTAGCTAAAATATCACACCGGGTACATGTATGTGCATGCCCAAAATCCCAGGAGGAGACTGGAGAAGAAGGGATTGTGGCATGGTCATTCTTCTGGAGGGAAGATGATTTCTCACTTTCCCACTCACTGTCTCTCTCTTTTTGTCTTCTCTGGTGAGTGCATACGTCCTATGGCTAAAACTTTAAGAAATTAAAAAAATACTTAAAAATATATACTGACCAAATACATATTATCGTCTAATTTGTCTTGTTCTTTTGATTTAATTTTATGTCAAGGACATTCCTTCAAGTCAGTATGTGTGGATGTGCTACACTCAATAGCACATAGTGTGTGGCATTTCAAAGTAGTAAAAGTATTGTTAATTTAGTCACTCATTCAATTTTACATTTTTATATTATTTTCAATTTATTATAAACAATGATTTTTAATAATGAACATTTATATTTATATGGGCAAATTTAAGTAATGATTTTATTATCATTATTATTTTTTAAGAAGCACACCCCTATGAGGGATGGTCATGCCAAAATTTCTACTCTTCCATTCTTTCAGGATTTGGGGCATGTTCACACCCCCCCCACCCCCCCACCCCCACCAGTATGTTTCCCAAGCCTCTGTGTATGGGACCTGAATTGCCCAGTTGACCATGTGGGATCCAGCTGCCTTAACTGCCATGCAACTAACTTTTCTTTTTCTTCTTTTCTTTTTTTTCTGGAGGGCACATAGGCTTGCTGGAGACACACACACACACACACAGAAGGTGAGAAAGCATTTCCCATGTGGGACAGTTACACTGTAACCCCCTCTCCTTTCAGGATTTTAAGCACCCATGCACAAACCCCTAGTGTGTTTTCTAGGCCTGTGTGTCTGGCACGTGAACTGTGCAGTTAGTCATGTGGGATTACCATGCCACTGGCCGGTCCCTTAATAGTATCTTTAATATTTAATATTGTTAAATTGTTGCAAGAGGTGGTGAGATCTCCCATTTTCCCTGATCTAACTTTTCTTTTTCTCTCTGTTCAGTTTCTAGTTCCTGGAAAACCTACTACTATTGGTGTGTGTGTGTGTGTGTGTGTGTGTGTATGTGTGTCTGTGTATGTGTGCATGTGTGTGTGTGTGTGTGAGAGAGAGAGAGAGAGAGAGAGAGAGAGAGAGAGAGAGAGAGAGAAAGTGAAAGAGAGTAAGATTTTTTAGAAGAAAAAGTGAACAGGAGAGGAATAGAGGGAGAGACGGGGTCATGTCTCACCATGTTGTAATCCTCCTGCCCCAGTCTTCTAGTAAGCTAGGGTCCAGGTACATGTTACTGCACCCAGCCTGTTTTAGGTTGGGTCATGACCTAAACCTGGGCCTCCCATGTGGCCTCCGTCATTGCATAGAACACTCCAGTTTGTATCACTGTGACTGGGCCCTTCACTATTTCATTTGTTTTAGTTGCCAGAGGGTATATGCACTAATGACAGAGAGAGAGAGAGAGAGGGAGAGAGAGAGAAAGAGAAAGCATCCCTCCAGTGGAATGTGGTCACATCAAAATTCCTTCTCCGTTTCTCCATCTGTCAAGATTTGGGGCACATGCACCCAGTGTATTTTTTCAAGCTGCTGGGGCTGAGATTTGAATGGCAGTTTGCCATAGGGGATCTGGATCCCTTAATCACTAAGCAATGGATTCAGCCCCTTCCACTATTTTTTAATTGTCTTCTGGTTAGATATTATAACCCTTTTATTCAGTCATCCAGCAATCATAGCAGGCTTTAAAGACTGAGTTTTTGGATCAACTTTTTTTTGTCTTTTTTTTTTTTTTTAGAGGTTTTTGCTATAGGGTGCGTGCGCTCGCCAGAAAGACAGAGAGAGACAGAGAGACAGAAAGTAAGAAATCACTCCCCAGGGGGAATGGCCATGCCGCAATCCCTTCTCCTCCATTCTCCTCTCGGAATCTTGGGCACACACGCACACGCGCCTGGCGTGAGTTTAAGCCACCGGGTCTAAGACTCGAACTGCGGTCGACTACATGGGAGTCCAGCGACATAGCCATTATGCTAAATGCTGGTCCTTCAACTATTTTTGAATTATTTTTTTCTATGTATTCTTAGTGTTTTGGGATTTTGTGCCTTGCCATGTGCTACTGGTGCCATTAGCTTGTGATCCAAGCAACTAAAACTTTTGTCTATTGCCACTAAAATGGTAGGTGCTTGGTAACTCTAAGGTTAAGGTCAAAGCATAGCATGAATAACGTCTAATGGACACAACTAATAGGTAAAATAAAATCTACTTTTTTTGCTCTATTTTAGCTACTACCAGTTTTGCCACTTGTGGAATGCTTTGGAAAATATACATACCTGACTAATGCTTTTATTCTGCTCTAATTTTCCTCAAACACTTTTCAGCTTCTTAAAAATGTTTCTTTCTCATGCTCAATTAGATTTTAGGATGCTGATAAACCTAACTAGATTGTGGAATATTAGAATACTAGCAAAATAAGGGCCCAGGGCCAGAGTTTAAGGTGCTGGACTCCTACATAGTTGATGGTGGTTCAAATCTCAGACCTGGTGGCTTGAAACTCATGTAGTGTGCATGTGCGTGCATGCTCAAAATTCCGAAAGGAGAACGGAGGAGAGGGGACTGTGACATAGCCATCCCCACTGGGGGATGCCCCTATAGCAAAAACTCTCTCTTTCCAAAAAAAAAAAAAAAAAAAAAAAAAAAAAAAAAAAAAAAAAAAAAAGGAAAGAAATATAAGGAACCATAATACTGAGAAAAATACTTAAAGGATTTCATCCACTTTCACGATATAGAATTTCTTGATGTAATCAAGTATCAAACCTAGAAAATCCATAGGAGTTTTCAGTGTAACAAATACCATTGATTTCCATCCATTTTATTTCATGCAACATAATTGAAAAAAAAATAACTGGTTTCCCACACATACTTTAAGCATCAGATTTCCTGTAGAACACAGAAAGAACTGAATTACATATTTTTCTGAATTCAAAAAGCTCAGAATTAGGCTTAGTCAGAATCTGCTATTTACTAACCACATGATCTTGGTCAAATCATTTAACTTCTTTGGGGCTTGGTTTTTTAATATACAAAATAAGAGGAAGGAAAATTGATTCTCTAAAGACTTTCTAAACTCCAAAATTGTATGACCCTTAAATTCCATTGAGGATAGAATCTCATTAAACTTAGACCAGTAGTATCCCTTAAAATGAAAATGTCCGGGTACAATTGCCATTGTAATGTGCAAATGTTCTGAAATTAAATCAATAAGGTGAAATTCTCAGTGCTCTTTCATATGCATAGTTTTATTGTTTGATGTTAAACAGCTGCTGTATTCGGTCATGGCTGTAGCCTTTCAGTCCTGGCTGAAATAACTCCTATGTGAATACTAAGAAATAAGGCTAATGCATGATTCAGCACCTTTATAAATCAAAGATTCTATTACAGGCAGAAAATAGTCCAACAATAGCCATTCTATTACACTTCAGTAGCATTAGAAAAGAAGAGAATACATCAAGTGGAGAGCATAGGTCCTCCCTTTTTATTCCGCAGCACAATAAAAAGGCTATGTTGGTTTTAGTAGTTTCTTCTGTTCAGTGGTTAGTACACTGACACCTATATTGAATGACATTGTCCAAAATTCTGTTTTTCAGAATATCAATTATCTTCTGTGACTTGGTAAAAAAAAATTGACTCAACACAGTACAGATGATTATTTTTCAATCTAGTTCAATCGGAATTTATTTCCTAAAATATACCAGGGATGCACAAAATCTCTATTAGGGAAAATTATACATGTACATGTTTGTATATAAAATGAGTTGATTTGATAAAAAGCAATTATATTTCATAAAAATTCTAGGTGCTTAATCATCCAGAAGACATTATTATTTTTTCTTTTTTCTTTTAATTGCCAGGGTGTGTGTGTGTGCTGTCCAAGGAAGAGGCAGAAAACCAAAGCTGGGGTGCACCTCCCAATGGAGCATGATCACAACAAAATCTTTTCTCCTACATTTCTCCATCCTGTCAGAATTTTGGGAATACACATACTTGTGCCCAGTGTGTTCTTCAAGCTGCCAGGGCCGAGATTTGAGCTGCAGTAAGACATGTGGGATCTGGCTCCCTTAACCACTAGACTACGGGGCCCAACATTATCATTGTTTAGTCTATCGCAATTCTTCAGATTATAACCCTAAAGTCCCAGGCCTATCTGTTTTGTCAGATGAAGGAGAGTTAGACATTTATTCTTAATGTTTCCTTCACTATTTCAAGAGGACAAGTTTTGAATTGTCATTATAACTCTATTTAAAACTCAAGAACAAGGAACCAGCAGATGGTTACATTGCTGGACTGTCATGTGGTTGACCACAGGTTGAGTTCTGGACCAGGCAGCTAGAAACTCATGCTGAGAGCGTGTGCATATGTGCCCAAAATCTCGAGAAGAGAACAGAGGAGAAGGGATTGCAACATAGCCATCCCCCTGGGCAATGATTTCTCACTTTCTGTGTCTCTGTCTCTTTCTCTGGTGAGTGCACAAACCCTATAGCAATATATATATATTTATAAAATCACAATTATAGGCCTCATATATAGTAGTTGAGTAATTCACTTCACTCCTCTCCCTTTTATTTTTATTTATTTATTTATCTATTTATTTATTTTTGGAGAGGTTCTTTTCTATAGGGCTTGTGTGCTCACCAGAGAGATAGAAAGCAAGAAATCACACCCCCCCAGGGGGGATGGCCACACCGTAATCCTCTTTCCTACATTTTCCTCTTGAGATCTTTGGCAAGCACATGCACCTGGTGTGAGTTTAAGTCAGTGGTCACTGGGTCCAGGACTCAAACCGCAGTTGACTACTGGGAGTCCAGCAATGTAGCCATTACGCCATCTGCTGGTCCCATCCTTTCCCTTTTAATCAGAATTTCTAACTTTCAATATTCATTTGGTATAGGCAACCAATTAATTTTACAAAAGGCATGATATTAATAAAATATTTAATGCATCAACCTGTTCATCACATACTAGAATACCACATACTAGACAGCAGCAACTATGGAAAATATATAATAACAATCCTACTTTATAAATTACAACATTTATAAAATAAATATAGTAAGGACAGACCTAAGTCTGTCTTGTAGAAATTTTTAGAGCATAGGAGGGTTTGAAATTGAGGCAATGGGTGGTGGAAGAGAGGTGGGGGTAAAAACTAGTATTCTCAAAATCACAACTCCCAGCAGGCCATAAATATGTCTATTTTGCTTTTTACATTAAAATGATTTTAATGTAGCCAATTTTCTTCCCCATTCTATAACTAACTTAATGAGGAAATAGTATTTCTTTGAAAACTTGGTAGATTATAGCTACTCTCTAAAGATATAACTCATGCTCTACTATCATGAACACAGAAACTATTATTTCTAAATGGTAAGAAATATACGATAGCCTTGGGAACCAGCAGTTAGCGTAATGGCTATGTCGCTGGACTCCCACGTGGTCGACCGAGGTTCGCGTCCCGGACCCGGTGGCTTAAAACTCACGCCGGCAAACTGATGAATGGATTGGAAAAGTGTGGTATATATACTCTATGGAATACTACTCAGCCATAAAAAATACCAAGACCCTGGAATTTGATAGAAAGTGGTCAGATACGGAGGATATATTGCTGAGTGAAGTAAGCCAGGCTATGAAAGAAAGATATTGTATGTATCCACTCAATATATACCGACTACCTGCACTCTATGGTAGAGAGCAAAAAACTGGAGGACATAAAAGCAGTGAAAGTACTTAACGAGAATAGGACAGTGTGGAATGGGGGAGCAGTGAGGAGAAGAGGATAGAGAAAGATAGCAAGAGAACAATAGAGAGGTAGGATGTTAGTGAGAAACAGATATGGCTTATTACCTCTTGATGATGACATGTATAGTATTCTCAATTGGATTGGTCTGAGAAATATTTCATGATGGGTAAAGTCTTTTTACAAGCAAAATGAGCAATAGTGATTGACTGTTTTAAAAAATAATTAGAATAATAATAATGATTGGGAAAAACATAGAAAAGATATTGAATGATGAAGTGAGGACATTAATGTCTCTGTACTGACTGACATGCATGGCATTCCCTTTTGAAAAGGCAATGTAATACACTGTAAAATTATATCTAATCCAATGTAATATAAAGAAGATTATGATGATAATAATAAAAAAAAACTCACTCCAGGCGCGTGTGCGTGCGTGCCCAAGATCCCGAGAGGAGAATGGAGGAGAAGAGATTGTGGCGTGACCATCCCCCGTGGGGTGTGATTTCTCACTTCTGTCTCTATGTCTCTGTCTGTCTGGTGAGCGCACGCGCCCTATAGCGAAAAAACCTCTCCAAAAAAAGAAAAAGAAAAAAAGAGAAATATATGATAGCCTTCTGCTATGATTATAAGAAAGCAACATAATAATTTAATGCCAGTTTATAATGTAGAATTTACACATGTGCCCTATCATCATAAACAACATTCTTGTATAATAATAGATTAAAAAAAAAAAACAATGTATTTGACCAGTAGAAGCTGTTAGGAGCTACATAAAATTAACCCAACATATTAAAGTAGTTCTTAAGTATCTAATTTTAATAATATTTCATAAGCTAGATAGGTATAACATAATTTAGTAACTTAAAACTAGAGCTGAAATGCTGTTTTATTTTTATAGTAAAATAAATCTGTTATTTCTGAGACCCAAAGAAATGACACATTAATAAACCTTCAGTGAAGTAAAATCAATCCTCTAGGTCACTGCTTGACTTTGTGGGTTCAAATTGCTTTCAACATCTTATTATTAGCACTGTTGCATTGGAAGCTTCTAGCTCCATTACCATAGGGGTAAGATTTCATTTATTATAATGGCTTGCTACCTCTCAAAATGCAAAGCTATAAGTATGGTCCACTTTGAGTAGATTTGATTTTCCTAAATTGAAAGTGATTGAATTTATTGTCAGTAACTTGTCACCAAGGCAAACTTTCCAAATGTACAAGGTATTAAAAAAAATTGCTGGGAGAATAGACAGATAAATGAATCACTTGCACATGTAAGAACGAAATGCTTTGGAAATAGTTGGCAGTGTTTACGGTTGGCTCATTTTCCCTCCTTTACCATCCTCTTAATTTAGAACTCCCTCAAGCTGAAGAATAGATGAGAGAATCTACTGTCATTTTATTTTACTGCCAAATCCATACTGTAATTTCTTTTCCACATGCTGTTTTCCAAATGTCATGCGATTACAAGGCTGTTTGTTTTTACTCAAGTTTAAGTGTTTCTGCATATGGGAAATGAATTGGATTATGTGTGTGCATACCTGCTGCATCTCTAAGGGAAACAATACTAAAAATAGCCTGCCAATCAACAGGTTTAAAATCTAATGGAAATGTTTTCAGTGTGTAGCACAATCTTTTTCTTCGGGGTTGAGCAAAACATGTTTAGCTACCTCTGTTCTTTAGTTCTTTTTCATTTCCATATGAAAAATGAGTTTTACTTTGATCTGTTTTTTATTTGTGTGTGCATTAAATCAAGAGACTATATGATAAAATTTATACATTCTGGAACTGATAGAATACTGTTATCAACTCAAACAATGCTTATATATTATCATAACTATGTATTAGAGTAATAAAGATTATACATTATTCTTGAAACAACATCTCTAACAGAGTTGTTTGTTTTTCATCCAAAATACTGTCATCACTCCCCATCATTCTTTAGCAAAATACGTTTCTTCAAATAGAACCAAAGAAATTACTTTGCTTAAAAAGGACATTTTATTTCATTAAGGAAACTAATTTCTGTTCCTGCTCAGAAATTTTTAGCTGAATCTTAAGGAATTGTATACAAAAATGTAAAAAAATAAAAATAAAAAAATAAATAAAAAGGAAAGAAAAATGTGTCTGCTTTGCATTTAACTTTCTTATTTAAATCTTTCTTTTCCAATTTAGGAAGCTCACATGTAAGCTGTATCTGCATTGCATAAAGTTGAAAAAATAGTTTAAATTATCTAATGGATTTGGGTTTAAATAGACAATCGAGAAAAATGTCAGCTCTCAATGTTTCCTATCAGGAAGAGGCTATAGCTTATACAAAGTTGTGATCTCTGCCGGAAAAATTGAGTAGCTGAGACAAGGGAGGAAGAAGCAGCTAGCAGGAAAAGCATCACTTTAGAAGTCCTGGTGTCCACTGATCATGAAGAAAATTCTCTGGATGTCCCTTCATGAAAATGTTAATTAGGAATTGTGAAATCAGCCACTTACACTACACTTCCTGTATCTGTATTTATTTATCAGCGACTCAAATTCAACCTCTTCTTTGATCTCCAAATTTATTCACTTTCTCTGCCTTATTTTTTATAAAACTGGTGTCTATCTAGGGCTGCTGCATAAGGTCGTGAAAACTGCTCACTTCACTGTCACCAAATCCATACACCCTGGTGCTGGGTTGCACCCTACAGAAGGCATAAAAAGGTATTATGCAGGCCTGCAGCTTCCTGCCTCAATCTCAAGAATAGTTGCTTCCTTTATAACCTGTTGTCTTGAATGGATAGAGACTGTTATTCATGCTTCCTATCTTATGGTTATTTATGAAAGAACATTTCAGAAATCTGAAGCACGAAATTTGTCTCCATATGGGGGAACCGTATGTTCTCGTTTGTCTGGGATGATCCTGGTTCACACCTGTTGCTGCTATGTAATTTTACATAGTACTTTTTTTTTAACTGTGATAGGTTGAATAATGCTCCCCCCACACATCCACACCTTAATCCCTGGAACCTGTGAATGTTATCCAATACGGCAATTAAAATATAAATAAGGTCATTGTAGATATAATAAAGTTAAGTATTTTAAGATGGGGAAATTCCTGATTATCTGAGTGAGTACCAAATACAAACACACCTATTTTTATGAGGGAGGTAGAAGAAAATCTGGCACATACAGAGGAGGAGATGGTAATGTGACCAGAGATTGGAGTTATGTAGTCATATGACAAAGAATGTTGACAACCTCTGCTCCACTGGGAAGAGGAAAACGTCAGCTCTATACTTCAGCTCTTGATGCAGTTTTGATCATTTCTCACCTTTCAAAACTGTTCCCCATTTTTCCAAGTTCTTATATCTTCTTTTCATCTATAAACACACTCATTCACATAGTTAATAATGATTTATTTAAAAAAGTGATTCCCCTCCTAACCATGAGTTTCACTCCTTTGAAGTAATTATTTTCAACTCTGTCCAAAAGAAAATCAGAGCAAGTTAGGGAAAAAAATATTATATTTTAGTTGCCAGAACATACACGTGTTTGCCAGAGAAAGGGGGTGAGGAAGAGGGAGCAATCACTCCCCCGCCCCAGGGGGAATGATCAGGCTACAATCTCTTCTCAATTTTTCCATCCCATTGGAATTGTGGGAACAAATGCACACATGCTTGGTATGTTTTTCAAGCTACCAGCTGGGATTCAAATCATAGTGGGCCATGTGGATTCCTGCTCCCTTATCCACTAGGCAATGGAGCTGGCCCACAAAATACTTTGTAAGCCTATTCTGCATACAAAAGAACAGTTTGCAAAGCAGGAGTCCTCAAACAAAGAAGCTCACCTCACAGCAGTTACAGCACAGTTTATAAAGCACAAGAAGAAATACTTCAACCTTTTATTTGTGATTACATTAACACTATTTTTAGGGTAATTCTAAGTGCTTAAGCTGTTTCCTCTATAGCTGATTGGTTTCAACTCAGTGACTAATGCTGACAAGGATGTAAAGCTTATATTTTGTGTTTGGTTTGTGATTAGAGATAGAATTTCATGAACATCAGGGTGATTTAAATTTCAGTTATGTGTAATGGGCAGTTGTGATTTTGGAGTATATTTGAAAGGTGGCTATTGTGAGTGCTTATAATTTTATGTTGCCTGGGCATCCATTTTTAAGTTTAACTTTTCCATGTCAGAAACTCAGCTACCTTTGACATAGTTTCTAATACTGTACCTCACCCCAATGGCTGTAGTTCTTGGCCAGAGATAAAAATTTAAGAGGCATCTCTCCCACCCTGGGTTCCCACTCTCCAGCTGCTTTCTTTCTTTTTTAATTCTTAAAAGAGATTTTTGATATAGGGAGCATGTGCTCACCAGAGAGACAGAGAGAGATAGAGAGACAAAGCGAGAAATCACTCCCCAGGGGAGATGGCCATGCCACAGTTCCTTCTCCTCCATTCTCTCAAGATTTTGGGCACATGCACATTTGCCCAATGTGAGTTTCAAGCTGCCGGATTCGGGACTCAAACTGTGGTTAGACATGTGGGAGTCCAGTGACATAACCATTACACCATCTACTGTCCTGCAGCTACTTTCTTTAAATGGTTAATTTAGGCATTTGCCTGCAAACTGAGACTTTTCCCTAATACACGCTGCTAGTGACCAGGTTCTCTGTCTATGTTCCCTAAATTCTTTGTATATGCGGTACAAAGGTGTGATGTGTACTACTCCCCAGCCCCCAAGGGTAAGTACTAAAACTCTTAAGTTTTCATATTGTGCTTGTGTCACCGAAGCCAGGCTACAGTCTGCCCCCTGACTCTGTGACTCAGGCAGGTGGGTTCAGTGCTTGTGCTCTTCTGTCTGGGCCTCTGGAAACAGAACCAGCTTAGTTAGAGAAATTTCAAGTTTTGTACTGGCCTCATGACCTAGTGATTAAGGAGTTATATCCTACATGGCTAACCAGAGTTTAGGTCCTGGCCTTGACAGCTTGATGAAACATGCCAGGCACATGTGTGTGCATGCTCCAAGCCCTAACAGATGGAGAAATGAAAGAGAAGGGATGGCTCTGTGACCACAGCCATGGGGGGGGGGGGGTGCTTTCTCTTTCTTTCTCTCTCTCTGGAGAGCACAAGTGCCCTCTGGCAATTAAAAAGAGAGAGGAACTTCAAGTTTCATTCAAAACGGTAGCCTACATCTTCTTAGCGACTATTTTAGCTAGCTCTATCATTGTTATATACTACATGTTTTTATAACTATTCCTTGATCAATCAGTTTTACCCCCCACTCCCAATTCAAAAACTAGGTATGCTGCTCAATCTTTACTTGCTTCTCTAGATCCAGTCTCTGTCTCTGTTTCATGGTCTAGAAGGCTGACTTCTATGAAGTCACCAAGGCTCTCTCGAGCTTTGGCTTATAATTGCATTTTTCCAATCATAGGTATTGGCAGGAAATCAAAGGGCAGGAGCAGATATTGTGCAGGTATCTATTCCTACTCTCTGATGATCCTGGCAGTGTATAGTTTAATAGTGGCTGTGTTTTCCCAACAATAGTCAGTGATTCCTGTTAGGCAGCCCTATCCCACAGTTAGAGGTCCTGCCACTTCTAGTAACTCAGCTCTCACCCTTGGTGTCTTTTGTAGGGATGGGACTAGCTTCCTGCTATTGTTAGTCTCTGGGTACATCGCTGTTTCCAATACGTTCTTTAATTCTGCCCTCTACTCTATAAATAGCCCTTTCATTAAATTCTCTTCAGCTACTCTGAATAAGCTGTTTTCTGCAAAGGCCATGATTAAGGAGTATTTAGCTCTCATGGCTTACTTGCACACTTGCACTCCTCTCATGCCTTCAGCATAGTTATTTATCAGTTAGAATATAACCAGAAAAAAAATATAGAACTTAAGAGGAAAACGAAAACACTTTTTAAAAACGTATTTAAACAGAAGAAATTTAATTCAGAGAATTGGCTGCTCAGTTGATGGAAACAGGTAGGGCAACAAAGAGATTAGTACTCATAGGAAGTAGTTATTACCCCTAGGCTAGACGGACAAAGGTAGGATGGTGTGACAGGTCTCCAGGACTCAAGCTCACTTGGTACATGTTGGAACCATGACATAACTGGAAAGGCTACTGACATTGTCAGAGAAGCCAGCCAAAGCACTATGGGAGAAGGAGAAGAAACCTGGATTTTCCCTGCCTCCTAGCTTCTAGTCTCCCTTAAGAACCTCCCATTGGCTGAACCTACAGGGACGTGAAAGAAGGAAACTTGGAAATGCAATTTGCAGGAGTCATACCTCTAAGATACAGAAAAATTATCCCAGAGATATTCTGAGTCATTTGAATTTTTTTTATGTAGGCAACCATTCAATTCAGGCTTTCACGACCTATTAGATTCACTTCAAAATGCTTCACCATGACCATTAAATGCCAAATCTCAGGTACATGTACTCGTGTTCATAAGTTTCAGCTGATTTAACCTTATGTTCTATTCTCTTTGGGTCAGCAAACTTAAAATCCAGTCCTACAATAGGTCCTGATTTCTTACCTATACAAATTAGTAAGAACTTGCAATTACAGCCACTCCTACTTAATGACCTGCTTGTTTACCACTCAACTAACAGCCAGTTCTCCAGGGCAGGGAACCCTCTTTCCCAGTCTGTGTGGGTTCTTGTGAAACCTCTTTCTCAGTTTTTGTCTCCTAGTATTAGCTGCACAAAGTGTTCACAATCATGGAAGACTACATATTTTATTTATAATTGTACTTTATTGTGCACCCATAGTAGTATTCAGAATAAATAAAAATGATTAAGCCAGATTTATATTACTGCGTTGTGGTGTGTCACATCTCTTTCTGGTGCTTTTTTAATGTATGCTTTTTTGTATGGATAGAATTACATTATTCTAGTGTGATATCTACTGAAAAATATATACCCTAGGGCACTATGACACACCACAAGATATCTACCTTTCAGTTCCTTGCTCACCAACCAACTCCCTTAATAACTTAGTCATAGGAACAGAATCCGGTCATTACACAAGGGGTGACTGTACACTGGATATAAATGCTATCTCCTTCTCAGGTCTTAAAATTCTCCCCTGAGTCATACTAGAACCTAATTCTTAAAGGCAATGTGGAGGCAATATGAATGGTGGAATTTTGTCTTGATGAACTGCCTTTCTTTTGCAAGACAGCTGCCTCTGTGAAGTCATTAGATATTCTTTTCTTCCCCCAAAGCAGCTTTGTTTAAGTTTTTAAAGTTTATTTTTCAAAATTACAGTTTCTAGTTTACATATAATATTTATGCATATTAATGGAATACAATGTGGTTTTACAAAACATGTATACATTGTGTGATCAAATCAGGGCAATAAACTCATCCACCATCTCCAACATTTATCATTTCTTTGTGTTTTGCACATGCAAAATCTGCTCTTCTACATTGAAGGATGCACTGAATTGTCACCAACTGTCATTACTCTACTGTACTACTCTAGAACTCATTCTATTTCTCTACCCACACTCTTACATCTCTCAAAAAAGTTCTCCCCAACCCTCCCATCTCCTTCCCCCAAACAGCTTTATTTTTAACAACCAAAACTTAGAAACAACTTAAATGTCCAGTAACAACTAATGGATTAAACAACTGTAGTATATGAACACAGTGAATTATTACTGAGCAATAAAAACAACCTACTGATATTCTGGACATTAATGTCCAAACAATTATGCTTACTGAATAAATGTAGACAAAAGATAAGTACATACTTTATTACAGTCACATACAATTCTGAAAAATGCAAACCAATGCATAGGGACATAAAAAGTCAGTGGTGGTATGTGATGAAGGAACTAAAAGACAAAAAGAAGAGATTATTAAAGGGTGCAAAGAAACTTTTGGAGGTGATAGATTTATTACCTTAAATGTGGTAATGGAGCTTCAGGTATATATATATGTCAAAATTCATCAAATTATACAATTTAACTATGTGCAATTTATTGTCTTCCAATTATATACCAATAAAGTTAAGAGATAAAATGGTTTCACATCAAAATTAAAATCCCCCTTTTTCTTGGAAAATCAACCAACCCTATATTCTCCCACTTCCCATATCTTAGGAGGGTCTAAGTGGCAGTAAAAACTGGAGAGCAATAAAGGTGATGCCCAAGCAAACACTGGCTGTGTCATGAAAGATTCATCCCTGGGCTACAGGATCTCTCTTCTCTGTCTTGTGGTTCCTGCCTGTGTGGTGATGACTATAAGGTTAACAGTTCAAGGAGATATAGGAATCCAGAAAAACCTTATATTCTTTGCTCTGGTACCAAACTGCCACAAGTCATAAAAAGGTCTATAAGGGTCTGAGGATTTCTGTACACTCTCAGCACACAGAACCATAGTCAAATGAGAGTAGTGTGTGTGTGTGTGTGTGTGTGTACTTTAGAGTAGACACATACTTCTAGTTTACCACTGTCTCTACCACCCCTCCTGACACAGTGTTTCTACATCTATTATTTTTATTTAATGGTGTTATTAATTTTATTTTTGAAAGGTGTTTTCTTTAAATAATATATAACCAAACTTATTTTAGGATTTCTAAATAAAACAACATTGACCAGCTAGCTTTACTAAGCATTAAGCCTTGACATTTTTAAAAGGCAGAAAATATAATTTTATCTTTAACCTTAATAACTGTGAATGTTCAGAAAGATGACAATATTGTATGAATTACAACAAAAAAAGTACCATGTATATTTCCTACTTAACACCAGTAAGTCCTATCTGCCTAGATTTTAAACCTCAGGGGCCATGACTTCTGGGAAGATCTTGAGACACCTATACCTCAATGGACAGGATTGGGAAATATTAGACAGTCCCTGGGAGAAAGGGACTAAACTCACACTGCTTCTAGAAGCACTAGAGGTTGTCATATGAACTATTCCTTCATCAGAGAGAACTCGGGGCTCACAGGAGAGCCTGACCTCCACAAGGTGAAGAAACTGTTACAAGATATTTCCACAAAGTCCAGCAATGTTGACACCAGGCCAACATTGCAGACTGAGTGGTTCTCTGCCATCCTGTTGTTCTCTCTAAAGCACATAAAGTTTGGGATTCCTCACAAAAAGTATTTCTCTCTTTGTGCTAGCAAAGCCCAATTTTTTTTTAGTTTTTTCTACCTAGTGAGCAGTACAAAGCAAAAGCTTAAACAATAAGGCACAAACCATTGTATAAGTCATTCAACAAATCAGAACAATATAGAGTAGGAAGTTCTAAGGCTAGGTGATTTCGAGGCTGGTTAAATCCATCTTAGCTAGCACATATAAACTCTACATTGTTGATGATGAAGGAAAACCTTTAAAACTTACAGCAGGTCTAGCGCAGATATTTTTAATAGGAGCTGGGTAATGTTTACGCTGAAACCATTTTGGGGAGAGAATGAGGGCAATCTCCCCAGTTCATTAAGACAGCTCATGATTCCCTCCAGGGAATAGGAGAGAGAGCAGAGGTCTACCTTCCTTGAGCACACTGAGGTAACTGACACAGTGGACCCCATCTGCTGTTGGAAATGGAATGATTTCTGCAGCAGACACTAACGAATATATAACTCAGGTAAGGTCCTTGGGCAGGTTAAAAAAAAAATGCAATCTAGCTCCTAAAAGTTTCTCACCTACTTGGCACTTGTAGAAAATCTCCCCAGTGTAGATGCCCAGATGGACAAAGTTCAGCTTCTGGTTGTTGGCTCCCTCAGAAAGGTCGCTCTCTCAGACTTTTTTCTTTTGCAGTCATGCTATGTTGAACAAATACTTCCTGTACTTTTTGGTTATGTGAAAAGTTTTTGTTCGTTTTAATCCATAAAAGTAGAACATCTTAGTATTTTTACTAATATCTTATTTACTGAAAGATTTAAAAAAAGAAAAATGCTAAATGATGTTTGTTCATATGTATCTTTAACAAAAGCTATTCAAATAACTCCTAAAATAAGATTTAGGAGTAGAACAGTACTAAAAATTATCCCTGCACTCTTATGGCCTCTCTCTAGTAGAAGTTTCTGGTGCTAAAAGTGTTTAAAAGATGCAGGTAAAGGGTCACTAAAAGTGCCCACTTGTGAGGCCTTCCTCCAGTGTGAACATTTAATCCATAAATGTAGAGCACCTTAACATACTATATTAATCTTGTTTTCATGTAAGATAGACAGAAAAATACAAAATGTGTTCATACATATCTTTAACTAAAGCTATTGAAATAACTCATCAAAAGAAAAGACTTATAGTTACAATGGTAATTAAAAACTTTCCCTGCATTCTTAAGGCCTCCCTCTGGTATGAAGTCTCTCATCTTAAATGACCTTAAAAGATGCAGGTAAAGGGTCACTAAAAGTGCCCACTCATGAGGCGTTCCTCCAGTGTGAACATTTAATTCATAAAAACTGAACACCTTAGCTTACTATACCAATCTTGTTTTCATGGAAGATAAAGACAGAAAAATGTCAAATGTGTTAATATGCATCTTTAACTAAAGCTACTGAAATAACTCATCAAAATAAATGACAATTTTTGAATGGTAATTAATAAGTACCCTTGTATTCTTAAGGCCTCCCTACAGTGTGAAGTCTCTCATCCTAAATGAACTTAAAAGATGCAGGTGAAGGGTCACTTAAAAGTGCCCACTCAGGAAGTCTTCCTCCAGTGCAAATGTTTAATCCATAAAAATAGAACACCTTAGCATACTATACTAATCTTCTTTTACTGAAAGATAAAGACAGAAAAATGTTAAATGCTCAATTTGTTATTATGTATCTTAAACAAAAGCCATTCAAATAACTCATCAAAAGAAAAGACAGTTTTAGAAAAGTAATTAATAAGTACCCCTGCATTCTTAAGGCCTCCCTCTGGTGTGAAGTCTTTTATCCTAAATGAGCTTAAAAGATACAGGTAAAGGGGACCAGCGGTTAGCGTAATGGCTATGTCGCTGGACTCCCACATAGTCGACCGAGGTTCGAGTCCCGGACCCGGTGGCTTAAACTCACGCCGGGTGCGTGTGCGTGAGTGCCCAAGATCCCGAGAGGAGAATGAAAGAGAAGGGATTGAGGCGTGGCCATCCCCTCTGGGGGGTGATTTCTCGCTTTCTATCTCTGTCTCTCTCTCTCTCTCTCTCTGTCTGGCGAGCACACGCACCCTATAGCAAAAAAACCTCTCCAAAAAAAAAAAAAAGATCCAGGTAAAGGTGTCCACTCATGAGGCCTTCCTCCAGTGTGAACATTTAATCCATAAAACTAGAACACATTAGCATACTATATTAATCTTGTTTTCATGGAAGATAAAGACAGAAAAATGCAAAATGAGCTAATATGCATCTTTAACCAAAGCTACTGAAATAACTCATTAAAAGAAAATACTTAGTGCTAGAACAGTAATTAGTAAGTACCCCTTGCATTCTTAAGGCCTCCTTCTGGTATGAAGTCTTTTGTCCTAAATGAGCTTAAAAGATACAGGTAAAGGGTCACTAAAATTGCCCACTCATGAGGCCTTCCTCTAGTGTGAACATTTAATCCATAAAAAGAGAACACCTTCGCATACTATATTAATCTTGTTTACATAGCAGATAAAGACAGAAAAATGCAAAATGTGTTAATATGCATCTTTAACCACAGCTATTGAAATAAATCATTAAAAGAAAATAGTGCTATAACGGTAATTAATAAGTAACCTCACATTCTTAAGGCCTCTCGCCAATATGAAATCTGGTGTTAAAGGTACTTAAAAGATGCAGACAAAGGGTCAGTAAAAGTGCCCAGTCACGAGATCTTCCTCCAGTGTAAACTCTATTGTGCCAGGCAAAGTGGGAACCTCTGCTGTGTAGTTTGCCACATTAATGAACACATGACTCCAGCGTGGCATCTCTGGTGTATGAGGCTTCAGTTGCCGCATTTACTTCTTCCATAGGTGTTGCATTGGTGTGAATTTTCGCATGTTGAGCAAGTTGGCCCCTACTGATATAGGCTTTTCCACATTCGTTGCACACATGGGGCCTTTCTTCACTGTGACTTTTCTTATGCGCTGAAAGGTAGCTGCCGTGGCTAAAGGATTTCCCACATTCATCACATTTAAAAGACTTTGCTTTGTTGTGAGTTTTCAGGTGCCCCATAAGCACATCTTTACGGATAAAAGTTTTCCCACATCTGCCACACACATAAGGTCTTTTTCCACTATGAATTTTCTGGTGCTGGACAAGTTTATCTTTGCGACCGAAGGTTTTCCCACATTCATTGCACTCAAAAGGTTTTTCTCCAGTGTGAGTTACATGGTGCTGGGCAAGGCTGAATTTTCGGCTAAAGGATCTGCCACATTGAGCACATTCATAAGACTTCGATCCTGTGTGAATTCTCTGGTGTAGAAAGAGGCTGGAATTATCATTAAAGAATTGTCCACAATCATTGCACTTATGCGTCACTGTGCTGTGAATTTTCTGGTGTAATGTCAAGTAGGAACTGTGGCTGAAGGATATCCCACATTCTCTGCACTCATAAAGCTTTTCTCTGCTGTGGATTTTCTGGTGCTGAACGAGAGTGTCCATGTTACTGAAAGCTTTCAGGCAATGACTGCACTTGTAAACCTCTTGCCCAGTGTGAATGGCCTCAACATAATCAGTGCTCCCGTGTGGTCTCTCCCCATTGTGAGTGATCTGGTGCTGGACAATTCCAGAGTTGGCCAGAAAGTCCTCCTCTGACATGTGGCAACTGTAACTCTTCACAAATGAGGTCTGGCCCATTGCCATCCCAGAGAATTTCACTCCACTCTGCTGCCTCTGGATTTGGTCAAGGCTTACATTGAAATCAAAGTCTCTTCCACATGACCTATATATGGATGGCTGCTGCCCAGTAGGTGTTCTGTGATGCTCAGCCAGATGTAAAATGTCTTTACTGACTGGGTTACACATGTCATAGGGGTGGGCTTCTTGAGTGCAAGGCCCTGCCTTAAGATTTCTCATCTGTAGCCCTCTTCCAAAAATAGCCTGTTGAAGAGGTGTACCTTCCTCCTCCACACCAGAGCCAGGCCTCCTCATTGTCATCCTCGCCTGGGCTGCAGCTAGGTATAACACGTCAGAAAACCTGAGTTCTCTCTCTGGCATCAGTTGGGTAACTATTTGGGATCTGGAAACTGTGAGTCCCAGTGAGACCACATTTATAAAGTTCTCTAGCATTACATTAAAGTACATGAGTCTCTGAGCATTATCAAGCAACTCCCACTCCTCAGGAGAAAAGAATAGGAATATGTCCTCAAGGGTCACGCACCTCTGGGCCTTATCCATCTGTGTCTCTGCCATGTTACGAAGGCCTAGGCGAACGTCTTCCGGAGCCGAGACCATGGAGGGCAAGTGCAGAGGCCTTGAAAACCGGGCAGTGAATAGCCCAGCGGGCACCCGGCAAATCTTCAGAACCACAATCAGGGACACCAAGTCTCAGGAAGCCAAAATCAGAGCCATAACGAACAAAACTCGGAGGATGGACCCATCCTCAAAATAACCGACTTGCTCCGGGTCACCAAGAGGCACCAGAGAAACGGCTGACTCAACGTCCTGGTCCTCACTTTCACTTCCAGGGTCAAGCAGGACACTACCCACAATGCAAAGCACCCGGAAGTCTCCCTCTCCCACTCCTGACCCGGACTTAAAGGATTTTTAACCCAGGACTAACGGGGTTCCGTATGCCGTGGAGAAGCGGCAATTTCATTTGGCAAAGACGACTTGGGGGTAACTTTAAAGTTCAGACTTCTCAATTTTGTTTAAGTCTGTCCAAATGTTCCCGTTTCAAATTTCATAGTCCTGTTTTTGGTCTTGCCCGTATGTGATAAATGCTGATATTCTGAATTAATTTTTTAAACATATCATTCTTCTGTATGTGATAGCTATTCTTTCCCCCCATGTCGATCCTGATTTAAGCCCTGGTTGAATTCTGTAGTTCTAATTGTTCGTCGGGTGATTATCTTGGATTGTTTACATAGATAGTCATTTCCTTTGCAAATAATATATTATTTCATACTTTCCACCCACCATCCACTTACCGCTCCCTTTTACTGCAGTGTCTAGAACCAATAGCACAGTGGTGATTAGTATTGATGATGACAGGTGATTTTATTTTCCTTTTTACTTCTAAATTCAATGTAAATTATTTTATAATTTAGCACTTTTACTGTACATATCATTGCTGTAGGTGTTGGGTAGATGCATGTTTGGAAAGACTTTTTGAAATAATGAATAGTTCCTGAATACTATTCAATGGTAATATGGACATGTGTTCAGTTGGTTATATTTCTTTCTCATTTAGATGGATTAATGTAATGAATCAATTTTATTGGTGAATTTCCTTAGGTTGTGCTTTTCATGAGGTTTTCAGATTAAAAGCCCTGGTTGTGATGTCATTATTATAATGAAGTGTTGATTATAGTATGCTAATATTAAGACTTTTTGCTTCTATTTATAAGTGTGATTAATATACATTTTTACTTTTTTTTTCCCTGTCACAGGGGTCACAGTCATTGTTAAAATGATATTATTCATGGGACCAGCAGTTAGCGTAATGGCTATGTTGCTGGACTCCCATGTAGTCGACCGCAGTTCATGTCCGGACCCGGTGGCTTAAAACTCACGCCGGGCGCGTGTGCGTGTGTGCCCAAGATCCCGAGAGGAGAATGGAGGAGAAGGGATTGCAGCGTGGCCATCCCCCTTGGGGGGTGATTTCTCACTTTCTATCTCTCTGCCTCTCTCTGTCTTTCTGGTGAGTGCATGCGCCCTATAGCAAAAACCTCTAAAAAAATGATATTATTCAGAAATTCCATATTTTCTTTTCTGTATATTTGAATAGCTTTTATGCAGTGAAATTAGTTTCTTTTTTTTTCCAACTCAATGATTTTATTATATAGATATTCCCTTGTTTAGTTTCTTTTTTTTTTAAGTTTAGTAGTTCTGATGTCTTTGTTGTGAGGAAATTGAATTCTTCTTTTATTTTTCTTCTTCTAAGTGAACCACTTTGCTATGTCATATTTCCCTAGAAGTTTTACATGTTGTCCAGATTTTATATTATTAATTCCTAACGTGTTGTCTGTATTATTTTTACCTTTTTTTCTTAAGCAATCGATTACTAAAGAATTACTTGCCCATTTTCATTACTAATTTTTTTTAATTCACACCTCCCTTCTCTTTAAAAATAAAATCACAATGGCACCAGCAGATGGCATAATGGTTATGTCACTGGGCTCCCATGTAGTTGACCACAGTTCGAGTCTTGACTCAGTGACTTAGAACTCACGCCAGGTACGTGTGCATCCATGCCTAAGATCCCAAGAGGATAATGGAGAAGAAGGGATTGCAGCATGGCCATCCCCCCTCGGATGTGATTTCTTGCTTTCTATCTCTCTGTCTCTCTCTGTCTCTCTGGCAAGCACATGAGTCCTCCAGTAAAAAATCTCTCTAAAAAATTAATAAATAAAATAAAATCACACTTAAAGGCAGTCAAAGCTTTAAAAAGTTTTGTCTGTTTTGTTTACTGGAGAAAAAAGTTTATGCACCTGTTGATCAGATCTATGGCTGTATTTTGTCATCATATTTATTTTCATAATCATTTTTGTTTATTTAGAAAAAATATTTTATTATCTTGTTCTTTTTATGCCATTTTGCACTAAAATCTTGATTCAACTATTTTCAGATCTTCTAAGTGCTCTAGAAAAGGTAGTTGAAGGCCTGGCCCTGTAGTGCTGTGCTTAGGCACTATGTAGAGAAAGATAAACCCACTTAACTGACCTGGATTCTGCCTGTCGACTTGAAAAACATAGCAGGCACACGTGGATGCTCAGGATCCTGAAGAGATACATAATTAAAGGAAAAGGCTTGCTGTGTGGCCAGGCCCCATTGGGGGGGGTGTAGGTTCTCTCTCTCTCTTTCTCTTCCTCATGCACACATGCATGAGGCCTCTCTGGCATTTAAAAAAAATAGCGACTGAGGCTATATATCTCCTTTTTATTGCTACTTTAGTGGAAACACTCACAGTTTAAATGTAGTATGGTTCATTACAATTTTTAAAAATCAGTTTTGTAATCTTTGTTTTGTGTTTCACTTTTACCTGTAATTACATAATGCATGTATATGAGTTAGTGTGTTGTATGGCTTTCCTTTTTGTCATTGATTTTTATAATATTATTTTACCGTATTTTTTTTTTTACTTTTATATAGTAGCTTTGGTGAAACCTGAAATTTTAAATGTACTTTAATTTGTGTTTATGAAAATTTCTGCAAGTGCTTAAAAATAAATTCTATTTCTCTTGTTCAGAGGGCATATATAATATGTGAATTAGCTTAAGGCTGGTATTGGGTTATTTACATCCTTACTCCAATTATTTGAACAGCTGATATCTGTTATTTTTTTCTTCTTTCTATTTTCTCTTGTGAAATTCTTTATAGTTCTACGAAATTTTGCCTGGTTAAACATAGAATGGAAGGTTTTTACTTAGAGCTGACTTATTCTTTGCAGAGTGCAAATAGGTCCTATTAACATTTCTGAGCCTAACACGTAATTGCTGCACCAAATTCTGTATACCTTTAGCACAAGTATGCCACTACTTTGACCTTTTACAGAATGATAAAGAAATTAATCATTAGTCCTTCCGTTTTCTATTAGTCTGTAATCTTGTGCAATTTTACTTAGATATTCTGCCATGGTCATTAATGGCTGTTTTGCCCTGAGGGTGCCAAGAACCTCAAATGCTTAGCATCTCAAAGTTTTTAACAATCTAAGGCATTTCTCAGACTCAGACCCTAACTACCTATTGACATCTCCATCCTCTGCCTCATCCATATTCAATTTCTGAAAAATAGCTTATCTTCCAATTATAGTTTCACTTAGAAATGGGGGTATATTTTCTCCATGACTGTGTATGTATATCTAATCTTTAGCCACTTAGACAGGACTTGGTACTCCAGTAGAGTAACCTTTGATTGAGAATGGGAGAGGTTATATCAAATACTTCTTACATGCTATTTCAGAGCCTCTTGTCTTTATATGTCTTAGACTTTTGGACATTTCTTTTGGCCCAGCTGCTGCTGTGAGAACCATCTGTACACAGACCCTGGCCAACTTCACATAGGCACAAACTAACAGTGAGTTTCTTCATGTCACCCATCTCTAGATCATCTTTATTGTACACTAAAACATTAGATGCTGCAGGACCTGATTTGTTCCAATGCAAATACAATCTAGACAGCAAAGAACAAACCTTGGAGCAATAACAGTAGACAATGGAGCCAGCAGGTACTCTCCCACTCCCCCTCCAAATGGATTGTCCTGAGATGCAGTTGCTCATATGGAATCTAAAAAGTTGGTTCCATGAGACGGTCCAGTCAGTAGTGCTTGATACCGAGCATTTTGCCAGTCAGAAGTAAGTGCGGGATTGACGTTCTCTCCTTTTTTCTCTCACTGTCCCCCCTTCCCTCACACCTGTTCTCTGGGGTTGCACTGTTTAATAAAGGGGTCCCCAACCTCCAGGCTTTGGACCAGTGCCAGTCTATGGCCTCTTTGGTGATTCTCTCCACCCCTTGGCTGTACAGTGGGGATTGGGGGTGGGCAAAGGAGTGAGACTACATCTGTGTTTGTAGCCACTTTCCATTGCTGGCATTGCCACTTGGGCCCCACCTCCTGTCAGATCAGCTGTCGTATTGGATTCTCATGGGAGCAGGAACCTTATTTCCCTGTCGTGTGATTTTTTCATTATATATTGCAATGTGGTAGTGGCAGAAATGGGGTGCATGGTAGATATGGTGTGCTTGGGTCATCTAACCCAGGACCATTATGTCTTCTTCCCCCCAGCCATGGAAGGATTGTCTTTCGCAAGGCCCAGTTCCTAGGGCTGGGAAGGTTGGGGACCACTGCTCTAATAAAGTAGTAGCATCTAAGTTGGTGCCATATGTCTTGCTTTCTGGGGAACCCGTACTAAGAGAGGGATAAAGAAGTGCATTATAGAACTTTATTTTCCTTTTCATTTGTAACTTTTAGGGTCCTGGAACAGTGTACACAAAACTTATGGGTGAGTTAGTATCCTATTGATATGTCTAGCTCTGAATTGCTAAGTCCACAGGACAGTCTAGATCACAAGATTATTTGCATTGTTTTTGTATAGCTCCTTGTACCACCTATTTATACCTTGAATTTTGCTAAAAGTGTGAGAGAACACGATCAACTCTTGTATAGGAGTGTTCTGCATTGTAAGCTCAGGTTCACAGTCTGGGAGTGACCTCAAAGCACCTTTCTATCTCACTGGATGTTTCTCTTCTGCCCAGGGAAGATTACTGAGTTAATTCTGTTTAGACACACCCAAGCCCATATGCAAAAAGCTTTTCCTTTTGCACTCCACAAGGTGGTTCTGATCCCACCCTGCATCTCAGGAATTATGTGTGTCTTCAGATGTTGAAAAAGGCCTGTACTGGTAGGCCAAGTTCAATGGGGATTGAGGAAATCTACAGCTCAGTCTGACTAACCTCATGTCTGCCGGACAATCAACAGGAAATGAATTGTCTGTTGTTTAAAGGGAGGTTGTTTTTGTTTGTTTTAATTTGCCAGAGGACGTGTGTGCTTGCCAGAGAGAGATAGAGAGAGGGAAAGTGAGAAAGCAGGCCCCATTGAGGATAGTCACACTATGATCTCTTCTCCATTTCTCCCTCCTCTTGGGTTTGGGCACGCACAAGTGCCCATGATGTTTTTCAAGCCACTGACTTGAAAGTCCAGGACTCGAACTGTGGGGTTGTCATCTACCTGATGTGATGCAGCTACCTTAACCATCACACCATCGGCTGGCCTAGGATGTTTTTCTATTTGTTTGTGTGAGTGTGTTTAAAATTTTCACCATTTACCAACAGTAAGACAATGAAATCATTCATGAAGTTAATGGTCTCTGATGTCTCCATCCCTGTCTATTCATTATAAGCTTGGGTCCTTTCATCCTAAATTCTAATCACTCACAAACTTTTCTCATTCTTCATTCTTCCTCTCATTATCCTCCCCCAAATCAGGGGATCTTTTTAAATTAACTTTGGAGAGATTTAAAAGACAGAAGTTCTTAAAATTTTCCTATTGATCATAACTTTTCTAAATATTTTGATTCTGAATCCAAATTATTCCCATTCCTCTGAACTTAGATGTTAGAAATTCAGAAGCTGAAATTCGATTATTTGTATGTCTCCCTCTGTCTTTCTGTGGACTCACACACAATGGCTATCTGGCTGAATAAGTAACAGTCAAAGGGTAGAGAGAAACATCTAGAAAAGGAATGAATCTGTTTCCTTTCTAAATATCATCTCAGCACATATCTGATACTGATTACACTACTTGTTTTTCATGACCTACTCTCCCTTCTGTTCCTTCTTTTTGCCACAACCCACAAAATGAAGCACTTTGAGGAATAGAAAAACTTTATGACCTTTCTTAAAATAAAGGAGATTCACTGCACTGATCACTGAGCAGAAGAAATTGTAAAATGGAGCTTTTAATATTTTAAAGTCATTTGGAAACAGTTCACATGAATGATTCTGTATACACAGATCTAGGGAGAGATGACGACCCTAGAGAATTTGCACTAACAAATTGAGGGAGTCACTTTTAATTGCATATTTAATTGACCTTGCAAGAAAATGAGTCTCATATTTGGTGTGGACTACAATTACATAAAGATTCAAAAATATTATTATCCAAATAAGTTACTCAGACTATTTTGTGGTATTATTAGAGTCACATAATATCTACACTCTGCATTTTTTTGGTAGTGCTTAGATAGTCATCATCCTGCTTTATAGCAGAAGGGATAGGAAGTAGTTAGGATATAAAAGAAAGTATCCCTTCTACCACTGTTTTTAGTAATTTATGATAAATGACCATCAAAGTCTCTCTGAAAGCTTTCAGACATTTTGAAATTGTCAGATTTATAGTGACTTCAGCTGAGACATGTAATTTTAAGGTGGCTAATTGCTTTTCCAGTCAATTGGTTATTAATTATAATTTACAACCGTATAAAGTCAGTAATTTCCCCATATATGTTTTACTTGTATATAGTTAAAAGAATTGGCGTTTTAAAGAGCAAATACACCTATTTTTAATAAGGGCATTTGTCCTAAGTCCTTCCTCAGATATCCTTTATGGGACTAAAAAGCTAACAGATGATAGGAAAGGTATTAACTCATATAAAAATAGAACTCTACCAAAGTCTTGTATATAAGGGGAAATGGAAGATAATTTTAGAAGTTACCAGGTAAGAAATGATCACTGTTTAATAGAAGAAAAAGCGCAGGGATTTTTCTCAGACCTAGGACGTAGACCAGGCAGTCATTTTTATGATTGGCAGTAATTTTGCATGAAAATAGAGAGCTCTAAGGGCACATGGGAAGTGCAGTCTATTCAAACTTTCGCTTGACTACTTATGAGTACACCTCTATTTAGAATTATGGGAGATGCTGTGATAACTCTAATAATACAAGCCATAGACATATGGCAATGCTTCAAGCCATAGCTCTTCTGCCACTATTTTAGGCTACATTAAAAGTGGGATCTGGTTTACAGGAGGGAAAGTCTCAAAGTACTATCAGAAACAACTTTTCTGAATTTATCCTAGGTGTAGCCTGAGAGCAGTAACCCAGAGCAACAATGTAAAGACAGGAGTCAGTATTCCTTGATTTTTTTTTTTTTTGGCCTATATGTAATTATTTTAAGTGGACACCAGCTGTATTCTTCCAAAAATCTTAGAACACTTGTGGAGAAAATAATTTGATTTAGTTTGTTTTGTTTCACTAGAAAATAGTAAAGATTTTAGCTCACTAGGTATATGGAGAGTGTCACAATAAATCTTCATACCTACATTACAAACTTTGGGATAACATGGTAAATGATCAAGGCCCTATTTGCCTATAGACTTTTTACTGAAATTAATGGGCAATCCTTAAAGTCCCCAGATATTGGAAATACAACATTCCCTAAAGGAGAGAGGATGCATCAAACCTGCATTCTATATATTGAAAAGAAACAGTGATCTCATGAATGTTGACAGGAGTAAAGACTTTTCTTTTTTTGGAGAGGTTTTTTTTTGTTGTTGTTGCTATAGGGCGCGTGGGCTCACCAGAGAGACAGAGAGAGACAGAGAGATAGAAAGTGAGAAATCACCCCCACGGGGGATGATTACACTGCAATCCCTTCTCCTCCATTCTCCTCTTGGGATCTTGGGCACGCATGCACACGTACCAGGTGTGAGTTTAAGCCACCGGGTCCAGGACTCGAACTGCGGTCGACTACATGGGAGTTCAGCGACATAGCCATTATGCTAACTGCTGGTCTCAAGAGTAAAGACTTAGGTCCTTCTTCCCAGCATAGAATCAGAGCAGGGTGAGTAGTAGTTGTGCAGGACACTGTAACGCCTGGGAACTTCATTCTTTCTTTTAGCATCAGCAAAAGAAGACATTGAACCTACAGGATTTTACTAGGCCAAAAACTATGAATAAGAAGTCAACAAACAGGGCCAGCCAGTGGTGTGGTGGTTAAGGTGGTTGGATCTCACATGGTTGACAGAGTGGTTCGATTTCCAGATCTGGTGGCTTGAAAAACATGCTGGGGGACCTACAGGTGGCATGGTGGTTAAGGGCACTGGACTCCCAAATGGTTGACTATGGTTCGAGTCCTGGACCTGGCGACTTACATTCTTGTCCTCCTCCCCACTCCCCGCATTCTGTCCCTCTCTGGTCAAATTAAAATAAATAAATAAATAAATAAAGTTAAATAAAAATAATTCTTTATAAAAATAAAAACATGCTGGGCATGTGTGAGTGTGTGCCCAAAATTCTGGAAGGGAATGCAGCATAGCCGTCCCACCATGGGGTGGTTTTTCACACCCCTGCCTCTATCTCTGTTTCTCTCTGGTGAGAACATGAACCCTATAGCAAACTAAAAAAAAAAAAAGAAGAAGAAGAAGAAGAAGAAGAAGAAATAGCTACTACCCTCAAACTAGCTTACTAATGATATGTAAAATATTATAAAATCTGACTTTGGTTGCATGTATATGCAATGTCTGGGCACATATATATGTATAATATAATTATTCATTATATATATACATTTAATATTATATATGAAATAAATTTTGTTTTTAGCATCAATGTTTAATTTGTTGAAGATAGAAATTAAAACACCTGATTCTTCCATAGGTTTTAAGTTCTATTTTAAAATCTTATTATTATATTACTATTTACAATCTAGAAATTTAATAATAACTTTTCAAGGACATTTAGAAAATACTTGGTCCCATTTAAAAATACCTTGGAACAATGCTAACTGCATACCTAAATGTAATATTTAGTTTCCATTTTTCATATGCCAGTTACCTGAAGTAAAATCAAAGCCTTTCTAAACGTTATTTTTATGAATTCAACATATATATATTTATATGTAAATATATATGCATATACATAAATATGTATGTGTGTGTGTGTGTCTGTGTACTGATGTTAAAGAGTGGGTATGGTGGTGAGGTATTTGGTGAGACAAATAAGCTGTGTGTAAATCCTTATAAAATTTAGGCATAACCAAGAAGCAGTTTTAGAAACTTGTAAAAGGGCATCTTCTTGCCTTAGGACCACCATCTTGCAACTTCCTTAACAACAAATGACCTGAGCTTATTTTCTTAGTGTGAGGAATATATTAAGGGATGAAGGGCAGTGATATCTGGGCTAGCTTCTAGACACTCCCTTAATTGTAACTCGGGCTTATAATTTTGATATTTGCAGTAGAACATTATAACAATTAGAGTTATCAACAATGAATCAGATTGCCTACCAGAGTGATGAACTTGTGTCACTGGTAAGGTTCAAGAAGTTAGTTTATGTATACCACCTTTCAGGATTGCTTTTGGGGGGATTCCTTATTGCTCTGAGGCTGGATTAGATAAAAAGTAAGTGCTTTCCAACATGTACTAGTGATTCTTCATTAATATGGGGGAAAATCACAGATTTAGAGTGGATCAAAGCAGAAAAACTTTAAAGGTCTTTGTGAGGCAGTGATTTTTAGTGTAGTTTTTCACAGCAGCGTTGGATTTTCTTTTCATGTGAAGGCTTACTAAAAAAAAGTGCTTAAAAGTAACATCTCTATTTGCTGTTTGCTTTGTGATGTTTTCTGTTGTTAGAAATAGCTTTATACTTTATAATAGAGATGTGTGTAAGCACTGAAAATTATTCCTAAGTAATAATAATTTCCTCACTATAATAAATGCTGTTTTTATCTGATTCTAACAATTGCCAGAAAGCAAATTCATGGTTCTGATTCAGGAAATATAGTTATAATTAATTAGATTGAAAATATTCTCTGAAATAAACATATTTTGAAATAAATAGAATATATTTATCTTGCTTTAGAGAAAGGTTTAGTTTTGCCCCATAGCTCAGTGGTTAAGTGCTATACAGAGGAACCTGGATCCCACATGGCCGACTGGTTCAAATTCTGACCTGGCACCTTGAAAAACACGTATGTACCTAGGACACTTATAGGATGGAGAAATAGAGGTAAAAAAGAATTGTGGCATGACTGGGTCCTATTGAGGGTTCTTTCTCTCTCTTCTCTCCTCCCTTTTTCTCTCACGTGTAGGCATATGCTTTTGACATTTAAAAAAATACAGAGAGAGAGAGAGAGTCCAGCCCCATGGCCCAGTGGTTAAGGAAACTCACTCTCACATGGTGAATCCCGGCCCTGGAAGCTTGAAAAACATGCCAGATATGTATGCATGCGTGCCCCAAATCCTGATGGGATAGAGAAGCGAAGGAAAAGGGGTCATGGTGTGACCATACTCCATTGGGGGATGCTTTTTCCCTCTTCCTCATTTACTGTCTCTGTCTCTCTCTGCCAAGTGCACCTACCCTCTGGTAAGGGAGAGTTCAAAATTTTATTTCTATTTTTTTTTTGTAAATTGCCTGAGGTATGTGAGTTTGCCAGAGAGAGACAGAGAAGAAAGGAGTGGGAGAAAGCATCCTCTAGTGGGGTGTGGTCATGCTTCAATCCCTTCTGTTCCATTTCTCCATCCCATTGGGATTTGAGGCACACAGGCACATGTACCTATCATGTTTTTTAAGCTGTTAGAACCAGGATTAGAACCATGGGCAGCCATATGGGATCACACTCCCTTAACTACTAGGCTATAGGGCCATTTCTATTTCTTGTATCTGTTAGCAATTAACTTAATATATTTTTTTTTATTTTTCTTTTTTCTCTTCTTGTTAGTTAGGATACAGTGTGAGTATGTGCACAAGAGGGAGGAACACCCTTCACAGTGTCTCTTCACACTGTGATTTCCTTCCTCCAGTCCTCTAGCCCACAAGATCTTGGGCACTCGAGTGCATGTCCAGCAGGTTTCAGGCTGACCATGCCGGGAATTCAAGCCACAGTCAGCACTTGGGATCTTGCTTCTCTTGAGTGGCCTATTACCATTGTACCATGGAGTTAGGCACTCCTTCTTTAGTGTGTACTTCTTTCTTAAGAAATACATTCTTAGGTTGTTTCCACTGTCAAAAAAGCAAACAAAAAGAATATGCTATTTCAGGCTCAGTTTTCATGTAACTATTGTTTTTTTCCCGAAGGGAAGTAGAAGAAATAATCTTTGCTGTACATATTGGGAGCTATTTTTCAATTTAGGGGAAGATGGTTGAATCATGAGGGACAAATTCAAAGATGACAGTTGATGCAGTTATACTCAGGTCTGTGAGGAGGCTTGGTACCTCAGGGATCAAGAGAGATAGTCAAGTCCTGTAAGATTTTCATTTTATTTATTTTTATTTTTGGAGAATTTTTGTTATAGAGCATGTGCACCCACTGGAGAGACAAAGCAAAAGAGACAGAAAGTGAGAAATCACCCCCCCTCTCCCAGGAGGATGGTCATGCCAGAATCTCTTTTCCTCCATTCTCCTCTCAGGATCTTGGGCACACATGCACATGTGCCCAGCATGAGTTTGAAGCTGCTGGGTCTGAGACTTGAACCATGGTCGACTACATAGGAGTCCAGTGATGTAACCACAAAACCATATGCTGGTCCCCTGTTAGACTTTTAAAAATGAAAGTCTACTCAGTCTTTCATTATGTATTTTTTTAATGTATTTGAAACACATTTCCTTTACAAAGAGTTTTAGCTGAAAATTGCTATTGGATGGAATGAATGGATATAGACCAAGGATACCTAAAAGAGAAAATTGTCTAAATACTGAGGATTTCTGGGGTCTTCAAAGCTATGGCAAAAGTTGATACCACTGTGTTGTCATGACATAATACATATCTATAAAGATCTTCATGTCCTGTAAGTTGCTGTTTTTCACTAATTAGCAAGCAGACTTTACAAAAAAATTTTCTATGTGGTCAAGTTTGTAATATTAAAACAATAAAACCAGACAAAAAATGATGACCCTGCAGTTCCTTAGTCCCCACTACAGTGTGCCTTGTTATAGGCAGAGTGGCAGTTCGGGTGAGGCCTGGCTGCTATATCTGAGAAAGAGAAGGAGGCACAATTTGTTGTCACGTATGTACAGGTCATTGACTTGTCAAACGACTGCTATTTAGTGTCTTATCGTGCTCAATAATGAAAACAACTTTAGTGATAAATAAGGAAACTTTTTTCATTGTTTTGATTAGTTCTGTCTTCTTTCTTTCCCAATTACTTTACATTTACTTGTAACAACTGAGTGAATTTCAACATCTTCCCTTTATAGTATGTAACATTAGAACTCTGCTCGTTTAGTACCTCAGTAATATTCATTGCTTTTTCAGCATATTTCAAAGCTTTTTTTTCCCCAAATTTTGAACCAACAATTACTAGAACTTATTATTCCTTCACTGTGGGGCATAGAAAGATGAACTAAAAATGATCTTTCTCCACAAAGAGCTGAAATATGCATAAATACCTGGAGTTGTAGTTCAAATTGATATCTCCTAGATATGGGCCAGTGGAAATTGTACAAAAGAGAGATTGCCTCCAGCTAGTGAGATTGGAGGAGGCTTCCTTACCTTTTATCTAGGCTTTGAAAACAGGCAAAGCACTAATAGATGGATATGGCAAGGAGGTGCTATTACTTGCTCTCTTTTCTTCCCTAACTTTCACTCTCTTAAATGTGTGGCATCAGTCTTTGGTTCTTATCTATCATCTTAACCCACTTGTCATAGCTACCTTCACATTATCAAATCTAGTAGTCAAGTCTCTGTGCTCATCTTAATTGGACTCTAAGTGCATTTGCTAGAGTTTATCTTCCCTTTTGATCTTCTCTGTGCCTCAGTATCTACTCATTTCTAACTTCTTTTGTCATAATCTGCTTTTAGAGATCTCGAAATTTTGGCATGCCCCAGAGCTGCGTACTCAGATTTCTATGTACACCATTTCAATAGGTCAGTAGTTCTTAAACCCTGTTGCATACTGGAATCACTGGAGGAGATTTTAAAATTCACCAGCACATTTCCTCTCCTGTGGAGATTCAAATTCAATTGTCTTGGGGTGGAAGGCACCAGTATTATATATTAAAGTTCTCTCTATGTGTGGAATGGTTGAGAGCCACTGAATAGGAAGATTTTATCTGGTTTTATGAGCCTGAATGTCCCCAAAACTCTGATGACTTAGAACTCTGTCTTAAACGCCAGACTAAGGACTAAAAGATTACTATACATATTTCCACTTTCCTGACCATTGCTCTTTTCAGTTAGCATGCCCCAAATCAATCTCTTGATTCAAATCTGCCCCTCTCCAGTGTTTGCTTTTTTTTATGTCTCATTAGATAGCACATGCCATAATTCTTCTCGTTGCTCAGGCCCTAAACCTGGAAGTCATTTTGGATTCCTCTCATTCTCTCATTTCCCACATCTAGTTTATCAGCAAATATCTTTGTTACTGTCTTCAAAATTAATCTTTAATTTGTCCATTTCTTACAACCTTTATCTCAGTCTCTCTAACCTAAACCACATTGGTCTCTCACTTAGGCCCTACTGTCTCCTGATTCGGTTCCTGTGTTCACTCATTCCCCCTCCCCCATGGTCTCCCTACAGCTGCAAAGTGATGCTGCTGGAAAATAAATACAATCATGTCATTTCCATGCTGTCAATTATCCAAGTGGTTTTCGTCATACCTAAAATACAGTCAGTCATTTTTCCATTGCCCATATCCTTGGGGATGACCTATAGTTACTCTAACTTCATTTTCCACCCTTTCTTTAAACACCTCTTTCAAGGTATATTAGTCACACTGGCTTCTTTGCTATTCCTCAGATACCTTATATATGCTTCTGTCAAGGACCTTTGTACTTCCTGTTACATAGATCCTAAAATAATGGGGCTTCTGTCATCATTCAGACTACTTACTATTGAAATGTCATCCCCATCAGGATAACTTCTTGAGTGCCAGATCATAGGAGATAACCTCTATCTCTTTATGTTATTTGATTCTTAATATCTGGCATTGCATTATATGTTCATTTACTTAAATTCTGTCTTCTTACTAGAACATAGACTCCATTAGGGGAGGGATATTATTTTCTTCAACATTGCATTTCTACCACCTGTAGCAGCATCTTAAACGTAGTTGGTAGCTACTCACTAGATGTGTACTGAACAAATGAATGTTTGATGAATGAATGTATGAATGTGAAGGGGGATTTCCAGTGAGGGGAGCAGTATGGATCATGACATGAAAACAGAAAAGTAGCTAGTTTGGAAACTGATCATATTTAGCTGAAGAGTGCTTGGAGAAGAGTAGAGAGAGATAGTTCAAGAAAGTAAAGTAAAAAAATATTAAATTAAATAAATAAATAAAAATAACAAAAAAGAAAGGAAAGTGCAAGTCAGGATTTGATGAGCCTTATATGGCACACATAGATTTTAGGAAGTGGGAAGCCATTGAAAGTTTTCAGGTTGCTATTTTTTTTTACTCAATTGAGGCTAAAAATAAAATGATTTTATAGCTGAATACAAGTTGTGGTTAAAGGAGTGGGAAGAACCAAATGTGATTCTCAAATGTTAGGCCTAGATAATGAAAAGAATGTTAATGGCATCAACAAATAATGAAGACAGCAAAGTGGGGCTTTATTGTTTTGATATTGCTTATTATGACTGATAGTTTTTAAGTTTGGAAAAATAGTCCTTTATCTTGGGAGATGTTACGTTTAATATGCTTGAGGAACATTCATGCAGAGATGCCATTGTTCTCATTGCATATGAGAACAAAAGTTGGCAGAGAAGTTAGGGTGAATATTCAGAATTTGTAAATTCTGCCCTGTAGGATAAGATGATATTGTGGAGTGGATATGATTATCAACTAGGAAATTGTGAGGTAAGAAATGAGAACATGGTATTGAAGTTTTAGAAATGTTACTTTAAAAAGTGATATGAGGGACCAGCAGTTAGCGTAATGGCTAAGTCGCTGGACTCCCACGTAGTCGACCGCGGTTCGAGTCCCGGACCCGGCGGCTTAAACTCACGCCGGGCGCGTGTGCATGCGTGCCCAAGATCCCGAGAGGAGAATGGAGGAGAAGGGACTGCGGCGTGGCCATCCCCCCTGGGGGGTGATTTCCTGCTTTCTATCTCTCTGTCTCTCTCTGTCTGTCTGGCGAGCGCACGCGCCCTATAGCAAAAACCTCTCCAAAAAAAAAAAAGAAAAAAAAAGTGATATGAAAACTAAAACATGGGAAAGCCAAGGATTGTTCAGAGAAGTAAGAGGAAATCCCCATGGACTGCAGCATAATGAAATCCAATGAAATAAAGAGTGAGAAGGTAGAGGGGCTGTCTCCATAAGGTAGTATAAAGCACTGGACATAGAAAGCCGGATCCCATATGACTTATTGTGATCTGAATGCTGACCCTGGTGGCTTCAAAAACATGCCAGGTACATGTGTGTGCATTCCTCAATTCCTGACAGGATGTAAAATGGAGGAGAAGGGATTCTGTATGACCATGTCTCATGAAGGAGGGTGAAGGTATAGAGCTTATGATTAGCAAAAGTAAAATAGGCATGACTGTGTTTATCTAGATTGGCATCTTGGCAGAATTTATAAGAATGTAGAAGAATAGTATCTTTATAATGTAGCAAGGTTGAAAAGAGAATATTTAAATAGACAAACTGAATCATACCCTCAAAGTGAGCAAAAGAAGTTTTAGAGAAAGAGATTGAAAAATCAAAAAGGGAGTGTTGTGTCATTCATAGAGAAAAGTTCTGCACATCAAAATGTGGAATGGCTATGTTAGCCCTAGAAAGAAATACATATATATCATCTTCTGACATATGATGGAAAAAGGAGGGAGATGGAGAAACATGGAAGAATGGGTAGAGGTGAGAAAGTATATGTTAGATTGCTGAAACCAATAGATTGTTAAAATAGAAATAAAATCTGTTGCGATTAGGTGGTAAATGGGGTGGGAAAGGAGTTGGCCAACATAGACGAAAGGAAGATGATCAACAGTGTATTGATGCCTTTTCCTCTTGACCTACCTCTTTTTTAAAAAATATTTATATTATTTTATTTAGTCATTCATTTATTTTAATTTTACCAGAGATAGACACAGAGAGAGAGAGAAAGAAAGTGAGAAAGCAAGCCGCCAGGTCCGGGACTCAAACCGTGGTTGGCCATGTGGGAGTGTCCAGCACCCTTAACCACCATGCCACCTGCTGGTCCCCGACCTACTTCTTAAGAAGTGATATAGATCCAGTAATAATTAAGCTTATAAAAATTCACAAAAGAAACATTTCATTTAAATGTAGAGTCTATCATGATTATAATTTATGAAGATTTTTTCTTTGCCTAATAAGAAGAAAAAGTCAGTCTTAGTGTTTCTGGGGGAAGAAACATATTTCTGAGTAAGAATGAACATTTATCTACACTGATGACATAAAGTGTCTTCAAAATGTTCATGGAAAATGTCTATTATGAAAAACTATGCATAGATTTCTATTTTTTTGCACCATAAAAACTTATACTTTAATTCTAGTTTTCCATGAACTTTTGAAGTATTTTTTGTGTTAGTAATGGTACCAACAAATCTTTAATTTCACATAGAGGTCTGAAATATCATAGCTAAGGGTTTCTCCTTGCAAAGGAGCATCACTATAGTTTTTTTTTTTTTTTTTTTTTTTTTTTTTTTTTTTTTTTTTTTTTTTTTTAAGAGAGAGAGATTTTGCTATAGGATGCGTGGGATTGCCAGAGAGACAGAGAAAGACATAGAGACAGAAAATAAGAGATCACCCCCCCCCCCAGCGGGGATGACCATGCCTCAATCCCTTCTCCTCCATTTTCCTCTTGGGATTTTGGGCATGCAGGCACATGCGCCTGGGTGAGTTTTAAGCTACTGGTCCAGGACACTACAACGTGGGAGTCCAGTGATGTAACCATTATGCCATCTGCTGGTCCCAGCTTTCTTAATGGTATATAAATTAAGTGGAGAGTTCTAGAATTATTTCTCATAAGTGAATGGGTTTGTATAAAGTGCTTAGAGCTTAAAACAGTTCCCAGCACATACCAGGCAGTCCAATGTATGTTAGCTCTACCTTACATTATTATCATCATCTTCATCATTATTATCATGACCGTCATCATGACTTTCATTGTTGTATTTATAAAGGGGCATATGAACTGGATTACTAAATTGTGTAAAATGCTGACTTATTTCGTGTTTACTGATATTTCATGGGACTGTAATAATTCCAAACATACTACAAAGCCTCGGTATTAACTTTTTATTTTTTTATTTTATTATTTATTTATTTATTTTGAAGAGGTTTTTGCTATAGGGCGCTTGTGCTCGCCAGACAGAGACAGAGACAGAAAGTAAGAAATCAACCCCCAGGGGGCATGGCCACGCCACAATCCCTTCTTTCCATTCTCCTCTCGGGATCTTGGGCATGCACGCACACGGCCTGGCATGAGTTTTAAGCCACCGGGTCCGGGACGTGAACCGCAGTTGACTACATGGAAGTCCAGCGACATAGCCATTATGCCAACTGCTGGTCCTGGTATTAACTTTTTGATATTTAATCATAAAAATTTGTAACTATTCAGTTTCAAGGCATTGATCAATATTAATATATTTGATTTCATGTGACTGTCATTTTTGGTCTCATGAGAATTCCACTGTAGTTCAGCATTAATTAAACATACTAGTAAATGAAGTAGGTTAGCCCTCTGAAACAAATTAGCATTCATTAAAATAACACCAATCATAATGAATTCATTTGATATTAATGTGAATGTCAAATATATTTTTATAAAAAATTCCATTGCAATTATTATTCATGCATCATTGTAATAAAGTATATCAGTGGCAGAAAGTACAATGAGTGTTTGCTCTATGTAACTTTATCCTATTAGAACAAAAGAGGTAATTTTTTTCTTATATTTCAGAGTTAGAATTTGCCTTATACAGAGACCAGCAGTTGGTGTAATGCCTATGTCGCTGAACTCCTATGTAGTCGACTAGGGTTCGAGTCCTGGACCCGGTAGCTTAAACTCACGCCGGGCGCGTGTGCGTGCATGCCCAAGATCCCAAGAGGAGAATGGAGGAAAAGGGATTGCAGCGTCGCCATCCCCCTTGGGGCTGATTTCTTGCTTTCTGTCTCTCTGTCTCTGTCATTCTGGTGAGCGCACATGCCCTATAGCAAAAAAAAAAAAAAAACAAAAAACAAAAAAAACAAACAAACAAACAAAAAAAAAACAAAAACAAAAAAACTCTAAAAAAACCCGAATTTGCCTTATACATTGCATATGAGATTTGAATAGTACCCAAATGTGAAGGGGGAAAACAACACAATAAGCGACCCTGGAGTTATTTATTTCTGAAAAGAACAAAAAGATATTTAAAAAGTTCACTTATATCAATACAATCTTTGACGGTGCTGTGATTTCCTTCAGACTTCAAGGGAGAATGATCATCCTCTGCTATATTACTAGTAAATGATGCTGGCATTTTAATATGTAAATGATGAATCTTATAGTAAAATGTGAAACTGATCAGTAGACTCTAAAACAGAGTAGCTAATGTTCCCACTTTAGCATTGTTTATTGTAAACTTAAAAAACGTAAGAAGGTTGAAATATATATTCCAGGGACCAGCAGTTGGCGTAATGGTTATGTCGCTGGACTCCCATGTAGTTGACCGCAGTTCGAGTCTTGGACCCAGTGGCTTAAACTCACGCCGGGCACGTGTGCATGTATGCCCAAGATCCCGAGAGGAGAATGGAGGAGAAGGGATTGTGGCGTGGCCATCCCCTCTGGGGGGGTGATTTCTCGCTTTCTCTCTCTCTGTCTCTCTCTGTCTGTCTGGCGAGCGCATGCACCCTATAGCAAAAACCTCTCAAAAAAAAAAAAAAAAAAGCCAGTATATGGTGGTAGAGATGGGAAAGTGTGATCTTTCCTGAATTTCTAGTAGTTTCTGTTAGAGAAAAGTGTAGAACAAGAGAACAAGTCAATATACTGTGGAAATACTTAAGTTCTTTTTTCTTTTTCCTTTTTTCTAAACCAGATTCAAAGCCTATCTCCAAATTTAGCAATAGAACTGGTATAATATATATATAAATACCTAAATACAAGCTTTCTGAATGTTAAATACAGCTAATTATCTTCACAATTTGCTTTATATTTGGTTATCACAAAGTAAAGATTTGCTTTGTGAAGAAGTATTTCTCCAATAATTAAGATTAGAGAAATCTTAAGTTTTGTTTGAGATATATTGTCCTTAATCATGATAAATATCAATTATATAACTTTCAAAAACTGCAGACATTTTGCCCTATGGGTAATTGAGTTATCATATTCCATTGCCTAGAGATGTTGTGAATAGACAACCCCATAATAATTTTTACCAACTGGCCTCTTTGTTACTCTTATATAAGACAACCAAGCATAGACCTGAATTTTATGGTTGGTTGCCAGTCATTGACCATTTTTTAAGTTCAAGGGTATAAAGAGCCAAATCAAATTTGGAAAATAATGAACTGATCCAGGTCTTCACTCCTTGCGGGAATAACCCTATGATATACTTCATTATACTTCATTTTGATTTGAAACTAGCATACCTTTATATAGTCAGAGGGGATTTTTAGTAAAATGGATTTATTCATCCACTAGCCAAATCTCCCTTATCTCCTAACTGCAAATGATGAACACCATGACAAATGGTAAGTCTGGCTCCTAGTTCATGAATTTAAGAGCAGGGTGCATAATTTTGACACCTGCTTGATTTTATGGTCCTCCTATCCTTGGAAACATAAGTTTTTTTTTTTTCCTACCAAACTAACATAATTTTCTGATAAACATAGATGTACAACTTAGCACCTAAAAAACAAGTAGATTTTGGCCTGGCTCTTGCAGTGCAGGCAGTGTGTGTGGGGGGGTGCTGCTGCACAATGTTGGAGCCATATGGGAAGCCCTGAATTTGTGTCCTGAGGTACCCCTGAGCATATCAGGCCCTCTGGCAAGCATTCGGTCATCCTCACTGACTGGAGGGCAAGAGTACAAGGGGAAGGAAGGATCATGGCATGAGACTCTGTTGAAGGTTCCTGTTTGTCTGTCACTCTCTCAAACATGAAGGAGATAAATAGATAAACTTGAAAAATGAATGGACTAAAAGATACAGAGTATAATCAAAACAGTTTTGAAGCAGTATTTGATTCTAGTAGCTATGTCCCATAAAGAAAGCCTTTATTCTCATGTAACTACACAAAACTCTATAAATGAGGCTTCAGTTACATAAAGTTCCTACACATTTTGTCCACAGAGAAAAGAAATACAATGAAAAATAAAATTCTATATGAATAAAATTGTACTAGAGTAATCAACCACAGTGTATGTCTTAACAATTGAGATTTCTACTTCTTTCCTTCCCCAAACATAATCCTATATAAAGCTGGCTTTTTATAAAATAGCTAACTGGGTAGAGTAATTATTATCATTTTTAGACTTTTTTTCAGCACTATCAAGAGCTTTTAATTAATTAATTAATTTTTAGGTTTTTGCCATAGAGCACATGCAGATGCCAGAGATAGAGACAGAGAGAGGAAGAGTGATAATTAACTCCCTAAGAAGGATGACCACACCACAGTCTTTTCTCCTCCATTCTCCTCTAGGGATTTTAGGCATGCACGCACACACACCTGGTGTGATTTTCAAGTTGCCAGGTCCAGGACTTGAGCCACGGTGGGCCATGTGGGAATCCAGTGCCTTAACTATTACACCACCTGCTAGCCTGAGCTTTTATTGTAAACTTACAGCTTTATTTCCTCTGCACTGATTATAAAAATTTTGAAACAATCAATAAATTCATTTCCCTCAGTCCTAAATACAAAGTTTCTGAATACTTATGTGCAGTGAAGTTATTTTACAAATTACCATAGTAGAAAAAGATGACTAACATATTTTTGCCACTTGCCTTCTATTTAAATTGTTCTGAATGTGCCGTTCAAATTAGTTGTATTTGGTCCTCCATCTAGTGTTCCTTTTTTATGATAAATAATAATAATAATAATAAAATGCTTCAAAACAGAAACAAGGAAGGGTAAATTTAAAGAACTGGTTGTTCATGGGACCAGCGGATGACGTAATGGTTATGTAGCTGGACTCCCACATAGACTCCCACTAGAACCATGGTTCTAGTCCTGGACCTGGTGGCTTAAACTCATGCCAGACACATGAGCATGTGTGCTCAAGATCCCGAGAGAAGAATAGAGGAGAAGGGATTGTAGCATGGCTATCCCTCCTAGGGGGAGATTTCCTGCTTTCTGTCTCTCTGTCTCTCTGGTGAGCACATGTGCCCTATAGGGAAAAAAAATCTCTTAAAAAAAAAAGAACTGGGACCAGCAGTTAGCGTAATGGCTATGTAGCTGGACTCCCACGTAGTCAACCGCGGTTCGAGTCCCGGACCCGGCGGCTTAAACTCACGCCGGGCGTGTGTGCGTGCGTGCCCAAGATCCTGAGAGGAGAATGGAGGAGAAGGGATTGCGGCGTGGCCATCCCCCCTGGGGGGTGATTTCTCACTTTCTATCTCTCTGTCTCTCTCTGTCTGTCTGGCGAGCGCACGCGCCCTATAGCAAAAACCTCTCCAAAAAAAAAAAGAAAAAAAAAAAAAGAACTAATTGTTCAATTCTGTGGTTTTAGACTTCTCCAGTTCACTATCAGTTACTTTTCTTGATGTAGCACTGCACTGCAAAATATATCTAATCTAGTTCTTTCCAAATATATCATGGCAGCAAAGATGTAAATTTGGGGATTTTTCTTTTAGAGTTATGATTTAGATTGTTCTCAGAGCACAAAATATACTCTCTAGGAGGCTTATAATATGACACAGAACACAATTTAATTCTTATTATGATACTTTTTAATTGCCAGAGGGTGTGTGCACTCATCAGATACAGGATGAGGAGAAAAACCCCCAATGGCATGTGGTCACACCACAATCCCTTCTCTACATTTTTTTCTCTATCTTGCTGGGATTTGGGGTATACATGCATATAAATGCTGGCATGTTATTCAAGATGCTAGGGTCAAGGTTCAAACCGTGGTTGATCATATGGGATCTTGCTCCCTTAACCATCAGGCCATAGGACCAGCCTGAGAGCACAGTATAAACTCTGAAGCAGATAAATTTTATCAAATCATAGAGCATTATTAAGGGGAGAATGACATCAGTATATGTTTTCAAAACTTAAGTGAGAAAGGACTATCATCATTATTTGTAAATAAGGTTAGCAAGCATTACAGAATTCAGAAGAATGTGCTTCCTGTTGTTAAACGGGTTAAAATCTCTTAGACAAGGTATACACATATATCATGTATATAACATATATGTATATAACATATCATGTATATAACATTTGTTAGAGGATACATGTGCTTGTTAGAGAGAAAGGGAGAAGAGAAAACATAGCCCCCCAGCATGGGACATGGTCATGTCGCAATCCCTTCTCCTCCATCTCTCCCTCCTGTTGGGATTTGGGCATGCATGCACACATACCCAGTATGTTTTCTCAAGCTACTGGGGTGTGGGACTCAAACAACATGGTCAGCCATGTGGGATCCAGCTACCTTATCCACCAGTCCACAGAGCTGACCCAAAGGTGTACATATAAATAACTTAGATGCACAGGAGATAATGAAGCGTAGAAAATTAATGGCTAAATGTGCACACTGCACAAAGAAGAGAGCTTTAGAGTTTCAAACCAAAATGTCATTATGTTTAGGATATTAAACACATTGTACTTTTTAAAAATATTTTTTTCTATGAAAGAGACACATACATACACATATACACATGCACATACACATGGAACCACCTCAACAAGATCTTCATGCTATCATCCACCCCTAACCTCAGCTAGCAAGGATCACAGCTACATACATGCATGCCTGTATGTATAGGGAGACCTCATGACCTAGGACCTTCCCTTATGGCTTTAGCATCCTGGAGTTTGTGTTACTACTGAGCCACCATGACTGGCCCACCGAGTGTTTAGTGTCAGGTATTTCTACCAAAAAATTTCTGGAAGCTTGCTATATAGTATGACTTTTTTGGTAAGTTTCATTTATTTATTTATTTATTTATTTATTATTTAATTTGCTATAGGGCATGTGTGCTCACCAGAGAGAGACAGAGAAAGAGAAAGTGAGATCGCAAGTCACCAGGTCCAGGACTCAACTGCCATCTGCTGTGTGGGAGTGCAGTGCCTCAACCACCACATCACCTGCTGGCCTCACTATACAGTATGTTAATAACTAGGCACATATAGCTATTTGAATTAAAGTAATTAAAAAGAAAAATTTCAATTCTTCTGTTGCAGTAGGCACATTTGAAGTGCTCAGTAGTCATTTGTGGCTATGGCTACTATGTTGGACAGAACAAATACAGAACATTTCCATTATTGCATAACAATCTATTGTACAGTATTGTTCTAGAGCCTACCTCTTTTATATATAATAGAAGATTAACTGTGTTTATTGCTCTCAAAATTAGTGGAGATATGTGATGGCTTGAAATGCTGAGAGGTCTTGTCATTTTCCAAATTGCAAAACTGAAATTCTTAAAAATGTTTGGGAATATTTTTAGAATGTAATAACAGATGATTTAACAGAATAGGAGGGCCAGCCTGTGACCTGGTGTTTAAGTGATCTGCATCCCACATGGCTGACTGCATAGTTAAAGTTCCAGATTTGGCATCTTGAAAAACACACCTGGTATGTGTGCATGTGTGCATGTGTGCATGCCCAAAATCCCCAAAGAAGGGAGAGATAGAGGAGAACAGATTGCGGTGTTGCCATTCTTCGTGGAGGGGGTGCTTTCTCACTTTCCTTCTTTTTCCATTTCTCTCCAAGAAGCCCATGTACCCTTTGGCAAGTTAAAAAAAAAAAGAATAGGAAATTATTAAATAAGTAGGATATTAATAAATAACAAATTATTGTATTATCTAAAATATATGTTTACATTTTAGTGTAAATCATAGCTGCGTACTTTAGAAAAATGGGAATATATATTATAGTCAGATATTAAAAATATTAACATTATTAGTAAGAGTTCTAACTTAATGAGAGTTAAGGCAGATTATCCTTAGCCAAATATAATTGATGATGAGACTAGACATAGCTCTAGTGTATTTGAGGTAATATCAAATATTGTTTCCATGGGAACATTCCTAGAGTAGCTGCTACTTAAAAGGGATGTTCAGGGCAGAAACACAGCGGTTTGGTGGTGTTTATGCAGTGGATTCACATTGCAATCATGAAGTGATATTATAATTTTATATATTTATAGATTTACTTTTGTGACTAAAACAAAACTAAAATGTGCATTTTATAGAATAAACTAGAAAAATTGGCTTTATAATGCTGGGATAGCACAAGAAGGGATGAAGAATGAGAGTTATAGCCAAGAATTGGTTCTGATTGGATGGATAACAAGAGGCAAACTTCATTTTGCATAGTGTCTGTATGGAGCATAGTTTGGTTGAAAACAAAGGATGGAGACAGTCCTTGTAGGCCATGTCATGGACACTTGATGTGGAAAAAACAAAGTCTGTGTAAACAGTAAGTAGAACCCTGAACCTGGAGAATACCTTTCCAGCCCAAAGTTCTGTGATTCAAGAAGGAAATGGGACACACAGGAAAAGGTTAGCAGGATTGGAATAAAAAATCCAGGCAGCAGTTCAGAGTTTGCTCTCCACGGGGCTTAAGGTTTGTCACTAAGTCTGTTACCAAACTTGAATCAGTTTCGCTCACCCAAGCCTCACAAACCAAACTGTAGGTACATGGAGTGATGAAGTAAAGTACAGCTTTATTGCAGTGTACAATGCAAGGAGAGGAGACACCTCATGCTGAAAAGGCCCAGTCTCCCTAAGGAGTTCCCCACATGCATTTTTTTTTTTTTGAGAGAGATTTTTGCTATAGGATACATGCATTCACGGGGGAGAGAGAGAGAGACAGAGAGAGAGAGAGAAAGAGGGAAATCTCCCCCCAGGGAGGATGGCCATGCCACAATCCATTCTCCTCCATTCTTCTCTCGGGATTTTGGGCATGCACGCATGTGTGTCCAGCGTGAGTTTAAGCTGCCAGGTCCAGGACTTGAACTGCGGTTGACCACATGGGAGTCCAGTGACATAACCATTATGCCATCTGCTGATTCCATCCCACATACATTTTTAAAGGCAAAATTTTAAAGGCAAAAGTAAGGGCAGGATTCCCAGGCACATGATCTGTTCAGTGACTGGTTCAAGAGGATATGATCATCTGTGGGCCTTCTTGATTGGCAAGGCCTTAGATAATCACATTTCTATTCAGGTTTCTGGTGTTATCAGCCTGGAATTTCTGTGCTCCCAGCTAGCAGTTTCCATCCTGCAAAACTTTTTTTCTTTGCTGTTTTATACATTTTATTCCTTTTTAAATCTCCAGGAAGCTAGTTTTTTCTTTTGTTTTAGTTTTTATATTTTTAATAGTGTTTGACATTCAGTCACTGTGCATCTTTACAGCATATGGAATGAATTTTCCCAGCATGAGTACCCCGCATATTAGTCTAGTCAAAAAAAGTACGAACCACATTATCATCAAGAGATAATTTTCCATTTTTGTGTCCATTAAATATTTTGCTTTTTTATTCTGGATTCCCTCCCTTCCATTCCCTCATTGCCCACCCTCTTCCCACATTGTCTCTTGTATCCACATTTGCTCTTCATGCTTCCAATCTTTCCATTTCTGTCATAAAGTGCAGACATTCAGTATATGTTAAGAGGGGACATACAATGCCTCTATTTCATAGTCTGGCTTGCTGTGCTCAGGATGAAATCTTCCATATTCACCTATTTTCTATTGAATGCCAGGATCTTATTTTTTTTTTATGGCTGGCTGGTATTCTATATTGTATATGTCCTAGACTTTTTCAATTTATTCATATATTCTTGGATATTTGGTTTGATTCCATGTCTCAGCAATTGTGACTAATGCTGCAATAAACATGGATGTGCAAATGTTTATCCAACTGAGTGTCTTTCTGACCTTTGGGTCAATACCTGGGAGTGGAATTGCTGGATCGTTTGGTAGTTCTATTTGCAGGTTTTTTAGTAACCTCCTGTTGTTCTCCACAGTGACTGTACTAATTTACATTCCCGCCAACAGTGTAGGAGAGTTCCCTTTCCACCATAGTCTCGCCAGCGCTTATCATTTTAAAATTGTTTTAATCTTGGCCATTCTGACTGGGGTTACTTGATATCTCATTGTGGTTTTGATTTACATTCCTCTTATGATAAGGGATACTGAGCATTTTTTCATATGCTTTTTTGCTGTTTGCATGTCTTCCTTGGAGAGTTGTCTGTTCAGCTCATTTGCCCATCTTTTAATTGAGTTGATTACTTTTTTGCGGGTAAGCTGCTTGAGTTTCCTGTATATTCTGGCTATCAGTCCCTCACTTGAGGTATAGTTTGCAAATGTATTTTCTCATTCTGAGGCAGAAACAATAATCCTGAAAATAGACAAGTGGGATTACATCAGGTTAAAAAAATTCTACTTGTAAAACATCTTAAGTATTGAAGTGAAAACATCTTTCCTGTAAATGGGAGTTTTAGAAGCCTTTTAGAAAGACATTTTACTTTTAGTTTGGCCCTTATTAATTTTCAGTTTGGAGAACTTTAATTTATTCCTGAACAGTAGGGGAAACAGAGGGCCCATCCCAGAGGGTCCCTGCATGGTTTCAAGTCTTCACAGAAGGAAAAGTGGATGTTGATATTGGAAACCCACTTAAATGTCTTTTGATCAGCTGTTATGACTGATCCATATTCAGTTAAATTGATCTTATCTGATTTGTTTAGAAAAGAGCTAGTGGAGCTTGGTAAGTAGCACCACTTATACAGTGGTGCCTGAATTAAACCTGACTTTATTTAATCATTCTAGCACCTTTATGGGGAATGTAGTACTATGATTCAGAATTTGCACATGTGAAAACCAAGGCCAAGGTATATTAATATCTTGCCTGAAGTGATGTGGTAAGTAACAAAGCCCAAAATAAAACCACATACTACCTGTCTCTAAAGTATGAGTCCTAATTGTTTCAATTTGCTCTCTTCCTTCTATATAGCAATATGAAAAAGTATATGGGTTAGAAAAACATATACCTCATAGGCCTATTGTTGATGTTGTGATCATCCTCCCCTAAGAATTTCTGCTACCTGATATCAGCTGCAAGGTTGAAATAAAACAATAACTTCTATTCTTGTGATCATTTGGGTGAGGATCTCAAACTTTACAAAACTAAAATACTTTGTGAAAGTGGTAGTATATGGTTAAATAAGTTATGGTAAATGTGTGTGTATTTATATATACTATATTATATTGTATGTACACACGCACACCAAGGGCATGAAATTATATTCCAAATAAGTATTTTTAATGACAAAGAAAATATTCAAGTTATAGGGCTGGCCTTGTGGCATAATCATTAAAGGAGCTTGATCTCCCATGGCCTACAGTGGTTTGAATCCTAGCCCCAGTGACTTGGAGGACCTGCCAGGCACATGTGCATGCTTGCCCAAAATCTTGATGGGAAAAAGAAATGGACAAAACAGGATTGCAGCATGACCACAAGTCATCACATGTGCACTCTCTCTCTCTCTGTCTTTTCTTCTCAATGGTGAATGTATTCACAGTTAAAAAAAAATATTAGAGTTACAAAATGGTATATGCACAGCAAGTTCATTTATATAAAGAAAATAATGTCAGGCAAAGGAGAATAATCTATGAAAGGAGATACAACAATATATTTAATTAATAGTGGTTCTCTCTAAGTAGTAGGATTAGGAGTGATGTTTAATTTATCCATTGCTATTACCTTTGATCTTTTCAACATTTTATTATGAACATTTTTTTAACATTTTGTAAAGTTGACTTTTTTTTTAATTACCAGAAGGCATGTACGCTTACCAGAGACAGACACGCAGACACACAGAGAGGGAGACAGTACCCCACAGTGGGATGCGGTCACACTTCATTCCCTTCTCCTCCATCTCCATTCTGTCTGGTTTTTGGGCACACACATACATATGCCTGGTGCATTTTTCAAGCCACTGGGGCTAGAAATCGAACTGTGGTTGACCATGTGGGATCCAGCTCCTTTAACTACTGAGTGATGGGACTGGCCCCTGTTGAATTGACTTTTACCATTTACCAGTATTTTGTATGATGTATTTTAAAAATAAGTGCACAAACATTATTTTAAAATGAGATGACCCATGACATACTGTTCCCCCGTTTTCTCAATATTTCTTATTTTCTCAAATGTTGTTAACTCCCTTTCGTTTTTCTCAAATAAATGCGAAGAGCTCTAGCAACTAACATTTCTCATTCTTGCAGTCTAATCGCAACAGCTTTCAGGGAAGATTACATCATGGATTTTCCCTCCATGGGGATGTGACTTGCTAATGTAACACAAGGTCTTACTACATGATCAGGACGTATTTTTGGCCTTCCCAAATCTGATTCACAGTGAATGTGCTGATGGAATTGTGTACTTATTCTTTTGGACATACACAGTTAGAAAAACCATAACTATCTTCTACCTCCACTCAAGATGAAGAGTAGAGCCAGATAGCCATTCCTCTTTGACTACTAACCTTCAATAAAGCATATACTGGTACCTTTGCTTGGGAAAGAAGTGATATATGCTTAAGAATATTTGTGAGTCAGCAGAAACAGGGGACTTATTCTCTTTTACCTGACACTTTGTCAAGAAAGTAAAGGAATTTGTTCTTTTCCTTGCCTAATCATCTCTGACATGTGCCTGGCACCCAATCTGAGATGCCATGTCTTCAGCATTCTGTAGCAATCATGCTGTCTGTGAGTCTGAAATCTACTTTTGTCCTCATCTTGTTCTCTTCCTGGTCTGTAGTTAGGCGAGGTCACTGCTATATCTGCTCAACCTGCTACCCACTGTGATCATTTCCTTTATTGGGAACTAGAGAAATGAGGCTGATTAATTTAGACTTAAAATATTTCCATAAGGGACAAGCAGATGGCATAATGGTTACTTCTCTGGACTCCCACGTAGTCAAATGTGATTTGAGTCCCAGACTCTGTGGCTTCAACCTCATGCCAGGTGCATGTGCATGAGTGCCCAAGATCCCAAGAGCAGAATGGAGAAGAGATTGTGGTTTGGCCATCCACCCTGGGGTGTGATTTCTCGCTTTGTCTCTCTGTGTCTCTGGCAAGTGCATGTACCCTACGGCAAAAATCTCTGTTAAAAAAATTTTTTTTTCCATAATTATCCTTATGCTGAAATTTTGTCCTTTTTGTTTTCTTAACCTATATAATGGAGCATTCTATGTAATGTGTAACACAAAATATGAGGATGATTAATAGGTTTTACTCAGAAAGATGATGAGGTACTATGGTCATGGTAAATTGGAAAATTCTAGATTATACAAAGTTCACCAGTTTGCTTTACCTGGAGACTTGGATGTGCATTGGGCTCTCCTGAAGGATGACCATGTAGTCATCATTTTCCTAACCAGTTTCATTATAGGAATCTTTCCTTTTACGAACACCATTAAGCAGGACAACTCTCTGGCTACAGACCTATTTATAAAGAAATCCTTGCCACACAAAGTATGGTCCGAGGAACCAGCTGTAACACTATTACCCTGGATATTGTCTGAAGTGCACAGTCCCAGACTTCACTCAGATTTGTTGAATCAGAATCTGTTTATTAACAAGTGTCTGGAGTTACTCATACAGATGCCGTAATGACTTTTCAGTGCATATCTGTTGAACATGTACTGTAGTCTGATATTGATAGAAATGTTTAGGGAGTCAGCAGGTGGTGAGGTGGTTAAGGTGCTGGACATGGCGACCATGATTCGAGTCCCAGACCCAGTGGCTTGAAACTCATGCCGGGTGTATGTGTGTGGATTCCTATAGTCCTGAGAGGAGAATGGAAGAGAAGGGATTGCGGTGTGACCATCTCCCTGGGGGGTGTGATGTTTCACTTTCTGTCTATCTCTCCAGTACACACACACTCCCTAAGAGCAAAAATCTCTCTTAAAAAGAAATAAAGAAAAAGAAAAATTTAGATATACAATTTACTCCTCATTTTTAGACGAAGACTTAAATACTCTTATATATCCTAGGGTTAACTTTCCAGTAGGAAAGGAATGATAAACTTCCAAATTTTAGCCTCTTAGTGAAAAGACTCTTTTCCCACAGATCTCAGTGCTGAAATGGACTTTTTAAAGATAGGATTTATTTTTTAGGGTAGTTTTAGGTTCACAGAAAACTTTTGTGAAAAGTACATAGAGGTCCCATATGCTTTCACCACATCACACATATATAACTGGCCCCACTATCAATATCCCACACCAGAGTTGTTCATTTGTTCCAACTGATGAACCCACATTGACAAGCCATTATCACCCAAAATCTATAGTGTGCGATAGAGTTCACTTCTGATGTTGTACATTCCATGAGTTTTGGCAAAGTATTATGACATTTATCCACATTACAGTATCATACAGAATAATTCTATGAACCTAAAAATCCTCTTTGCTTTACTTTTTATCCTTTATTCCAAATCCCAACAACCGCTGACATTTTTACAGTCTCCATCATTTTGCCTTTTTCAAATGTCACATAGTTGAAATCGTGCAATATATAGTCTTTTCATATTGGCTTCTTTCACTTAATAATATGCATTTAAGGTTCCTCCATCTCTTTTCATGGCTTGATAACTCATTTCTTTTATTCCATTGTCTGGATGTTCTACAGTTTATTTATCCACTCACCCACTGAAGAGCATCTTGATTGCTTCCAATTTTGATAATTATGAGCAAAATTACTATAAACTCCCATACGCAGGTTTTTGTGTGTGACCATAAGTTTTCCACTCCTTTGGGTAAATGCCAAAAACCATGCTTGCTGGATCGTGTGGTAAGAGTAAGTTTCGTTTTATAAGAAATTACCAAAGTTCCTAAAATTGAATTCTAATCATGATCTTAATAATTATTGTTTAAGAAACCCTAGATATATACTTGATATTTTATTTTTCTTTGAATGTAATTCAAGAATACAATATATTGTTATTTGCTATTGAGGATGTTTATTAACAGAAACACAATTAGAGATAGAAGGAACAATGTGTACTGTTATACAATACGGAGAATTTGGGTAACAATAACTTAGTGTATTTCTCAGAGTAGCTAAAAGAGGATTTTCAATGTTGCCAACACAAAGTAATGACAAATGGTGAAATGATGGATATGCTAATCACCCTGATTTAATCATTACATATTGTATTCATGTACTAAAAATACACATTGTACCCCCACAAATATATACAGTTATTACATCTTAATAAGAAAATTAGCAGGAAGAATAGAGAAGCTATGCAGCATACTGAATACTTTGCTATTTAGAGATATTTTTTTTTCTGCCAAATACCCAGTTTATTATTTTTAAGTTTTACCTTCCATAAAGTTCTAGCATATGGGCACAGTTCAGCCAAGTTCTTTGCTACTTTATGATGAAGATGACCTTTCCTCCAATTTCTAAGAACTTGTTCCTCCTTTTCATCTGAGACCTCATCAGAATATTCTTACTATTCATATTTCTACAGCACTCTGGTCATGACCATGTAAACAATCTCTAAGAAGTTTCAGATTTTCCCTACTGCTCTCATTTTTTTCTGAGCTGTCACCAAAATGCTCTGTTCATAGCTGTACAAACTTTTTTCTTTTTAAAATTTTACCAGAGGGCATGTGCATCACCAGAGAGAAACAGAGAGAGAGAGGGAGAGAAGAAAACATCCTCCATGGGGAGTGGTCATCCTGCAATTCCTTTTTCTCTATTTCTCACTGCTTTTGGAATTTGGGGCATGCACCCGCATACCCAGTGTCTTTCTCAAGCCTTCAGGTACAGAACTTAAAATGTAAGGTTGACCGTGTAGGATCCACCTGCCTTAACCATGAAGCCATGGAGCTGAATCTGTACAAATGTTTTTAAGCATCCACTTCAAAACTATTCCAGCCTCTACTAATTACCCAGTTCCAAAGCTGCTTCTAAATTTTTACGTATTTATTACAGTAACACCACCACTTGTCTGGTACTAAATTCTGGCTTAGTCAGGATTTTCCAGAGACAGAACCTAATCATACATATGATTAGATGGATAGATGGATGAATGGATATATAAATACACAGATAGATACCTTTGAGCAGATTTATTAAAGGAATTGATTCACATGCTTATTGAGGCTGGGAAACCTCATGGTAGGCTGTTTGCAAGCTGGAGAACTGTGGAAACTGGAAATATGATCCAGCCCGAGTCCAGAAGCCTCAGAACCAGTGAAATTGATGATGAAATCCAATCCAAGGACAAAAGCTCAAGAACTTGGGAGACTTCTGGTGCAAGTCTTAGAGGCCAAAATCCAGAGGACCTGGAGTTCTGAAGTCCAGGGCAGGAAGAGAATGATATCTTAGTTGCAGAAAAGGGAGCAAGAATTTGCTCTTTCTCTGCCTTTTTGTTCCATCTAGGCCCCATCTGATTGGATGGTGTTTGCCCACATTGAGGACAGATCTTCCTCACTGACATGTCTCATCCAGAAATTCCCTCTCAGCCACACACAGACGAAAACTTTACCAAAGATTTTGGTGTCCCTTAATCCAACTAAGTAGACACCTAAAATTAATAATCATAGGGAATGAGAGTATGATTTGGAATTTTTTTAAAAAGTCCAACTAGAGCTCCCTGACAAGAATGTTACTGAGAATGTATGTGGGCAAATATGTGAAGGACTTGAAAGAATTAGCAATATGTTGATCTGAGGGTAGAGAGTTTTAGACAGCAACATTAGTCAGTACAAAGGTCCTGAAGTCGGTGCTTTCCTGCAAGCTTTCCAAGAATAGCAAGGGGTCCGCTGAGAATGGAGTGGACTGAGTGAGTGAAGATTGAAATGGTCAGGGAACTAAAAGATTAGAAACTTAACAGAAGAGATGGTGAAGGTGGGGATGCCAATGCTATAGGGAGTTATGGGCTCTGGTAAGAACTTAGCATTTTATTCTTAGGAAAATATGAAACCAATTGAAGGATTTTGATTGAAGAAGAAAAATAATCTATTTTACCTTTAAGAGCTTTTAGATATGTACCTATGTATGTGTATATTTATTTGCCATGTGTCCCTATGCTAGTGAAGTCATTGAGAAGGTAATCTATGTTGGATTTATGTTTTAGCATTGTCCTCATCACCTAGCCCTCTGCATTTCATAATATTGTGACTGCATAAATAGTTGTCAATCGATTATTGATTGATTGATTATGGAATCTAAAAAGAGGTTCCACCTCTCTTTACAAAGAATTTATCTTGACAAAGCCTGACTGTGCTCAAAAAGTAAGAATTTAAATTTTTTTTTCAATTAATTTATTTATTTTTGTATATACTTTCAATCATATTGTTTGGCTTACAATGAGACCATTTCAATATGTGAACATTTCTCCCCAGACCCGTTGATCGAAATATCTTCAACAGATAACACCACACCTCCTCATCCCGTCAATGCTCTACCTCTGTATCCCTTCTCTAAATGTCTTTCGTTGGGCCCCACTCCTCCACATACACCTCATCTGACATTCACACCCATCTCTTGTGTTTGTTCAACTGTTAGTCAATCAGTTTCAGACATAGAATGCAGACAAACGGTATATGTTAAGTGGGGACATACAATGTCTCTCCTTCATAGCCTGGCTTGCCTCACTCAGCAGTACATCTTCCATATTCTTCCACTTTCTGTCAAAAGCCAGGGCTCTGTTGGTTTTTATGGCTGAGTAGTATTCCATAGAGTATATGTGCCACAGTTTTTAAATTTTAATCACTAAAGCCACCTGTCAACTTTTACAGAATTACCAAATTGCAACATTTTCATAAATCTTAGAAGTATCCTTTATTTCTAGCAAGTGTTATTTAAATAATGTGCATTTTTGGATCTGAGAAACAATGTTATATATTCTGAACTTCTGTACAGAGTCAGTCAGGCTGTTGGATGTTAAAAATGTCCCATTCATGGGACCAGCAGTTGGTGTAATAGCTATGTTGCTGGACTCCTATATAGTCAACTGCAGATCGAGTCCCAGACCTGGTGGCTTAAACTCACGCTGGGCACATGTGTGTGCCCAAGATCCTGAGAGAAGAATGGAGAAGGGATTGTGGTGTGGCCATTCCCCCTTGGGGGTGATTTCTCACTCTCTGTCTCTCCCTGTCTTTCTTGAGAGCACATGTGCCCTATAGCAAAAACTTCTCAAAAAAAAAAAATTCCCGTTCACAATAAAAAAGTCATGATGCATTTTTGCATAGAAAAACATAGAAAAAATTTGTCATGACTTTTCCAACCACCCAATATATGGTAGCAGTTGGATCTCAATATTCTCTAAGTGATGGAGAAAGATATAATGATCCTTGCTACCGTATAGTGCTTTCAGCCCCACAAAGCCTATCATCATGTGCCTGTAGAGGACCTAGCTGGTGACTACCTGCTTTACCTCAAGTGTAGTCTTTCACCAATGTCCATTGCATCGCACGAAAAAAAATTGGTGTATATAACAGTTGATCGTATGTAAATGATAAATTAGTTAATATACAAATATATGCTGTTATGTTGTGCGGATTATTTAATATTATGGTGGAACATTTTAGTGTACAATGCTCATGACTTTAATTAATGTTCAGTGCAGATGACTCCTGTGCAGTTCTAGCTCCGCCTCTGGGCTTTGACCTCATTGAAGAGATACCATGATGAGAAAGACCAGAGGTTATTCAAGGCATTTGATCAGTGTGGCTACTTCCTGATTATATCTCGATGCTTTTGTTTCAGAAATGGTAATCTAGTGTCCACAAATTCAGAATTCACTGGAAAATTAGATTTCACACTAAAAATTAGCTCCAAATTAACTTTCCCTTGTTTATCTCTATTTTGCATCTTTGTAAGATTAAACTCATATTTCTTTTGAGCTTTATGCCTTCAATGCAGCTCAGTAAATTGGGGAAGGACTTTGGAAGTCAAGGAACCTTGTATTCATTCTGTATTTAGCCCTGATACTGAGGAACTCAAGTACTTCTCAAAGTTCTTTGACTTCTTTTAGTGTCAGATTGTTTGCCTATAAAATGAAGACAAAAGGCTAGTTGTCAAGAACATGCAACAACATAGTTGTATGTAATTCACGTAAATTATATAAATAACGTGTACATATATAATATCAAATGCACATACATCCATCTATCATATTATGGATATGTTGTTATTAAGTCTCAGTTCTATAACTTACCTAAGCATCTATATATTTAAAAAATAACTGCCATATAATAAGTGTTTGTTAAATATTAGTTTCACACTTTGTCCTTAAATCATATGAATGTATAACCTTGAAACTACACTTATCAGATAGTGTATGTTTGGAATATAATGTGCTGTTTATAAGTTTATGAAGATTGTGATAGATGAATAGGCAAAAGTGATCCGAGATGACAAAGTGTGTAAATTAATATTGTGTTTTAGGACTGTGACATGTCCAAGTTTTCAACATATCTAATTTATTACTGTGCTTACCTTTAGTTCAGTATGCTTGTCAAGTTTTGGAGAAAAGATTATAGAGGTTTATTTCTAACATATATATTGGTACAATGTAAGCCATATTTATCTTTTTATATTTAAAATCAGAGGTCAGATTTCCAGTTTCATTGTTAAATGAGAACTATCTGATGTTCTCAGGGAACCACCCTTGGTGCAGTCTGGTCAAATTAAAATAAATAAATAAATACATAAAAGTTAAAAAAAATAATTCTTAAAAAAAGTCTCTATGGTGAGGAACCAGCAGGTGGCATGGTGGTTAAGGTGCTGGACGCTCCCACGTGGCCGACCACGGTTCTAGTCCCGGACCTGGTGGCTTCCTTTCTCCCTTTCCCTCTCTCTCTCTCTCTCTGTGTCTCTCTCTCTGGTCAAATTAAAATAAATGAATGAATAAATAAAATTAAATAAATAATATTTTTTAAAAAAAAGTCTCTATGGTGAGAGGATGCACTGTTATATGCAGAATGAGAAATTAACATAAATAATTTTAATGCTGGAAGATAAAAGTCTACAGATAAAGTGGCAGATCATTTATGGGATCCAAGTTTTGGCTCTGGATTTAGAACAAAAATGATTTGGAAACCCAGCTCTTCTACTTATCATTTGTGTAGCAGGTTAAGCAAATTACTTAACCTTCCAGGACCTCATCTGAAAATGAGATAATGGCAGCAATCAGCCCTGGGGTTTGTTTTACTGAGTCATTATATTCACAGTACATGGCACTGTGTCCGACCCTTAGCAGACTGTTGCAAATGTACTTTACTCTTTTAACTATTTAGAAAAGTACAGAAATTAAACTCTAAAACTAAGCAGTTTATAGCTAAGAGTTTTATAACCAAGCAGTTAAGTTTGGAACACCCCCTTTCTCCTAGAAATCATATGGAGAAAAATAACAGAAATTTAAAACACACAGAGGCACATGTACCCATGACTTCAAACTACATTTTCAGTGAAATTCAGAAATGGAGAAAACACACTGACTCCTAGTTACATGTACATTCTATCAGAGACAAAGCCACACAGGAAGTGGGTGGTTGTGAGGTGACTAGGGAAGGACAAGGTGGGTAAAGGGATTCTAAGGGCTGAAATACCTCATACATCTCCAGCAAATAGTTATCTCCCAAATAAGAGCATCCCACCTGAGAGAACCACTGCAATTATAACTGAGATGGAATCATCTTAAGATCACTGGGGAAGGAAGAGAGAGACAAATTTCAGAAATTGTTCAGGAACCCATAGTGGCAGATAGCAAAGTGGCTAGCAAGAAACAGTTTCAGTGAATCCATCATGATGGAAGAAAGTGCTGAAGGGAACCAGGAGATTCAGATGGTAGGGGCAGTTCATCTGAATCAGGCTGGGCTCTGAGAGCCAGAACAAGGTTGACTATTGAGAGACTGAGAGGATGGTCTTTTAAGATATTTGCTGTAGTGTTAGAGGAGGGAACTGGGAGCTCAGAGGCTCAGAATGCTATCCTGGCCCACCCTGTATCCTTCACCCTATCTTCCTGCTTAAAGTCCAGGAAAATCCACCCCATTTAAATGGAAGCCACAGGAACTAAGGAAACTCTGCCTACACATACAGATACTAGAGGTGAATGATGGAACAAGAGAAACGCATGAAGGATCTTTAAAAATTTATGGAAGGGACCTGCAGATGGCATAATGGTTACGTTGCTGGACTCCCAATTGGCCAATCGTGGTTTGAGTCCCAGACCTAAAGGGTTGAAACGCACGCCAGGTGCATGTACGTGCATGCCAAAGATCCCAGGAGAAGAAAGGATCGTGGTGTGGCCAGCCCCCTGGGGGTGATTTCTGGTGTTCTGTCTATCTCTCTGGCGAGTGCATGCACTCTATAGCAAAAATCTCTCTAAAAAAGTTTATAGAAGATATGTATTATTGAAAAAGTATGCATACAGTTCAGAATTCTTTTTTTCAACAAAATAAACTTGTACTTAAATTGCATTTTCACATGAACTTTTTGAAGTCCTCCTTGCATATTCTTACAGATGATATGAAAACCCATCTGGAAACAGTTTCCACAAAGCAGAACAAAATTGTTAGTTCACAGTACAAAAAGAACTACAACACTCAACAGAAAACTAACAGAAACAAATCCTGGAAAGAGTACTTATATTTATGCAAGAATACTACAAAACACGAATAGAAGAACTCAAGAAAAGGTGACCAGAAAACAGAATCTGATAACTTAAAAACAGAAGAATGTACAATGTGTATCAACTTGGCTCACTCAATTAACAGAAAAGCAAACATTTTAAATGAAGATAAATTCCAAGGCCACATTGAAGCATAGCTACCACAGAAAGCACAGCAAGAGATTGTGAGGAAATAAATGAAAGGGAAAGCCTATAGAAACAGAAGCAAAGAAAGATTTAAAAACTAAAGCCAGGGCTTCTTGTAGAAATGGTTGATTATACAGCCAGGGATTGGAATGAAGAAGACCTATAACCTCTGGTCATACTAGAAAGAAAGGACAATATTAAATAATAATTGAACTACATAGCAATGCACCCAGAATATTTGCTTCTTTTGGCTCCCTTGCAACTAGATGTGTCTTTGGGATATACCTCCATTTAATGATGTATGAGTTGTGGTTTATTGAAAAAGCTTTTGCTTTTCTGATATAGCTATCACCTCTTTCTGCTTAAATCTCCTTCTTCCTGTCTATTGAACGGACCCTAGGCTAGTATGAAACACCTATCTCATACTCACCAGGAAAGTTTTATGGGTAAAGAAGCCAATATGGTGCACGAGAAGGCAGAGAGAATAGAAAATATTATTTTCAGTTAACTGAAAGATGCTTTACTGACAAATGTTGGAAGTATTGTCAGATTTAGAGGATACGGACCAAGTTTAACACTTTACGAAGTCTTTGACATTGTCTAAATCACACCATTAATGTTAGTTCCTCCTTACACCTCTTCCTATCTTTGACTATGTAGCTAAACATTCATCGCTATTTCTCTTTTTGTACAGGAGGTCTTCACAAAGTTCACAGAAAATGTATGGAGAACATTATGAAAAACTACACATGGATTTCAGAGTTCTGTGCAGTAAAGCAAACTTGTACTTTAATTCCTTTTTCCACAGACTTTTTAAAGTCCCTTTATAAAGTACTCTTTAGAAATAAGATTTTTTTTTTAATTAAAACGGTCATATTGTAAGGCTTCCTAGAAGGAGTTATGAACTGAGACAGTGTCGTGTAGTCAGAGTAGTGCAGAATTTTCATCAGAAAACCCTGAGTTTGAATCCTAGTTTAGGCACCAAGTGTTATGTATTCTTGGAAAGCTTTTGTCACCTAATTCCTTTTAGTATCAGTTTCCTCAGGGTGATCCATGTAAAGCCTTTTCACATCATGGTTGGGCAACAGGTGATGCTCACTTAATGATAGCAGTGATGGTCAGTCTGGTGTACTTTGGTAGTCTTGAGAATTACTGTCTCAGTAGCACAGGTAATTTTGGGGGAAAGTACTTAAACTTTCTGTGTCTTGAGTTCCTTGTTTGAAAATGGAAGAGGTTAATAATAGCACTTTATGAGCTATAGTGAAGATTAAGTTATATAATCCCTACACACGCAGAACAGATACCCAATGAACGCTACCTCTTAGTGTTGTTATTTTTATTTTTTTTGGAGAGGTTTTCGCTATAGGGCATGTGCGCTTGCCAGACAGAGAGAGAGAGAGACATAGAGACAGAAAGTGAGAAATCACCCCCCCCCCCAGAGGGGATGGTCACGCCGCAATCCCTTCTCCTCCATTCTCCTCTCGGGATCTTGGGCACACACGCACATGCGCCCAGCATGAGTTTAAGCCACCGGGTCCGGGACACGAACCACGGTCGACTACGTGGGAGTCCAAAGACATAGCCATTACACTAACTGCTGGTTCCCAGTGTTGTTATTATTTGTCCAAAGATCTGACCTACTCTGGCTTCTGGTTTCTTTAAATCCCTTTATAACTCACAGAATGTAATCTCTAAAGAAAGTGGATAGGAGCCAGCAGGTGGTATGATGGTTATGGTGTTGAACTCCAACATGGCTGCCCTGAGTTTGAATCCTGGACCTGGCAGCTTGCTTTCTTGCCTTCCCTTTCTTTCTCTCAGTCTCTATTTGGTCGAATTAAAAAAGAATAATAATAACAAATGGAATTAAATAAATAAGTAAATAATCCGACTACACACCATGAAAGTAGGCTCCAACCCTGCTAAATGTGTGTGTCCATTAGTCAAGCCTACCAGCCCTGAGTCAGTTTTACTACTGACAGTTTGAAGGTCTCCTTGGGCTCCTGTGGTGTGACTTGTACAGGGCACATACTGCTCCACACAGAGGGATTCAGTGAGACTGCCATCTCTCTTTCCATTCAAGAATAACCATCTATCATCAGGTAAGAGTCATTTTACGCCTTCCAGGGTATTCTAAATGTTAGATACCCCAAAATAGCAATGTTAGGGCCATGTTCTGAACAGAAGCATCTTGTGTTAATATTAAAGACATATACATGTACAAAAGTTTCAAGGGATTTAGAAAATTTTAAGGAAAAGGCGTAATATCTGAGTTTCTTGGATTAGTTGGAGGATTTAGATTACAATTTTATAACAAACATCAGCATTAATTTTTTTTAGCACATCTTGTGTATATGCTTGTTCTCTCTCTTGCTCTCTCAACTGAGGTTGTAAAGGGGATAGAAGTCTTAAACAGAAATGAGTTTCTAAGAGCTGATGGCTCTTGGGTGTAAAAGGCACACTTTTAGGTTGGATTTTTGTGTTCATTAGCACTCTAGTGCCTGAGGACTTATTGGGCTGGTAATGGTAAGATCAAGGGAAAGGCAGCAGTCAAATATCCATTTACTGTAGTGACATATTCTCCTTGCTGGTTTCCTTTCCATGAGTGAAGAGATTGTCACTGTACTTCATCTGTGTGTAGTTCCTGGAGCCTGATCTCCATGTTTGACTAATTCCTAGGAATATAAGTATGGATGGCATAGAGCCAGAATTCTGTTTCCAACTCATAAGGAGACAATGAGTTTTCAAACACAAGTTAACAGTAAATCCTACAATTCTTTCTGAAAAGCTGGTAAGTGTCTGAAGCCATTCAAGAATCTAGAGCTTCTCTGGGCCCAAAGCCAGTCCTAAATTCACCAATGAACTAGTCAGCTTCTGGGAGGATGTACACTTGTTTACTTTTGTTGGAGGAGTTCTGACAAGGATCTTTACGGATCTGGGGCATCTCTAGTCCAGGAAAAAAAAAAAAAAAAACTTTCATTTTTCATCATACCTGACAGTAACAGATCAGGGATGGTTTAATCATCCTGTGAAACATGATTAATAGATGTTATTGTAGGTCTTCCAATGTTTCAGTTTCTGCCATAGAGTGGGAACATTCTTTTTATAAGCTGTAATGATATATAGTGGTTGAATGTATAAAAAATGAATGCATAAATGAATAGATGTTGTAAAGGAGTTTAGCAAACTGGATGTTTTTTATTTTGATATTTAGTTGGATATGACTGAGTCTGAGAGAGTAGAAATTCACCTGACAATTTGAACAGCAGTAACTCGGAATGCATATTACTCAAGCAGAGTTCTTTCTGGCACAGGTGCTACAACAGTTTCAGGGGAAAGAATGTGGAAACCTTGATAAGAACTATCCCCAAACAACAAAGCTTCAGCCAAATCCCATAGAGGAAAAACAAAACAAAACAAAACAAACCAACAAACAGAAAAATAGATGTTGCTTTAAAATAATGTTTTTTATGAAAATAAGATAATAAAGGAGAATATTATCATATCATAATGATAGGCACTCCGGTTTTTTAAAAGTTTATTTCTTTCATGGGAAGAAGAGACAGACAAACACCCTCAACAGGGTCCCTTCCACCCCTCAGCCTTCTTACCCAGGCAGAATGATCATGGGCATGTGTGCCCAGAATACATAGGTTGACTGGCAACAAAATGCATGATCTTTCATACAGATCTGGCATTCTTTGAGCAACATATAACCACTGCACTATCAAGCTGGCCTGACATCTCTCTCTGTGTGTGTCGTGTGTGTCTGTCTCTCTCAGGTGAGTGCATGTGCTCTATAGCAAAAACTAAAAAAAAAAACAAAAAAAAAACAAAAACACAAAAAACCCTTATCTCTCCAATGTACACAATGTAATGTAATGTTCTTTGTTCAAGGTTATGAATAAGCTTATATCCTTGATTTGATTATTACACAGTATGCATGCTTTGAAAAAAGCATACTATACCCCACAAAGTTGTACAATGATTATATGAAAGTCAGAAATTATAATAAAAAATGAAAAGATTCTGCAATGACGATTTGGATATGAGTTGCTATAAATATAGCGTAAATTGTCAAAGTTAAAATCATCAGTTATTTAAATTAGGAGATGCTTATAGTTCTGAAATAAATCTAATCACCATGGGGGTGATTTTAAGATATTTAAGGACTGAGCTTTGCCTTTCCATTTACTTATTATGAAACTACACTTTCTACTTCCATGTGTCTAATCATAAATGATAGTTTGTGATCTCTTTGAAAGCAAGAATCCTTACATTTCTATTTTATGTGGTCTCCATATAGTTAGTATGGTGTCTGACCCAAAGCAGGAGTGTAATAGATGTTTATTGAAATAATTAATGGATGGAGAATATCATATTTTGCAAATAAGATTAAATGTGTGTGTGTGTGTGTGTGTGTGTGTGTGTGTATGTGTGTGTGTATGTATGTGTTAAAGGCAGTAATAAAAGATTCAATAACAGAGCACCAAACAGTGTGGTATAGTTGTCAAGGAAAATGTTTCATGGTCATAGAGTAGTCATATAGTCATTAGACTGTCTAAGGAATTAAAAAGTTAACATTGAGCTGCACCTTGGAGATTTAAGAGATTTAGAAAAGGAAAGAAATTGTGGCAGGTAATGATATGCAAATACCTGAAGGTGATGGTTTCAGGTGAGCCATGAAAAGGTCATGAAAAAGGTGTGGAAAACAATGAGGGCAAATTAAAAGTTGAATTGTGGGGACGAAGGACTGTGGAGGAGAAAGAGTGTTGAGCAAGTGACGGGTGTTCAGTATTAGAAGATTCATTGAACCTGGGAGGTCCTGACTAGATCCTTCAGGCAACTGGCAACCACTATAAATGTGGAGGAAGAGGGGGAGAATCGGGCTATCGTTGTCTTCTCCTTTGAAACGAGGGCCATAGGGCTTGGAGGGCCGAGGGGACATAATGAATTTTAGATAATACAGGCTCCATTGCCTTTTTCAAATGAATCCAAATGGATAGGAAAGCAGTAGTGTTTCTCTATGTTGTCCTTTTGATCATAGGTCCCAAGGAATAAATAAGACTGTGAGAAAATTTCAAGTCTAGATATAGGTAAGTAGAGGCCTTGGTCTCAACTTCTTTGGTATCTCCTGCCTTTTAAATCCCACAATCCACAAATCAGCAGTCAGAGGTTTCTGCAAAGAATGATTTGAAAACAAAACAAAAAACTTACGATTTAGAAGGAGGCACAGGGAGATTATTCTTTGCCCAAGTAAATATGTCCATTTTATTTTAATCTAATGAATGAAGTGCAGTAAGGTAGTAGTGGTATAAAGTCAAGAACAGGGGTTAAATGATGATATGGTATTTTCCCCTCCATAAATCCAGTCATATTGAAGCCTGACTAAATGGCAAACATATTCTCTTGCTGAAGATGAGCAAGGACTTCGCATGTTTTGAGTAAGAGCGCAAGTTAGAGAGTGGGATATGCCACGGTGAGGGTGGCTGATATTACAGGAATAGAAAATACCAGTTATCAGTGTGGGCTTGCCACCCTGGGAGATGTGACTGCCCTTCTTTCTGTCATGCCTACTCCCAGTTTTTTGCTCATGTTTCCACTGCACTTGGCAAGCCGAAGTCCTAAGTCAGGCCCAAGATGTTCTATGACTAAAGTCCTTGCAGAGCAGACAGCGTAACCTGCATCCTCCCGCGCTGCAGCATGTGAGACTGAGGGGAGTCGATCAAGGCACGGCCCATCTGGGTTTTCACAGTAGCTGGGGAGACTGTCACTGGTTCCTAGGGGAAGAGGATTACGGTAGACGTGTCAGCGAGTCAAGCTCTGGTCAAGGTTAAGTTCAGGGAAGGAGCCTTCTAGGGCCATGCAGAGATTTCTCTCTAATTATCTCAGGTCACAAAGGTCCTCTCATTCCAATTTACTGTGATATCCGATGACAGAAGTTTCTCTGCATTCAGGCAATTTAGGGAACAATCTGCCAGACAACAAGGGGGTGCTTAGGATGAGATGCCTGCTGCTGAGGTAACGCCCAGCTGTGATTTTATTTCTTTCTGTTTAGATGATACAGTTCGCTCTCATTGCATTAACTGAAATAGACTGCCAGAGAAATGGCCAGTTTGAAGGAAAATAAACTACAAAATCAACATTCCAGGACTCATATTGAGATCAGCGCAGCATCAAGAACATATTTCCAAATAGCCAGAATAAAACAGCAGTAAGTCGAGGAGAGATTTGGTCTTGCCGTATTGTAGCATCATCTCACATGAACACACAGATGTGTGGGGATGAGGGAGGGGACGAGACTTCCATTGCAAAATTACATGTTTCTTGGAAATGTCAACTCTCAAGTACAATACATTCTTCACTGCAGCCACCAATCTTTCAATAGCTTCCAATTATTGCTGGTATTTTTTTTCCCATCTGTTCATTTTCTGCTTGCCCAAAACAAAAAAAAAATCCAGACTGCTTTCACATAAAAATCTTAATATTAGTCAATATACATGTCCTCAAGAAATGGATTTGGTTAATAAATGAAGATGTTTGCTTATTTTTTCCGCTTAATAGGGATGCGGTGACACAAAATGCAGGGTGCTCTTATTGTCATATTTTTGACAAAGCTGTTAGTGATCACATAAGTTGATTTCTGTAACAGAGTTTGCTTCTTTTATTAACATGTCATTTCTGGCATGTCAAAGTTTTCGATAGAGTGTATGCTGTGCAGAATTCAGAGAGAGATAAGGGATGAAAAAAATCAGGATTTGAAATGACATTCACCTCATGTCTTTCATCCACTTTTGAAAAAGTTTTTGCTATAGGGTGCATATGCTCTCCAGAGAGAGAGAAAGAGAAAGAGAGAGAGAAATCACCTACAAGGGAGGATGGTCATGCTGTAGTTCCTTCTCCTCCAGTCTCCTCTTGATATTTTGGGAATGCAAGCACACATGCCTGGCATGATTTTCAATCTGCTGGGTCTGGGATTTGAACTGGATAGCAATTATATCTACTGATATCTAATGCCTTAACCTCTATGCCCCCTGCTGGCTCTATTTCATCCACTTCTTAAAGCACCTCCAATACATTAATGTAGAAGATACCTGCACCAAAGGCTGGCAACCTATGTATTAGGAAAATGAGGGAGGAGCCTTAATTTAGGGCATGGACCATTTTTTCCATTTTATGAACCTCTCTAAATGCCCCCATCGTTCATGTTTCAGCCATGCTTTTCCAGATGAGGCATAACTTTTAAGTGTTCCACATATGGCAACCATGTCATGCTTTTCCTCCATGGAAAGCCTTCCTTCCTGATTTTTCCTATAAAAAAGCACGTCGAAGAGAAAATACAAAATGTGAACAATATGCATAAGTACTGATGGTCTCTCTGCTGCCACTCAGACAGTTTTTCACGCATTCTCAGCTAATCAAGTATTTCAAATTATCTGTGAAAAAGTTCTGTTTCCCATGTAAGCTGATAGAAAATAAGCTGAGCATTTTACTGAGCTTAATTTGAAAATCCAGAATTTACGTTTCTGAATTGATACAATCTTCCCACAAAGGAGCTGGTTAACGGGTTCATCAAAAGCAAAAGAATAACATTGAAATGGGGGGGGGGGGGCGTACTGTGATTTCTTTCTTACTCATCTTAAGTATGACTAAAATATGACTCATGGCCTCCTACCCTATGTTCTGCAGTGCTGTTAACTCTTGTAGCTAACATTCAATAAGGATCTGAGGGAAAAGGGAAGAGGGTAAAAATATGACAGGTACAGAGCCATTTCTCTTGCAGCATTACTCAGTCCTCACGGTTTGTAGCTGCCTCATTTGCAGCCTTGTCATTAAGGCGGTAGAGGCAGACAGCCTGCAGAAGGAAAGCTTCTATTGAAGAGATCCCAGACAAGTTTCAGTTTATTTGACTGATACTAATATAAATTCTTTCCTCTGTAGGAGCAACACTAGAAAATGTTGCACAATGACGTTTTTTAAACAATAAACCATTTTTTAAAAGCAACACTAATGTGTATTTGGTCACGGAAGATAGCCGCTTCCTGCCTTTTTTTTTTTTTTTTTTTTTTTTGATCTGTCCTCTCTTGTTATTTCATTTCTTTGATGCTTGAGTTGGTGTTTTCAGTCTCTGTCCACTGCTCCAGTGACGGTGCATTGAGGCTGAAGACTCTGGCTTGTAATCCAAGACTTCACGCTCCAGCTGCTGAGGTTACCAAAAGGAGCGTATAAAGATCAAAGAAATCTACTCATGCCTGTTAGATAGGAAGGAACAGCTGATTCTCAGGGCCATAGCTGGGCCACCTCAAGCTATAGCAATTCATGGAGAGACAGACGTGGTGTGTCAGCCAGGATAAGGGCATTCTTAAGGATCAAAGGAGTTCTCATGACTGAGCAGGAAAGGATCTTCCTCAAAACTGGGGAGAACCCCAAAGATAGATTGGAATCAGTAAGGGCTGTAGCCCCACAGTAACCACGTGGGCCATTCCCCTCTATGGGTTGAGGACATATTGCTGGAGTGGAAGGTTCTCTACAATAAAATTGAACTGAAAGGGAATATTAAGAGGATTTCAGTCATTCATTCTGCTCCTGGATTTTTTTCTTTCTTTCTTTTTTCTTTGAAGCTGTCATGAAGGTGTAGTTCTTTCATTCCCTTCTTTTTCTTTTCTCTTTCTTTTTTCTTCCTTTCTTTTTCTGTTTGAAATTCACCAATAAGAAAGCAAAAACTAGTGCAAAGGAATTTAATAGGCCTTTACACAGATATCTTTACCTACCCATTATGTTTATATTTTATCTGCCTTTAAAACTTATTGACAGTGGAAATCATACTCTACAGTGCATTTCTAAGAATTTAACAAGTGCATAGAGTTGAAAAATAATCACCAGAAACCAAATGCAAGATTTCTGTCACCTCCACAATTGCTTTTGTACTGTCCATTTAAAATCTGTCCTTCTCCAGCTCTTGCCAAATTCTGATTTTCTAAAAAATATATTTTTATTTTTAATTAATTTATTTCTTAAATTTTGCCAGAGTTTACATGTACTTGGTTAAGAGAGAGGGAGAGAGGGAGAGAGAGAGAGAGAGAGCGCACTCCCGTAGGGAATAGTTGGAGCACAACCCCTTCTCTTTTATCTCACTGTCCTTTGGAGATTTGGGGCATGTACATCTGCCCAGTGTGTTTTTCAAGTCACCGGGTCTGGGACTTGAACTACACAGTTGTTCATGTGGGATACAGTTGCCTCAACCACCATGCCACAGGATGGCCCTAAAAAGGTTTTTTTTAATTTTTTTTATTTTTATGCATTTACCTTTTCCAGGATGTCATAGAAATTAAATTATACAGTATGTTACTTTTGTTAGTCTGCTATTTTCTGTTTAACACAACTCATTTGAGATTCATTGTACTGTGGTATATATCAAAAGTGTTTTTTAAAATATTTTTTTCAAGAATTATTCCATTTAACTTTATTTATTTATTTTAATTTGACCAGAGAGGGACAGAGAGAGAAAATGAGAAAGAGAGAGAAAGTGAGAAATCAAGCTGTCAGGTCTGGGACTCAAAAACCGTGGTCAGCCATGTGGGAGTCCAGTGCCCTTAACCACCACATCACCTGCCGCCCATGTTTATTCTTTTTAGAGCTGAATAGTATTTTATTGTGTGGATGTGTCACACTTTATCCATTCATCAGTTGTAGCACATTTGGGCAGTTCCAATTTTTGGCATTTATGAAGAAAGCCATGAAAAACATACATATAGGATTTTGTGTGATCATAAAATTTTATTTTCTTGGATAAATACCTGAACGTGAAAATTGCTAGACCATAGGGTAAATGTACTTAATTTTATAAGAAGCCGTCAGTCTATTTACTAAGTGGATGCACCATTTTGTAGTCTTACCAGCAATGTCTGAAAGTTATAGTTGTTCTATATCCTTTCCAGAACTTGTTGTTATAGTAGATCTGTGTTGTTGAACATCTTTTAATATTATTTGCCATCCATATATTTTCTTTCTATTATCTGTTCATATCTTTTGCCTATTTTCTTTCTTTTAAAAAGAATTGTTATTTTTTATTTAACTTTATTTATTTATCTATTTATTTAAATTTGACCAGAGAAGGACAGAGTGAGCCCAAGAGAGAGAGAGAGGGAAAGTGAGAAAACAAGCCACCAAATTCAAGACTCAAACCACAATCAGCCATGTGGGAGTCCAGCATCCTTAACCCCCATGCCACCTAGCGGCCCCAACTTTTGCCTATTTTCGGTTGAATTTTTAGTTTTATTATTACCAAATTTGACAACTCTGTATATATTCTGGATACAAGTCCTTTATGAAATATGTGCTACGGGGACACGTTTAGAGAGAGAACCTGAGGTGTGGGGACATGCTCTGAGCAAACACCACCTGCTCTTTTGGGGTTTGGCAGAACCTTGTAACTTGTCTTTCCCTGACCTTGGCTGCAGACAGAACAAGGGTAGAAATTGCTAGGGGCGTGCCAACAGACATATCTGATGGACTTCCAGAGACATCTTGACCCCAATTAGCAAAGTCCAATCCCTGCTCTGCATCTGAAAGGTTCTTTAGCCTTCTCTGGGTGTGGCGGTGCACTCCTTATGGAGAAGTTCGTTCTTTCTTTTTTTTTTCTTTTCTTTTTCTTTTTTTTTTTAGAGGTTTTTGCTATAGGCCATATGCGCTCCCCAGACAGACAGAGAGAGACAGAGAGATAGAAAGCGAGAAATCACCCCCCGGGGGGATGGCCACGCCACAATCCCTTCTCCTCCATTCTCCTCTCGGGATCTTGGGCACGCACGCACACGTGCCCGGCGCGAGTTCAAGCCACCGGGTCCGGGACTCGAACTGCGGTCGACTACGTGGGAGTCCAGCACCATAGCCATTACGCTAACTGCCGGTCCCATGGAGAAGTTCTTTAGCTCCTTCCCCACACCTACAGCTAGGTTTTCTCTGCATTAGAAAAGAAGATGAGACTGGAGCCAGCAGTTAGCGTAATGGCTATGTCGCTGGACTCCCACGTAATCGACCGTGGTTCGCGTCCCGGACCCGGTGGCTTAAAACTCACGCCAGGTGCGTGTGCATGGGTGCCCAAGATCCCCAGAGGAGAATGGAGGAGAAGGGATTGCGGCGTGACCATCCCCCTTGGGGGGTGATTTCTCGCTTTCTGTCTCTATGTCTCTCTCTGTCTGGCGAGCGCACGTGCCCTATATCAAAAAAAAAAAAAAAAACCTCTAAAAAAAAAGAAAAGAAGATGAGACTTTCTCTTTCTCTTGATGGGATTATCACCAAGGGATACACCTGGCCCGGTATGACTAAGCCCTTATAGATTTAACTGCTTCTTATTGCCTGTAACCTGGCAACGAATCTATGAAATGTCATGAAATAATACGTGTGTAATGTCTCCCTGTATTATAAATAAAGACGTCCAGTTCATCTGGGTGGCACAAGTTGCCTGGGCTACCTAGGCTCAGGCTGCCTGTGTCCATTTCTACTCTATCCCTTGGTCTCATTCTTTCTGCTTCTTCCATAGTAGCACCAACCCCTGGGGTGGACGCCGACAATGTGCTTTGCACATTTCTCTTCCAGTTTGTGGTTTGACAGTTCATTCTTAACTTTGATGTAATAGATTTTTTCGATATTTTTCTTAGAGGATTTTGCTCTGATGTCATTTCTAAGTAAACATTTGCCTAACCCAAGGTAACAAAAATGTCCTTCATTAATTTCCTGTAGTTGCTTTATAGTTTTAAGTTTTATATGTAGACCTGTGATCTATTTTGTGCTCATTTATACACAGATTGAGGTTTAGTTTAAATACCCAATTGTTCTAGCACCTTTGGAAAATACTGTCTTTTTAACTAATTTAGCTTTGTAGTTATGCCAAATACCAGTTGCCCATATACGTAAAAGCTTATTTCTGGGCTCTATTCTGTTCCATAAATCTTCTGCCAATACCCCACCTTCGTGAGAGTTGTAACTAGATAGTAAGTCTTGAAATCAGATTAAGGTGAATTCTCACAGCTTTGTTCTTTTTCAAAATTATTTTGGCTATTTCATATCATAGTCTTTCACATCAATTTTAGAATCAGTTTGTTAATGTTTATGAAAGTTCTCAGTAGGATTTGGATTTGAATTGTGTTAAATGTATAGATATATTTGGAGGAAATTGTTACTTTCAAAATAGCAAGACTTACAATCCTTGTACATACTATGTCTCTCCATTTATTTGTCTTCATTTAATTTTATTCAATAGGGTTTTGTAGTTTTCTACATACAGATCCTGCACACATTTTGGTGTATTTATATCAACATTTTTTTCCCCACATATTTTCAGTGCTATTGTAAATGCAACACTGAGTGCAACTTCAAGTTTTTATTGCTAGTACATAGAAATACAATTGAATTTTACAATTGTATTTTGACCTTTGGTTCCATGACTTTACTAAACTCATTTACTAGGTCTAATAACCTTTTTTAATTTTTTATTTTTGCTAGATTCCTTGGGGGAGTTTCTACATAGATAAAAGTGTTGTCTAGAAATAAATATAATTTTATTTCTTCCTTTCCAATATCTTTTAATACATCTTTTATTTCTTGCGTTATTTAACTAGCTATTATGAGGTTTAATAGCAGTGAGATGGGACATTATTGCCTATTTTTCCTGATCTTAGAAGGAAAGCATTTCATCTTCACCATTTAGTAGGATGCTTGCTGTAGATTTCTCTGTGTACACCTTTAATCCCTTCTATTTATAGAATACTGAGAATTTTTATTGAGAATAAATATTGGGCCGAGCCACAGTGGTGTATGACGGTGCAGTGCTCTGCAATGTTGGAGGCCATATGGAACATCAAGGTTTAGTTCCTTGGGTTGTCCTGTACATGTCAGGTGAGCACGGGTGTGCCCATGGTTCTGACTGACCGAGAAGACTTGAAAGAGGATTGCAGAGTGAGACCTGTTGAGGGTCCTTATCTGTCTGTCTGTCTTTATCTCTCTCTCATGAAGGAAATAATTTTTTTTTAAAAAAGAATAGATATTGATTTTTCAAATGAGTTTTCTGTATCTGTTGATATTATCTGTTTTCTTTCTTTAGGCTGATGCTGAATTATACTGAGTGATTATCATTTTTTTTAAATTTTGCCAGAGAGTATATATATGCTCCCTGGAGAGAGATAAAAAAAGAGAGAGAAAGCAAGAAAGCATTCCCTGTTAGGTGTTGTCATGCTGCAATCCTTTTTCTTCCATTTCTCACTCCTGTTGGGATTTTGGGCACATCCACATACATAATGACATGTTTCTCAAGCTAATGGATCTGGCACTTGAGCTGTGCGGTTGAACATGTGGGATCTCAGAGCCTTAACAACTAGGCCATGGGCTGGCCCTACTGACTGATTTTTCAGTGTTGAAACAGACTTGCATTCCTGGGAAAACCCTTTTTGTATATTTCTGGATTCAATTTGCTCATTTTTTTAAAAAAAATTTATAACTTTATAATATTCAGGAGGAATATTAGTCTTTAGTTTTCTTTATGAAATGTCTATCTGGTTGGCATGTTAAAGTAATGCTGGTCTCATAAGAATGAGGTAGGAAGCATTCCCTTCTCTTCTATTTTTGGCAGATTTGTGTAGACTTAGTGTAATTCCTTCAATGTTGGGTAGAGTTAACAGTGTAGCCATTTGGGCTACATCTTTGTTGGAAACATTTAACTATGAATTAAATTATTTTAATGCACATAGTCCTGTTCTTGTTATAATATCATCTTGAGTTTTTGTTGTTCTTGATGTCTTTCACAGAATCTTCCCAGTTCATTTAAGTTGTAGAATTTATAAGCATGAAGTTGTTTGTAATACCCCTTCTTATCCTTTTAATCTATGTGGAGCCTATGTCCCCATTTTCATTCCTGCTATTGGTAATCTGTGTCTTTCCTCTTTTCTCTTGGTCAGTCTGGCTAAAAGTTTATCAGTTTTATTGATCTTTTTAGAGAACCAGGTTTAGTTTTATACATTTCATGTATTGCCTTTTGGTTTTCAGTTTTACTGATTTTTGCTCTTTATGCTTTCTTTCTTGCTCCATTTGTTCTCTTCTTTTCCTAGTTTTTTTTTTTTTTTTTAAGATTTATTAATTTATGGGACCAGCAGTTAGTGTAATGGCTATGTCACTGGGCTCCCATGTAGTCAACCGCAGTTTGAGTCCTGGACCCGGTGGCTTAAACTCACGCCAGGCGCGTGTGCGTGCGTGCCCAAGATCCCGAGAGGAGAATGGAGGAGAAGGGATTGTGGCGTGGCCATCCCCCCTGGGAGTTGAATTCTCGCTTTCTGTCTCTCTGTCTGCCGAGTGCACACACCCTATAGCAAAAACCTCCCCAAAAAAAGAGAAAAAAAAGATTTATTAATTTATTTCTTCCATGAGGGAGCGAGAGCAGAATCTCCAACAGGATCCTGATATCACAGTCCCACCCCTAGACTTTAGCAAGCCCCGGATCATGGGCAAGACAGGCATGTACCCAGAAAAGTCAGGGAGGTTGCCGGACTTGAACTGTGAGCCTTTCCATGTGGTACTTTCTTGTAGAACATTGCATTTCACTGTTGTACCACCATTTGGCCCTCTTTTCTCTAGTTCTTTTTAGTGTGATAGCTGAGATCATTGATTTGAAACCTTTCTTTTTCTTGTGTAAATTTTATTCATTTCTTCCATGAGAGACAGCTAGTTAGAGAGACACAGGCACCCCCAATCGCATCCTCAGACTGTGATCCACCCTTAACTTCAGCCAGCCTGGATCATGGGCACATGTACATGCCCCTGGCATGTATAAGGACACATCAGGGTGCGAACCTGGAATCTTCTAATTTGGGTTCAGCATCATAGAGTGTTGTATCACTGCTATACCACCAAAACTGGCTCAAGACCTTCTTTTTTAATATGAGCCATAAATTTTGTAAAATTACTTCTGGACACTGCTTTAATTGCATCTCATAACTTTTGGTCTGTTGTACTTCCATTTTCATTCTATGCAAAATATTTTCTAATTTTCCTTGTGGTTTCATCTATAAATCACTTCTTAAAATGCTATGTGTTTAATTACTTTTCCAGATAGCTGTTATTAATTTATAGTGCAAATCCATTATGATCAGAAGACATATTTTAATGATTTTTATTCTGTTATAATTATTAAAATTTCCTTTATGACTAAAGGCAAGATCTGTCTTGGTGTTTATTCCATATGGCCATGAAAAGAACGTGTATTTTACTGTCATTATGTGGTTTACTTCTATAAATAACAGGTAAAACTGGTTAATAGTTTTTCAATTTTTCTCAATCCTTATTTTTTTATCTTATTTTCACTATTAGTTATTCTGTTAAATACAGTGGAGTGTTGAAATGTCCAACCATAATTATGATTCACTTATCTCTTTTTACAATTCTATCAATAATATTTTGTGTGTGTGCTTGAAGTTAGTTTTTTACATTCATACACATTAAGAGTTGTTATGTCTTTTTAGTATATTGGCCACTTATCCCTAGTTATGAGATATAGTCTATATTTAAGATATTTATTTTCAAAGGGCATAATATGTTAAAAAATTAAAAACAGGACCAGCAGTTAGCATAATGGCTATGTTGCTGGGCTCCCATGTAGTTGATCACAGTTCTAGTCCTGGACCCAGTGATTTAAACTCACACTGGGCACCTGTGCATGGGTGCCTAAGATCCCGAGAGGAGAATGGAAGAGAAGGGATTGCGGCATGACCATCCCCCCAGGGGGGTGATTTCTTGCTTTCTGTCTCTCTGTCTCTCTCCATCTTTCTAGCAAGCATACGCGCCCTATAGCAAAAACCTCTACAAATAAATAAATAAATAAATGCAACAAGTCCTAAGTAACATTGTGTAAAAGAATATGAAAAAGGATAAGCCAAGAATAAATCACAGACCTTTAGGTTATGGCCTAAAAGAATAGGATTATAACACCATCAAACAGTTTAGAAAGGCATTGTAGATTGAAACAAAACAAATATCAAACAAACAATACCACATGATCAGTGGTAGTGGAAACTTTCAGCATACAAGTGTCTTCGTAAAACTATACCTGCAGTCAGTGACGTAGTTCAATAAATTAGTCTTCTTTTTATTTAAATAATTATTAATTAAATTAAGTTATTATTATTCTTCAATTCGACCAGAGAGAGACAGAGAGAGTGAGAAAGCAAGCTGCCACATCTGGGACTCGAACCATGGTTGACCATGTGGGAGTCCAGCATCTTAACCACCTCGCCACCTGCTGGCCCCAAATTAGCTTTCAATATGAGTAACTTACATGTAAAGGGGGATATTCTTACATAAAGTGTTACATTTAGGTGGATGTATCTTAAAAGCTATTGAAACTTTGGCTGAAAAAGAAAATAGACTTGGAGATGTTGTCTTCTGTAGTTTATACTTTTGGAAACTGTCTGGATACTTGTTTATTCGCCCATGCCTTCTAAACGAAGATGATATACAGTATGGGATAGGATAAAGTTATTCTTCCAAGTAGCTACTTTGTAATGAGATAGGCTGTTCACATGAGATCAACCTGGTCTTAAAGCATCTGCATTACTAGTTGATCACTTCAACAGTGTCTTTTCAGTCCTGTCCTACTTCCTTTTAAGAAATATTTGTAACCACAGAGAGTAAGTATTTATTCAGAAACTATGTATCTAGCACCTGTTATTTGCTAAGCTCTGTATAAAGCATGTGGTGAAGATAGGCTTGCTCCATGGCCCAGGTTCTCTTAGAATATAAAATCTTGAAGAGGTGGAAAATACTTGGCGAATAAGTAATTACAACTGTGATAAGAGCTACAAGGAAAATGCAGAAGATTATGGCAATCTAACCTGCACTTTAAGAAATACAAAGGAAATCCCTTCAGACTATAGGGAAATGATACTAGAGGGAAACATGGAACTCCCCAATTGAAGGAAGTGCAACAGAAAGGTTAAATATTGGGAAAATATATAACACCATATTTTTCAATATAATTTCCTTAAAATATGTAATGACAAAGTGAAATTCAGAAAAAATATTACTAGCTTTGTAAGGATTAAATGAGCAAGATCATGTAGTAATACCTCAATGGCTTATTTTTTTTTGTTATTTTTCCTCTTCCATCTCTCACTTCATTTTGATGGTTTCCAGTCCCATTTTGGGGGGAGGAGAGAGATTTTTTGCTATAGGGTACGTGTGCTCACCAAAGAGAGAGATAGAAAGAGAAAAATCACCCCCCCCCCCCCCGGGGTATGGCCATGCTGCAATTCCTTCTCCTCCATTGTTTCAGGATTCTGGGCTTGCACACACATGCGCACAGTGTGATTTTCAAGCCACCAGGTTCAGGACTTGAACTGCAGTTGACCATGTAGGAGTCTAGCACCTTAACTACCTGCTGGCCCCTCCAGTAAGTTTTTAAAGATTACATTAGAAGTTTTGGAAAATGTTACAACGACGCAAAAGCAAAAATAAAAGAAAAAAAAAAACAGAAAGAAAAGGAAAGCAAAACTAAACAACTCTCTCAGCCAGAGAACATCGTTATCAGTGTAGAAAATATCCTGCTAGTAATATTTAGAGTGTACCGAAAAAGAGATGTACATACCTACACATAGACACCTGTGCAGATATACATCTTTCTTTCGAGTTAGTATGATTCTACAAATAACATTTTATAATGTGTTATGTAAAACTAGTCAACATATTTTGAATATTTTCTACCTCACCACAGTTATTTCACAATTTCAACACCATTTAATTATATGGGTAACCCATCAACCTAAAACTAATTTTCCATTGTCATTGACTTTTTTCCTATTAAAAATAAGGTTGGGGGCCAGCAGATGGCGTGGTGGTTGAGGCGCCAAACTCTTGCATGGCCAACTGCGGTTTGAGTTCTAGTCCTAGCAACTTGCTTTCTCACTTGTCCTGTCCCTTGTCTCTCTCTGGTGAGTGCACGTGCTCTAGAGCAAATTAAAATAACAGTTAATAGCTAAAAATAAATAAATAATTCTTTAAAAAAAGAAAAACAGTGGGACCAGCAGATGGCAGAAGGGTTATGTTGCTGGACTCCCACTTCACTGACCGCAGTTTAAATCCTGGACCCGGAGGCTTGAAACTCATACCAGGCACGCGTGTGTGCATGTCCAAAATCCTGAGAGAAGAATGGAGGAGAAGGTATTGTGGTGTGGCTCTCCCTCCTGGGGGATGATTTCTTGCTTTATGTCTCTGTCCCTCTGGTGAGCACACATACCCTATAGCAAAAATCTCTCTTAAAAAGAAAAAAAAGAAAAAGAAAAAAATAAGCTTGGAGAGAATACCCTTTTAGATGTGTCTTTATACAGAACAAAAATTATCTTCATAGGATAAATACCTAGGAACATTTTTTGTTGGTCAAAATATACTTAATACTTAGCCAAGGTCCCTTAAGTAAAAGCGTACTAATTTATATTTGTAACTACTTCATGTGAAAATGTTTGCAACAACTTTCCATACTGAAATTTATATTATCCTATTAAAATATTTGTGAATTTGATAGTTTAAATGTGATCTTTTTTCAGTGTCAGAACATCTATTTAGTGAAATTATTTTCTTCTTCTATTTAATTGAATTAATTTTGTTTTGCCAGAGATGTGTGTGTTCTCCAAAGAGAGAGAGCAAATGAGAGAGAGAGAATGCATCTCCCTCTAATGGGCTGTGGTCATGCCACAATCCTTTTTCTTAGATTTCTCTATCCCTTCCAGATTTGGAGTTCGCATGCACACATATCCAGCATCCTTTTTGAGCTTCTGGGGCTGGGGTTCAAACTGTGGTCGGCCATGTGGGATCCTGCTTTCTATGCACAGCACTTAACTACTGTGCTAAGGGACAAGCCCACATTCTTAACTTAGTGTAAAGATGTTTTCTAGAAAACATCTTTAAAATATATGTTTTTCAAGTACTTAGCTACTTATAGTACAGTGTAGTTACCCCATTTCAAAGGGCAAAGTTATTATTCTAATTTGTATTTCATCAACACACACACATGCACACTTCCCCCACACATTCATCTTTCTAAGGCATTTCTCATTCTGGAAAATGCATTGAATCTTGCTGTCCCAGTGTATGTTATCTGCAAGCCGAAATCACTTATATACAGCAAGAAAATGGAAACTGATCTTTGGAATTTCAGTTTGTTTTCCTAACCATCTGGTTTCCCAGGGTGGGACTTTAAGTTTGGTGAGCAGTTGTGGCCTCTAAATGAGGCTATCTCTCCCACCATTCCTTTTATCCTGTACAGTGTAGCAGTAAAAACAAGCGTAGCAGTATAAAGATTAAAAGTATATTTTCTCATAATCAACATGTGTCTTACTCTTGCATTTGTTTTCTATGTCTGTTCCTAGCTTTTTCTTTTTTTGTGGGGAAGGGATTTCCATAGGTGCATGCACTCACTGTGGAGAGATGGAGAGATACAGAGAGAAGGGAAAGTGAGAACCTATTCCCCAGGGGCGATGGCCATGCTGCAATCCCTTTTCTCCCATTCTCCTTCTGGGATCTTGGGCACACACGCACACACATGCACCTGGTGTGATTTTCAAGTCATGAGGTCTGGAACTTGAACCACGACTGGCCACGTGGGAGTCCAGTGCCTTAACTACCACACTAGCTTGCTCCTCCTGGCTTTTTCAACAAATGTCATTCTGGTTTTACTATTAAAAATGTGCTAAAGGATTTTGGTAAAATGGACTTAGTTATTCATTTTCTTCATTCTGTGGTAATCTTGGAATATCCTGCTTCTGGAAAATACATAGGCATACTTTAAGGCTCAGCTCAAATATGACCTACTTAGCCTTTCTCTGCGACATGGAATATTTTTTCTTCTGTTTGATTCTTTAAGTCTTTGTTCTTCATACTACATAATAGCATTTCAAATTAGTAGTCCATATGCCTTTCTGTTAAGAGGTTGATTTCTCCAATGTAAAGTCTTTGTCATAATCACAAATATGCCCTCATCCCTTACCATAATGTTTGCCATTAACTATGAGCTCACTCTGTGTTTCTTGGATAATTCAAATATACCTTGTTTGTAAAATACAGCCCCTGATAAAGACATTATTTCAGGAAGTTGAAATTTATAATCCTAAAGACCTCTTTCAGTCAAAGTTCATAAAATTCTTTTAACACAGATTTGCAGTACTAATGACAGTATCTTTGTTCTTGCAGCAGAAGTATGAACTTAACATGTTGCATGGGATAAATAAAAACTAAAAATAGACAAAAAATAGCGGGCCTGCATTTTCTTCCTATAGGGAAAAGAGTACTATAACTACTAAAGATACATTGAGAGGAAAAAGTTGTTATTTAGGTATTTGAGGATACTACATATTTTTCAGTATACAGGTCTCTCTAAAATAGGACATATAAGAAGACAGACAAAAAGTGTTAGTGGGAAATAAGGATATCTCTGCTTGCTGACGTTTCCCTCCCTTATATCTCTTTTCATATTTGGGGAAATCAGGTTGAAATGAAGGAACAAAATTGTATCCTTCTTATAGAGGTAAAGATGGTTGGCATCTCCTAAACCAGATGTCGCTATTGTCTCGTTTCAGAAATCATCAACTTGGTTCTTCCCACTTGAGAAATTTAGAATAGTAGTTGTTCTGTGTATATTTTTTTCCTTAGAGGTTTTTGCTGTAGGGTATGTGTGCTCCCCAGAAAGACAGAGAGAGAGAGAGACAGAAAGCGAGAAATCACCCCCCAGGGGGGATGGCCATGCCGCAATCCCTTCTCCTCCATTCTCCTCTCGGGATCTTGGGCACGTACGCACACGCGCCCGGCATGAGTTTAAGCCACCGGGTCCGGAACTTGAACCGCGGTCGACTACATGGGAGTCCAGCAACATAGCCATTATGCTAACTGCTGGTCCCTTGTTCTGTGTATTTTCGAAGTCACTCCTCACAGTAAAATCCTTGCTGGAGAGCTCTTTTTTCAGCCAGAAGGTTGTCCACAATGTAAGCCAAACCATTGCGTGGTTTCCCCTAACCAGTCCATTGATCAACTTCCATGTGACAAACAGTAATCAGCAAGTTCAAAAGTAGGTGTTTGGTTCAATATTATAATTTTTCTATGTCAAATTTTAGGATAAACAATCATAAAGTAAAAACTGTAGCTAGAAAAACGTATTTTCTTTGCATCCCATATGAGCATATTAATTTTAGGAGACAAAATATTGTCAGATTTATGACGTTAGCATATAACCCAGCTTTCTGCAGAGCAGACAGATGATAGACAATGACAAGCCAGAAGGTGACTCTGAGGTGACCCTTTTAAAGTGGTGACTGTAATTGAATTTTCACTGATGAACACCTCCAGCAGTCTATGTATGTACTAGCTCTGAGGAAACACCTTTGTTAATCTACTTCCCTTCCACCCTTCTAAGCTTTTTCCTTTGCCTATAAATATATGTAAATTGTGCTTTGATGGTCTGGATAGAGCCCAGAAAAGGGCAGAGTGGGTGCTCATTAAAATGTAAATCGTGGTTGTCTATCAAGAGACATAAATAAAATTCCGTTGAAAGAGTTTTTAAGAAGAATGTGCATGTTTCCTAAATAGGATGACCATGTCATTTATTGTCCAAACTTGAACAATTTTGTAAGTAAAGAGGGCATGATTAATTACAGTGGGATAACAGACATAAATGGAGGCTATCCCATACAAAAAGGAACATCTGGTATTTTAAAGGTTTTTTAAACATTTTTTAAGCTGTTTTTTTTTTTTTTTTTTTTTTTTTTTTTTTTTTTTTTTTTTTTTTGCCATAGGGTAAGTGCGCTGGCTGGAAAGAGACAGAGGGGGCAGTGAGAGAGAAAATTAGATATTATCCCCCAGGGGAGATGGTTACATCGCAATCCCTTCTCCTCCATTCTCCTCTCAGGATTTCGGGCATGCATGAACACGCGCCTGCATCAGTCACCATTTTTAGGGCACCTGATAAAATAGAAAACAGAGGATATTGAGTAGAGTTCCCAAGAAAAGTGAAAATAAAAGACAAAAAATGCCTTTTAAATTTTCTATAAACTAGTTTTATCTAGAGATCCATGATGTACACATAGTCCCTGATATGAAAAATTTACATTCAGCCATTTACATTCAAGTACATTAAGATGTACCTGCCTTATTTTCCATTCCACTCTTTAATTTGATCATTCCAGAAGTATGTATTGGTTTCCTACTATGTGCCAAGACTGAGTTAGGTGCTGGCAATGGCACTGTGAAAATTTCAGAATAGATTCTGCTTTAATAGAGACGATTTTCTAGTGGGGGTTTAAGGACCAGTCACAATACTTATGGGGAAAGTTTCAAGTTAAGGGAACAAACAGAGTGGCACCTACCTAAGAGTTGAGTATCTTAGGGATGTTTTACCTGAAAAAGTGACATTTAATCTGAGACTAGGAGGATGAATAGAATTTAGCCAGATAGTGTCCTGGAGGAGGCAAACAAGATAGGTAGGATGACAGGTGCTAAGGTCCCATAAAAAGAGAACATGGCCATTTAAATAGTAGAAAGGAATTCAGTATAACTAAAGATTGATTTTTCTTTTTCCTTTTTTTAAAGGGTTTTTTGCCTTAGTGTACATGCACTTGCAGAGAGAGAGAAAGAGACAGTGAGAGGGAAAGTGAAAAATCACTCCCCCCCCCCTTAGTGGGGATGGCCACACCACAATCCCTTCTCCTCCATTCTTCTCCCAGGACCTTGGGTACACATGTACACATTCCTGGTGTGATTTTCAAGCCATCGGTCCAGGACTCAAATTGCTGTTGGCCATGTAGGAGTCCAACAACATAACTGCTATGCCATCTGCTGTCACCTAGAGTTTGGTTTCTAAGCAAAATAATGAAAAATGAGATTAGTAAGGAATGCTGCATCATGAAAAGTCAAGCAAGCCAAGTTCCAGAAAATGTTTATTTCCTGAAAGAGAGAGAGAGAGAGAGAGAGAGAGAGAGAGAAGAGAGGTACCCTCAACAGGGCTTTCGTGCTATAATCCTCTCCCCAGTCCTGTAGCTTCTCAGGGTCATGGGCACATCACATCCATGGGTAGACCTGGGACAGGAACCAAGTGCATTTCTATATGGCTTCTAGCATTACGTTAGCATTGCTTTTACAGCCTGTACCACTGCAGCTGAGCCAAAATTTTTACTGAATCCTAGAGGAATGGGGAGACGGTCAAGAATTTTAAGAAATGAAGTGACATCAGGTGTTCACTTTACAAACGTGGGTACTATCCTAATGTGACATCTGAATGTGGGGAGACAGGCAGCAGGGAGAATAATGGGATAATTTTGAAAATAACCACAAGACTGTCATTGTATTTGATGCAGAATTTCATTCAAAGACATTTAGGTAACACCACTGAATCGTACACTTAAGAATAGTTAAAATGGGGGTCAGCAGGTGGCATGATGGTAAAGCCACTGGACTCTCACATGGCCGACTGTGGTTTGAGTCCCGGACCTGGCAGCTTGCTTTCTAACTTTCTCACTCTCTCATGATTGCATGTGTCCTATAGCAGATTTAAAAATAGCAATGATAAATAAAATTAAATCAATGATTATTTTTAAAAGCAGTTAACATGATGACTCACTTATACATGATATAAGTAGTCCACAATAAAAAAGAAGTAGTATTTACAAAGACCCACAGAACTTGCTGAGATTTTTTAAAGAGATTTTTGCTATAAAGCACATGAGCATGCCAGAGAGAGACAGTGAGAAATCTCCCCCGGGGGGATGGCCACACTGCAATCTCTTCTCCTCCGTTCTTCCTTTGGAATCTTGGCCATTTACACGTACGCACCCAGCATGAGGTTTAAGCTGCCATGTCCAGGATTCGATCCACAGTTGACTATGTGGGAGTCCAGTGATGTAACCAATACACCATCTACTGGTCCCAGAACTTGTTGAGATTTTAGTTCTTGGATGAAGGCATGGAATTGATAGACCCATCCTCTGAAATATGGGAAATTGAAGGAGAGGCAGATTTGAAAACAGTTGAAGACGGAGCTCTAGTTTGTTGTAAGATCCTTCTTTCTTTAATTATATTCATTTCACAACTGAGGAGCTATTTGAGTGATTCTCTAAAATATCAGTAAGCATTTAAAAAGTAAAAGTGGTGGGACCAGCAGTTGGCATAATGGCTATGTCGCTGGACTCCCACATAGTTCATTGCGGTTAGTTCATTGCGGTTCGAGTCCTAGACCTGGTGGTTTAAACTCAGGCTGGTGCGTGTGTGTGCGTGCCCAAGATCCCTAGAGGAGAATGGAGGAGAAGGGATTGCAGCGTGGCCATTCCCCCGGGGGGTGATTTCTTGCTTTCTGTCTCTCTTTCTCTGTCTTCCTGGCGAGCGCACGTGCCCTATAGCAAAAACCTCTCAAAAAAAAAAAAAAAAGTAAAAGTGGTACTCTTGATTTCACTTCAGGACTGCTTTCACCATGTTGCTAAGTGTCATGGTCCTGAATTTTTTTTAAACCATAACGAAAACTACCAGTAAGACCAAATGTACATAGAGGGTCTTCAAAAAGTTCACAGAAATGTGTGTTATGAAAAATTACGCATGAACTTATACTTTAATTGTGATTTTTCAGGAACTTTTTGAAGTACCCTCGTATTTATAAATAATTACTTCAAATGTAAGGTTGGAAATAAAAGTGAATGAGACTTTCAGATAACTCAGTTTTCAGGTAGCTAGAGAATGCATACATGTGGTATTACAAATATGCCAACATTGGATATTAGATCATTATTGCCATGCTGGTAATACCCATGTACTTTCCCATCCAATATAGTAGTTCTTAAAATGACAAACACCCATAGAATGCTGGTAAACAAGAACTGGTATGATGAGTGGCTCACAAATTTAGAGAAATTCTTAGAATTTGAAAAAAAGAGGGAAGAAATTGATGAATAAAATAGGGTAGTTCAACTTAAAATATGTATTTTTAAAAATCCTAGGGAAATAAGAATACTGGAACATATCAAAATCAAATAAAAATGAAATATTGAAGAATATACTTCAGGCTAGTTACTGGTATAATTAATTAAAGAACTTCATTCTAAATAGATAAAGAATGAAACCTTTTCTTCCATCTTCTACAGCAATTCAGTTTATATTTTAAACTTAGTTTCTCATTAGAAATACTCAGTCCTTTCTTTTTAAAAAATTTATTTAATTTTGTTATGATTATCATTATTATTATTATTTTTAAAATTTGGTACAGGATATGTGTACTAGAGAGAGAGAGAGAGAGAGAGAGAGAGAGGGAGAAGAGAGAAAGAGAAGTGAGAAAGCAACACACCAGGTCCGGGACACTAACTAGTCTGCTATGTGGGAATCCAGTGCCCTAACCATCACACCACCCAATGGCCCCATCAGATAGTTTATTAAAGAACACTGATGCCTTGGCCTGTCTCCTGGAGGCTCTGAATGTGTCATTTGGATTGAAGTCTTGGCATTGCACGTTCCTTAAAATTTCTTGGGTTATTCCTATGTACAGCCAAAGCTGAGATCCGTTGCACTAAAGAGAGCAAATTTTTTTTTTTCTGAGGAACACTTATTCATGTAGCTTTTGACAGAGAAGAGCGGGGCAAAAGGTAATTTAGAATCCCTATAAAAATATGCAGAGGAGGAGTGAATAGAAAGTCAGGTAAAGTATTATATTTCTTATATATAAGAAGAAAAAGCTACTTATTTTAACCAGAAAGGCTTTGCATGCTGTCTCCCACTTAGAACCTTTGCTTGGACTGTGACACTTTCTGCCTCTGTACCCCAGGCTTACACTTAATTCTGCATATAGGGAAGCAGGCCTATGCAGCTGCAAAGAAAACCCACATCTCTTGTCTCCTACCACCGATATAATGTGTAGTTCATAGAAATGAATTTAACAAGAATCACTGGGTATGGAGAAAACCAACATATTAAAAAAAAAAAAAAAAAAAAAAAAAAAGACCTTGCTGCCAGCCCCTGTCATGGTAGTTAAAGTGGCTGGATCCCATATGGCCAACTGCAAGGTTCAAGTCTTGGACTGGCCACTTGAGAAACACTCAGGGTGCATGTGTGTGCATGCCCAAAATCTCAAAAGGAGGGAGACATGGAGGAGAAGGGGTTATGGCATGGCTTTTCTCCATGAAGGGCACTTTCTCACTTTCTCTCTCTCTGGTGAGCATGCACACCCTCTGGTAAATAAAAAATAAATAAATAAATAAACAAAAAAAGAAAGGAAAGAAAAGAGAGAATGGCAACATGATGAGATCCTGTCAAGGTGCTTGTTTCTCTTTCTCACAAAGCAAGTACAATTTATTATGAATAAAATGATACTTAAAAACAAAGGAAGACCTTGAAAGAAACTGAAAAAAAGACGACTTTGAAACAAAAAATTTAGAATTGTATTGGAAATACTAACCTGCTAATTAGTATTCTGAGTGAGATTCTAAGATATTGAACTGATACACGAACAAGCTACAATAAAAAATGAACAAAAATTAAGAAGGCTTCCATAAAATGTATATACATGTATATGATGGTAAGATTGAAGACCTGATCAACAGAATGGACACAACTGAAAATCTCTTAAGAATACAAAAGTAAAAACAAAAATCTGGGTCTGCAGCATTGGTGTAACAGCGACACAATGCTTTATGATGCTGAGGCCATAAGAGAAGATCCCAGGTCTATGTCACAAATTCTCTCATTATGCATTGGGAATGTGATCTGGGCTGTCTGAGGCTGAAGGTAGGATCAGAGCATGAAAAGCTTTATTGGAGATGTCCCCCTTTCTCTCTCTATCTTCCTATCGCATGAAAAAAATAATAAAAGTTCATAGCATGAGCAAACAGGAAGAGCCATAAAAATATGAAAGAAAAGACAACAAAAATGTAAGTAGACTTGGAGAATCATCTTTTGACTTCCAGAATACACTAAAAGGAATTCCTGAAGGCAAAACTAAACCAAGTCTAAACAAAACAAAAGTAATAAAAAACATACCATTATTAAATAACGAAAATGTGGGAACCAGCAGTTAGCGTAATGGCTATGTCGCTGGACTCCCACGTAGTCGACCGCGGTTCGTGTCCCGGACCCGGTGGCTTAGAACTCACGCTGGGTGCGTGAAAATGAAATTTGTGGCGTGTGCATGCGTGCCCAAGATCCCGAGAGGAGAATGGAGGAGAAGGGATTGCGGCGTGACCATCCCCCCTGGGGGGTGATTTCTCGCTTTCTGTCTCTCTGTCTCTCTCTGTCTGTCTGGCGAGCGCATGCGCCCTATAGCAAATAAACCTCTCCAAAAAAACCCCAAAAAAAAGAAAATGTATTTAATAAGAGCAAATGTCTCTAGGGTTCAAGTGTCAAAGGATGAATATAAAAGACTTACTACTAGCGACATAATCTAGCAAAATTTTAGATCTTCAAGAAATGAAGAGAAATTATAAAAGCATGGTTAGGGGTAGGACAGGAAAAAGCCTATGTGTAAAATAGTGAATGTCTGAGATCAGACATCTCATTATAGAAGATATATAGAAGTTAGAAGGTGATTATCAAACATCTACAAAACTTGAGATTTGGCACTCAGAATTACATATGAAACCAAGTAAGCAAAATAATGACATTTTCATCAGATAAATATTCAGAAAATTAATACTTATACTGCTTATCTGTAAGGCTAACTGACCTAAAGCTTAGATACATTCACCAAAAGAACAAAAATATAAGAAACAAGAAACAGTGGTGAGATGTAACAACAATAATTAAACATTAATTAAATTTAGCAATTACTGATACATAATGTTTAGAATGGCAATCAAGAAATAAAAGTTATAAAAAATGAAATTTGTTGCTGGGAAAATTAGAGAGAATGATAGTACACTATGACTACTGTTGGCTTTTTGTTTCATTTTGTTTTCATTGTCAGAGAGTGTGTGCACTGGCTAGAGAGTGAGAACATTTCCCAACCCTATCAGGGTATGGTTACGCTACAAGTTCTTTTCCCCCCATTTCTCCTTTCTGTCAGATTTTGGGCATGTACATATATATGCCTAGTGTGCTTTTCAAACTGCCAAGGCCAGGATTTGAGCTGAAATTGACCATGTGGGATCCAGCTCCCAATACATACCTCTTAACTACTCCACTATGAGGCCTCTCCTACTATTGTTTTCAGAAGGAAAATATAGCTATTAATTTTATCTTGACATTGGTCTTACAAAAGAAGTTTACACAGCAGCTGTAAAGATGAAATATATTCCCACTTAATATATACTGATTATCTGTGCTCTATGGCAGAAACCAAAAGTTTAAAAGGTATACTCAGGAAGGGCAACAGTAGATACTAGAGATAGTAAGGATAGGGGTAATACAAGGGTAGGTAATAGACGGAGGGTGGAAGGGGAACAGGGGAAGAAAAAGAAAAAAGTATGTTTAATTGACAAAAAAATGAAAAGCTATTTGTTGATGTGTATAGTAATGTCTTCATCTTGACTGATATGCAAGGTATTAGTGTTGAAAAGTAAATATTATACACTGTGAAGATATATGCAATTAAAACTAATATAAAAATAAATGTTTAAAAAGATTTTAAAAAACAAAAAATCATAAAAGTTTACATATTATTTCCAAGTAATATATAGAAAATGAAGTATATTAATATCTGGTAAAAACTAACTGGTAGGTATATAGTCATCTGCTATATAATTCCCTATAGATTTAATTTCTTTATAATTAAAAATTAAATGATTAATTAAAATATAATATGAACTGGAATACAATGGAATAGTGTCAGTTATTGTAAGAAGAAAATAGGATATGAGAATTTCAGCACAGGACCAGCAGGTGGTGTGGAGGTTAAGGCCAGCTTCATGGTTCAAGTCCCAGTTGCTTTAGAATCATGCTGGGCACATGTGTGTGTTTGCCCAAATTCCTGAAATGAAATGGAGGAGAAGGGATTGAGGTGGGACTATCCCCCTGGGGGGTGATTTCTCACTTTCTTTCCTCTTTCTCTGTCTCTCTCTGGCGAGCATACACATCCTATAGCAAAAACAAATAAGTAGGGAGTGATTCCATCCTACGTGGCTGTTTTCAGGAGCCGTAGTCATTTACCTCCATCTGTCTTCTCCCCCACCTAAGTGCATGCCACCACCCACTGGAAGATTCAATGGACATGGCCATGAGCCCCCTGAGGCCCCAGAACTATCTTTTCGGTTGTGAACTAAAGGCCGACAAAGATTATCACTTTAAAATGGATAATGATGGAAATGAACACCAGTTATCTTTAAGAACGATCAGCGTAGGGGGCTGGTGCAAAGGATGAATTGCACACTGTTGAAGCAGAGGCAATGAGTTATGAAGGCAGTCTAATTAAAGTAACACTGGCAACAATGAAAATGTCTGTTCAGCAAATGGTTTCCTTTGGGGGGTTTGACATAGCACTACCTGTGGTCTTAAGGTTGAAGTGTGGTTCATGGCCTGTGCATATTAGTGGACAGCAGTTTGTAGCTATGGAGGAAAATGCAGAGTTAGAGTCAGAGTCAGAGTCAGAGTCAGAAGAAGAAGAAGAAGAAGAAGAAGAAGAAGAAGAAGAAAAGAAGAAGAAGATGTGAAACTCTTAAGTATATCTGGAAAGTGATCTGCCCCTGGAGGTGGTAGCAAGGTTTCACAGAAAAAAGTAAAACTTGCTGTTGATGAAGATGATGATGATGATGAAGATGATGATGATGGTGATGATGATGTTGAAGATGAGGAAACAGAAGATAAAGCTCCAGTGAAGAAATCTATATGAGGTACTCCTGGCAAAAATGCTAAAAAATCAAACCAGAATGGAAAAGACTCAAAACCATCAACACCAAGATCAAAAGGTCAAGAATCATTCAAAAAAAAAAAAGGTTAAAAACTCCTAAAACACCAAAAGGACCTAGTTCTGAAGAAGATATTAAAGCAAACATGTAAACAAGTATAGAAAAAGGTGGTTCTCTTCCCAAAGTGGAAGCCAAGTTTATCAATTATGTCAAGAACTGCTTCTGGATGACTGACCAGGAGGCTATTCAAGATCTCTCGCAGTGGAGGAAGTCTCTTTAAGAAAGTAGTTTAAACAGTTAGTTAAAATTTTCCATCGTATTCCATTTCTGTAACAGTTGATATCTGGTAGAGTGAGAACTTTCCTTACCGTGTTTGATAAACGTTGTCCAGGTTCCATTGCCAAAAATGTGTTGTCCAAAATGTCTGTTTAGTTTTTAAAGATGGAACTCCACCCTTTGCTAGGTTTTGAGTGTGTATGGAATGTTATGATAAGACACAGTAGTAGTGGTGGTCAGACATGGAAATGGTGGAGAGACAAAAATATACACGTGAAATAAAGTCAGTATTATAATAAAGTAAAAAAATAAGAAAAAGAATTTCAGCACTAGGAAATTAAGAAGGAATACACTAAAATTGATAAATATTGGGAGAATCACAAAAGGTTTCAGACTGTGGCACAGTAGTGATGCTGTAGAATCTAAATGGGAAAGTCCTACATTTGTGTCTCATGTCTTCCTGTGTATGCCAGTTACACAAGTGTGTGCCCATCATCTGTGCTGGCTGAAGCTGCAGTTGGATTGCAGCATGGGGACCTTATTGGGGATGCCTCTATCTCTCTCAGTCTACTCCCCTCACCTTTCTCTCCCATGAAATGAATAATTTTTAAAATGTTTCTAAGAGAGTCACAAGATACTTAGTATTGCTAACAAAGTAAAATGGATCATGCAATAATGATCTTAGGCAAGATAGCATTCATAGTGAAAGCATTAAGTGGACATAATAGTTTGGTTTATTTCATACTCATAAAAATTTCAGTACAGGGACCAGCAGTTGGCTTAATGGCTATGTCGCTGGACTACCATGTAGTCAACTACAATTTGAGTCCTGGACCTGGTGGCTTAAACTCACACCAGGCACGTGTGCATGTATGCCCAAGATCCCGAGAGGAGAATGGAGGAGAAGGGATTGCAGAGTGGCCATTCCCCCGGAGGATGATTTCTCACTTTCTGTCTTTCTGTCTCTCTCTGTCTTTCTCTCTCCCTCTCTTTCTGGCGAGCACATGCGCCCTTTAGCAAAAACTTCTCAAAAAAAAAAATTCAGTACAAGACAATACAGTAGTCTTACATCACTTTGTCCCAAATAATCTCTCTTTAAAATACTTAAGGCAAAATATAAATAGTCATTTTAAGGAAAAATTAACTAATCTAACCTCTTAGTAGGTAATCAATGTACATTGTAAAAATGGATAAATCAAATAGACCAAAAACAACTAGTGATATGAAAGATTTAAATAATATGAGAAGAAAAAATGATTACTGAGAATAAAGACATTCTTGGAAAAATCAACTCTGTACAGTACCTCAAAACAATATGGAACAAATGCATAAAAAAATCACTGTATGTTACATTCACTGCATATAGCACATAATAATAGAAAAAAATAGGATGCCTCGAAACTCAAGAATATCTTTTATAAAGGTTAATGATCATAATAATATAAATGAGAAGATACTTAAAACAATTATAATATGAATTATAAACAATGTTAAAGTGAGGAAAAGTTAGAATACTTCATATCAAAACTTTGCAGTAGAGCCCAGAGGACTTCAGGGAATGTATAAATAGCTTCAAACACATTTTTATGAAAGTAAAATTTCAAACACACATTATAATATATTTCAAAGTTATAAAGCAGAAAGCAAAGGAAAAAATACTAGGAAGATAAATGAATTATTGAAATAAAAATTGATAAGGAAACCAAAAGTTGCTTTCTTGGGAAGATCAATAAAATATATACATTTTATGTTTATTTTGAGAGGAGAGATGAACAGAGAGAGAATGTGTGTGTGTGTGTGTGTGTGTGTGTGTGTGCATATGTGTGTGTATGTGTGAGAGATAGGGAAAGAAAGAGAAAGCACATGTACATGCACACAGATTGAAAAATGACTGAAACAAATGCATGGGACATGATATACAAAATTTTAAAAAGGTAGTTTTGTCAATTATATCAAAGCATGTGAAAATTTAGAGAAAAATATATTTTTCTTAGGTTATATAAATCACTTAAGTATAAGCCAAAATGTTAGAAAGCCTGAATATATAAGCAACCAGGCTTAAAGACTTATACAGTACTTCTGTAAGAAAACATAGTGGAAAACCTCCTAGACATTGGTCTTGACAATGTGTTTTTCCCATTACTTTATTATTTTTTTTTTTACATTAAATCACTGTATATCATTACAACATACAAAATGAATTTTCCCAGCATGAATACACTATATATTAGTCCAGTCAGTGTTATTACCCTGCACATTATCAACAACGAAAAATTTTCCATTTTTTTGTCCCTTAAATGCTTTGTTTCTTTCTTTCTCCCCTTGATTCCCTCCCTTATACTCTCCCCCATTTCTTACCCTCCTCCTACATTGTCTCTAGTATCCACAGTTGCTTTCCATGCTTTTATACCTTCCAATAATTCAGTTTCTGCCATAGAGTGCAGACATTTAGTATATATTAAATGGAGACATACAATGCCTTTCTTTCATGATCTGGTTTGCTTCACTTAGCAATATATCTTCCATACTTATCCACTTTGAATCTAATGCCATGGTCTTATTGTGTTTTTTTTTGGGGGGGGGGAGGGCTGAGTAGTATTCTGTAGTATGTATGTGCCACACTTTTCCAATCCATTCATCTGGCAATGATTTATTTTTTCTTTTTTTTAAGAGAGATTTTTTGCTATAGAGCATGTGCACTCTCCAGAGAGACAGAGTGATATAGAGAGACAGAAAGTGAGAAATCATCCCCCAGGGGGAATGGCCACACCACAATCCCTTTTCCTCCATTCTCCTCATGCCTGGTGTGAATTTGAAGCCACCAAGTCTGAGTCTTGAACCACAGTTGGCTACATGGGAGTCCGGTGACATTACCATTACACCATCTGCTGGTCTCATCTGGCATTGATTTTTTTTTTTTTTTAATGTGACACTAGAAGTACAGGCAACAGAACTAAAACTAAGCAAATGGTACTATATTAAACTAAAAAATTTGATGCAAAGGAAATAGTCCACAAAATGAAAGGAAACTTAGGGAATCGGAAAAAACATGTATTTGAAAGCCATTTATCTGCCAGGGCATTAATAACCAAAATATATAAAGAACTCATACAACTCAATAGCAAAACAAAAACAAAAATCCTGTTTATGAAATAGGCAAAATACTCAATAGACCTTTATCCAAAGAAGACATACAACATACGGCCAAAAGCTGTATGAAAAGGTGTTCAACATCACTAATCATCAGGGGAATACAAATCAAAACCACAATGATATATTTATTCAGTCATAAAAAAGGAAGGAAATCCTGCATTTGTTACAACGTGGATGAACCTGGAAGACTTTATGCTAATTCAAATAAACTTGACAAAGAAAGACAAATATTGCATGACGTTATTTATGTGAAATCTAAGAGTTGCTCACATAGAAGCAGAGAATAGAATGGTGGTTACCAGGGCCTTCCCAGTTAAAAGATAAAAAAAAAAAGTTCTCTGTATCTGATGTACAGCATGGTAACTGTAGATAATAACACTGTATTGTATACTTTGAATTTGTATCAACCACACACAGACAATGGTAACTGTGAAGTTACCCTATAGGGCATGGCCACACTCCAATCCCTTCTCCATTTCCCAGTCCTGTTGCAATTCTCAGCATGCAGGCACATAGACCCTGTATGTTTTTCAAACCTCTAGGATTGGTATTCAAACTGTGGTTTGGCCATGGGTATCCAGCTCCCTTAAGTAGGCTATGGGCTCCCTCCAGAGTCTAATATTTTGCACACTCATTCTTTGAAACTTGCTCATAATGGAGACAACAAATTGATAAGGACAACATACACACAAACACACACATAAACACAAATACACATACTCAAACATATACACCGTTTTAAACAATGAAAATAAATGCAAACAAATCTAAATAAAATACTAACATGCTGAATCTTGTTTGTAGTAAGATAAAAATTATCCTTAGAAAACAAGACTACCTGGATATGGAAAAATCTATCAATATACATTGTTAATCTTTTTATATATATATAGGGTGTGTGTACTCACTAGAGAGAGACAGAGAAAGAGAGGAAAGTGAGAAAACACCTCCCAGGAGAGATAGCCACACCATAATTCCTTCTTTTTTTTAATCTGTCATTTGGTTTTTAATTATCTTAAGTCTTATGATGGCATAATTTACAAATATATGCTGATGGTATATCTCCTTTACTTTAATCCTTCTAATAAATTGTCAAAAAACACCATTACCAATCAGTTTCTGTGGATTTGAACAGTTGCCTAACAATCCTGAAATATAACTTAGTCTGATTTAGATAATAGAATTCAAAGGTATAATTTAACATGCTACTAAATCTTGTCACACTGACTCTTAAAAGCGTCTGACCATGGGACCGGCAGTTAGCGTAATGGCTATGTCGCTGGACTCCCACGTAGTCGGCCGCAGTTCGAGTCCCGGACCCGGTGGCTTAAACTCACGCCAGGCACGTGTGCGTGCGTGCCCAAGATCCCGAGACGAGAATGGAGAAGGGATTGCGGCGTGACCATCCCCCCTGGGGGGTGATTTCTCGCTTTCTATCTCTCTGTCTCTCTCTGTCTGTCTGGCGAGCGCACGCGCCCTATAGCAAAAACCTCTCCAAAAAAAAAAAGAAAAAGCGTCTGACCTTACAAATCATTTATAAATATGTAAAGAATTACATATACTTTATTTGATAGTATACATAAACCACACTAAAATGTCTTTCAGTAAGTAAAAGGCAGTATTGTGGATACAGGGAATTCTAATTAAATTGGTAGAGTTATGACCAAATATATGAAGTAGACATGACTACCTTATCTTTAGCTTTTGCTTAACAGGTTAATAAACACAAATTAAAACGCAGGTGAGTCTGCTTAGTTTTGAGAAGTGAAGGAATTTCTCCAGCATTTATATATTCATATAACCAGTTATATATAAGCCTAAATAAAACCAATCTCCAGTAGGCTTTGAGATGGCATTCACCATCTTTGTAGAAAGATGAACATCATTAATGAATTGCCAATTATATCTTTAGGAAGGGCAGATAGTGATAGCATTTACTGAACTGAAATTACTATCAAAATTTAAAAAAAGGGAGCCAGCAGTTAGCGTAATGGCTATGTCGCTGGACTCTCACGTAGTCGACCGCGGTTCGCGTCCCGGACCCGGTGGCTTAAAACTCACGCTGGGCGCGTGTGCATGCATGCCCAAGTTTCCGAGAGCTATAGGGCGCGTGCGCTCGCCAGACAGACAGAGAGAGACAGAGAGACAGAAAGCGAGAAATCACCCCCCGGGGGTATGGCCATGCCGCAATCCCTTCTCCTCTGTTATCCTCTCGGGATCTTGGGCACGCACGCACACACGCCCGGCGTGAGTTTTAAGCCACCGGGTTCGGGACGCAAACCGTGGTTGACTATGTGGGAGTCCAGCGATATAGCCATTACGCTAACTGCTGGTCCCGCACTGGGCACACTTCTGAACAAAAATCTTCTTGCTTTTCTCTACGTCACCCATTTTTAATTCTCTCTTTTGTCGCTTGGCAATATAGCGTAACCACCCAGAAGCCAGACGACCCGTTCTCTAAGTCCAAGGACACGCCGGTCTGTGCCTATGTACTGGTGTTCCATCATTCCTTCTCATCTGCTCTCCACTAGGGATTTTGGGCACACATGCACAGGTGCTGGGCTTAATTTTCAAGCTGCCTAGTCCAGGACTTGAATTGCAAAGTAGGCCATGTGGGATCAAGTGCCTTAACTTCCACGCCACCTGCTGGCCACATCGTTAAAATTTTGAAACTTAAAAATATGGGAAAATAAAAGCTAAAATGATATTTTATAAAAAATTTCTTAACTTTAAAAAAATGTCAGGATGACTTAGGATAAAGGAAATGTAATTAATTTGATCAGTTAAATCTACAAGAAAATTCAAGAATGCTTTCCTATAAAACTCAGGAACAAACTAGCTCCTATTACTAAATATTACATAGGCAATCCAAAGAAGGGAAATAAAAGACCATACATGTTAGAAAAAGACAAAACCTTTATTGGTATATGAAGAAAACTTTATTGATGGGCATAAATGAATACATTAAAAAGAGTGAAAATGTAGCTTCTAGCATACATGTTGAAAGTGAGCTTATTACACTGTCAGGGGCCTGGCACAATTCAAACTACTTGGCTTAAGTGTGCTGCAAACAGATTAATCCTTAGTAAAAAGGTATGCAAATCAAATAATGAAAAATTGGAAAGACTCAATAAGTAATTTGTCAAATCTCCTGAAATCAGTTTAAATTAACTGCAATTTTAGTAAAAGAATATTTTATACAACTAGATAGAATTCTAAAATTATCTTGAAAAAAGATTACATAATCCTAAACTCCAAAAAATTTAAATAAAAAAGAATAAAGTTCTCTGTACTATGTATAAAAAGATGGTACAAATAAACATTAAAACAGTGTGATAATCATTTCTTGACCTTTGGCTAAGATCAAGTGTAAAGAGCAATGAAACAGTTGAAAATACAGGCAAAGAGGCTAGCAGGTGGTGTGGTAGTTAAGGTGCTGGACTCCCACATGGTCAACTACGGTTTGAGTCCTAGACTTGGTAGCTTGCGTCCTCACGTTCTCTCTCTTTCCCTCTCTAGTTAGCACATGTGCCCTGTAGCAAATTTAAAAATATAAACAAGTAAAATTAATAATTCTTTACCCAAAACAAGAGAAAATGCAGACACATTATATATATATATATATATATATATATATATATACACATTATATATGTATATGTGTGTGTGTGTGTGTGTATTTATAGTGTTAACATGGGCAAAGGAGGGGCTATTCAATGGTTTTGGTGTTGTGACAATTTGGTCATTCACTTAGAAAGCAAATGTTAATTATCTACTTTATCTCACATGCAGGAATACATTTCAGGTGGATTCTGGGCTTAAATTTTAATAACTATTAGGTCAAAACATGGGAGAATATGTTTACGTTCTTTGTATTCAGTTTCTTAAGTGATACTCCAAATCTCAAAGATGTGAAGAAAAATGAAGTTAAATTTGACAGTCTAAAAATATAAATTGACTGAAATGTTTTCATCTGATCTAAACAAACACCTTAAAAATGACCTGTGCCGTAGAAAAAAATATTCGTAACATGTTCCGTGGAGGATCAATAGTCATAATATGTTATAAAATTATCCAAATCCACTAGGAAAAACAATACCATATGATTCAATTATTAATAAATTCCATAGGGATAAACTTAGTTGATTGAAGAATATGATCAGGAACAGTTCAGTAGAAGTTCTCAAAGGAGCACCACTCCTGGGAAATATGTTCAAGAATCACAGGTAAGACCTGGAATGCATATTCATGTTTGTCCGTTACACAATAATGAGCTTTTAAAGATTGACAGTGTGACCAAGGGGATAAGGCATGCTGACTCTCACACAGTTAATTTGCATATATGTTGGTACAGCTCCTGTGGGGGAAATTGATAACATTTCCTGAAGTTTTCAATGTGTGTCCATTGATCCAGCAATTCCAGTCATGAATATATAGCTTAAAAATCACTAATAGTGGGCCAGCAGGTGGTGTGGTGGTTAAGGTGCTGGACTCCCACATGGGCAACCATGGTTCACATCCTGGACCTGGTGCCTTGCTTTCTCACTTTGTCTTTCTCTCTGTCTCTCTCTGGTGAGTGCACAAGCCCTGTTGCTAGCTAACAACAACAGTGATAATAACAACTAAAATTAAATAATTCTAAAAAAAGATTTTAAAAATCACTTGCAGTGTGCTTGATGACACATGAGTTTTCTTAATGATGTTCATCACAAGATCGTTTCAATAGTAAGCATTTTTCACTGAAATGCTAAGAGTCATTACTGTGAAGAGTAAAGGGTGATTTTATATTTTTATTCCATCTTTCTTCTGCTCTGTTTGAACTTTTTAAAAGCCTTGCCAAACCATTTGACATCTCCAAATACATCTGAAAACCTTTTACTGTCTTGAGAATTTGTTCAAGCTGGATAAGTGGAATACAGTGGATTTCATTGATTTTATAGCTTTTTTGTAATTTGTTGCTGGGACTTGGGAAATAAAAATAGGAGAAAATATTATCTAGAGTGCTACATATTGACATTTATTAAAAAGATTATTTAAATGATGCTATTTATGGAGGAGTTTTGCAGTTTTGGGAAATGCCTTTTGTGCTAGTGAGAACTTCCTGCTTTGTCAAGTTTAAGATCGTTTACTTCTGTGGGTGTCAGGGGCTGCATACCAGCAGTCTTGCCATGGCATCACACACACAGAATGACTTTTAGGATGGAAATTAGAAAAGAACTGAAAATGGGAAATGGTATCTTTGACAAGTGAATATTTCTAATTTATGTAGTACACTCTGGAGCTAACAGAAAAGTAATGGAAATTTCATTCAAATTCAGATTGGTTTTTCGACCAGGCTTATAAAATTACTACCATCATATCAGTGTTGAGAGGCAGAATGATTTTGTAGATAGAAAGCAGGTTTAAGGACTTATCTTGTTTTAAGACCTAATTACATTTTCTTCTGACTTGTGCACTACTAGTTTAAATTATATGTGTCCACAACATTTAATGGTATTTTATGTTTTTACCACAGTAAAACTATGAGTCAGGTTATTTGATTTTAAAAGCAAAGTCTACAGATGGTGTGGTGGTGGAGGTGCTGGACTCCCACATGGCCAACTGTGGTTCAAGTCCCAGACCCAGCAGCTTGCTTTTTTCCTATCTCTCTCTCTAGTGAGTACATGTTTACTATAGCAAATTAAATTAAAATAATAATAATAATAACAACAAATCAAATTGGGACCAGTAGATGGCCTAATGGTTATGTCACTGGACTCCTGCATGACCGAATATGGTTCTAGTCCCAGACCCGAGACTTGAAATTAATGGCGGGGGAACCAGCAGTTAGCATAATGGCTATGTCGCTAGACTCCCACGTTGTCGACTGCGGTTTGTGACCCGGACCCGGTGGCTTAAAACTCACGCCGGGCGCGTGTGTGTGCATGCCCAAGATCCCGAGAGGAGAATGGAGGAGAGGGGATTGTGGCGTGACCATCCCCACTGGGGGGTGATTTCTCGCTTTCTGTCTCTATGTCTCTCTCTGTCTGTCTGGCGAGTGCACAAGCCCTATAGCAGAAACCTCTCTAAAAAAAAAATAATGGCGGGTGCGTGTGTATGTGTGGCCAAAATCCCGAGAGGAGAATGGAGGAGAAGAGATTGTGGTGTGGCCATCACCTCTGGGGGGTGATTTCTCGCTTTCTGTCTCTTTGTCTCTCTGTAAAGTGCACATATCCTATAGAAAAAAAATCTCTCCAAATAAATAAATTAATTAAATTAAATAAATATTTCTAAAAGTATAAAATGACTAAAGAGAAGGGACTATATTCAAGAGCAAATTGAAATGTTAATTCAGAAGAGACTAGAACACTATGTAATATTATCTTAAATAATGAACAAACAGGAAATTTATTTATGAACTCTTTGGATTTATGCCTATCTATATCTTGGAGTGGTGAAACTTGTATTTGTTACCTGTAAGAACACAGTTTTTCCTTTCTGGCTCAGTAGGGAGAAGGAGATATAGTATATTTATACTGAGTTCATTATAATTAGAATCACTGGGGTCAAACAGGGGTGCAGCAGTATGCAACTGGACCCACAAGGGAATATTTTGTGTTCACCTAGCAGAACCTAAGCATGCTAAGCATGCGCATGTGTGCCCATGATCAGAACTAGCTGAAACTGGGGGTGAATTGTAGAATGAAAACTCTGTTAGAGGTGCCTGTTTCTCTGCCTCTCTATTTCTCTCTCTCATGGAACAAATAAATAGACAAAAAATTTAAAAATAGAATCACTCCATGCATTTTTTTCCTCACAAAGTGAATCATCATATTTTGTTTGTCTGTTTGCTAAGGGGCACAGGTGCTTGCTGCAGAGAGACAGAGAAGGAGAGAGAAAGTGAGAGAACACCCTCCCGGGGGATGACCACACCACAGCCCCTTCTCCTCCATTTTCCTCTTAGAGTTTTGGGTGCACACACACACATGTGCCTGGCATGTTTTCAAGCCACTGGATTTGAGACTCGAACAGCACAGTTGACCATGTGGGATCTAGGCACCTTAACCACCACACTACTGGCTGGCCTAGTGAGTTTTATTTTAATTCCATTTATACCATCTTTTGGAGTAGGATTTTATTTTTCCAAAAATAAATTTATAGTTTTAAAAATTTATTTTCAGTTTTTTTTTCCTTATCCTTTACTACCCCAATGTTACTGGCATATATTTTTTTTTACATTTTCTTCAAATATTTTAAAGTTATTTTTCATACTAGATCAAGATGAGTCCATACTAATTTAGGATGAATCCTAAAGAAGGGTATGTGTTGATGGAAGCAGAGATCGGAGTGATGAAGCTATAAGCCGTGGATTGCTAAAAGTCACCAGAAATTAAGATTGAAGCAAAGAAAGATTCTCCTCTGGATACTCCAAAGAGAATATGGCCTTGCTAACACCGTAATTTTGGACTTTTGGCCTCCATAATTCTGAAAGAATACATTTCTATTGTCTTAAAAAATAAGAATGAAAAACAAATAAGTAAAATGGAGGGCCTGTTTGAATTTATGCTTGTTGGAGGAAGAGAATTATTCCCTTGGTATTTCTAAACACATGAAATTCTAAGCAGGTGAATTTACACTCAATTCTATATTAATTGAAAGTAAACATGAATCCTCCCTGGGGAAATGACCTTCACGCCAAGCCTAAAGAATACCCACATAAGTACAGTGTTGAAAAGAGTATATGCATACAGGAAAATATCATAAGGTATACAATGGAATGAGGAGTCATGAGCAAGCAAGAAAAGAGGTAGAATCAAATACAAAAACTATAGTATGTAGGGTTCATCAGACACAAAACATAGAATAGCTATGTTTAAGATATTTATAAATATAAAAGAAAAAAATTGAATACAGCATCAAGAATCTATAAAAGCAACAAAACACATTACAAATGAATAATTAATCATATGGATTGTCTAGACATTAAAAATATTATAAAGCTCGAATGTAAATACTCATACTCAAGATCGGTTAAACAACAGACTAGGCAGAGATAAGGATAAATTAATAATGATATATAAGAAGAAATTATCCAGAATGTATAATAGAGGAAAAGAGGCAGTAATTATGTTAGAGGTAGAAAAAATGGGAAGATGAAATAAGAACGCTTAGTATTTTTAACAGTTCTATTCCATTTTCCCTATCTCCCCTTTCTGAAAATCCAATCAGAGATATATTGTCAGGGAATGTTCAAGAAGTGTTGAAATACACAATACCTTAATCATTCAATTATAAATGATATTTTTAATGAATACACACTTTATCCTGAAACAAATGAAAATTTTACTTAATTGTAATCAGACACAATGTGTACTATGACACAAAGCAATTAAATTGAAAACAGAAACAAATGATAATTAGAGAAACCCCATAAATTTGTAAATTAATAAAAAATATTTTAAATAATTCATGGCAAAATAAATTATCATGGTGAAAATATACGTGATAGGTACATAAATAGAAAATATAAAGTACTATAAATCAAAGGTTATCCCTGTGGCCTAGTGGTTGGGAGAGCTTGATTACATATGATCAACCATGTGGCTTGAATCCCAGCCCTGGCAGCTTGAAAACCATGTCCTGTGCAAATCTCAACAGTATGGAGAAATAAATGGAGAAGGGATTGTGACTTTACCATGCTCCATTGGGGGATTCTTGCCTACTCTCTCTCTCCATCTCTCTGTCTCTCTAGTGAATGTACATGTCCTCTGGCATTTAAAAATATAGTATAAACCACACATTTATATTGGGAACCGGTAAGGTCAAAATTTATGAGCCAAATATACAACTTGAAAAGGTTTAAAAAAAAAAACCAACACAATCTAAGGAAACTATGATGAAGGTAATAGAGGTACAAGAATAAATTAATAAATTAGAAACAAATAAGAAACAAATGAGAAAATCAACAATGCTAGTTATTTGAAAAGATTAATAAAAGTTTAGAGTGTTAAGGATGGAAAAGTAAAGCATATTATGAAAGAAAGGGCTCTGGTTCCATAGCACAGTGATTAAGCGTTGTACTTAGGGAACCAGATCCCACATGACTGACTGTGATTGGAATCTTGGCCCTGGCAGCTTGAAAAAATGCTGGGCATATGTGTTTGCATTCCTAAAATCTTGAGGGCATGGAGAAATGGAGAAAAAAGGAATGTGGTGAGATCATACCACATTGGGAGGTACTCTGTCTCTGGGGAGCATATGTGCCCTCTGGCAATTAAAAAAAAAAGGAAAGAGGACATTAAAAGTGCCAAAGAAAATAAGATTAAGTGAGCAACTACATGTCAATGAATATAAAACTTAGGTCACATAAGCACATCTGTAAAAATATTAAACACTATTTATATAAAGGATATGAAAGATTAATCTTTTAATGTAGCTTAATGATTAAAGAAATTGAATTAGTACTTTAAAACCTTCCTACAAATAAAATTCCATGCTTAGCAAGTTTTACCAGTGATTTCTAAGAAAAATTTTCATCTGCTTAAAATATTTCTAAGTCTAGAAAAATGCAGACCAGCCTATTTAATTTCAATAATCAAAATTATTATAAATTTGATTTCATTAAATCAACAAGCAAATGAGAGTAAGAAAAATTACTAATCTCAACACGAATCTAGATCAGGAGTTTGCAATATTTTTCTGTAAAGTGTCAGATGCTAAATAAATTAGGCTTTGTGGGACAGTCTCCATATCAACTACTCAACTCAATTTTATCTACTCATTGTAGATAAAGCAGCCACAGACAATATGTAAATAAATGAGGATGGCTGTGTTTCAGTAAAACTTTATTTAAAACAACAGTGGGATTGGGAACCAGCAGTTAGCGTAATGGCTATGTTGCTGGACTCCCACGTAGTCGACCATGGTTCGTGTCCTGGACCTGGCGGCTTAAAACTCACACCAGGCACGTCTGCGTGTGTGCCCAAGATCCCGAGAGGAGAATGGAGGAGAAGGGATTGTGGCGTGACCATCCCCCTGGGGGGGTGATTTTTCGCTTTCTGTCTCTATGTCTCTCTCTGTCTGTCTGACGAGCACATGCGCCCTATAGCAAAAACCTCTCCAAAAAATTAAAAAAAAAAAAACAGTGGGATGGATTTGGCCCATGGCTATAGTTTTCATAGGATTGATCCAGATGCAAAGAATCTTAAATAAAGAATTAACGAACTGTAGAAATTGCTTGTGATATCCTGGCCAGATTTCTTTTATCAGTTGGTACACACATTCTCCAGGTGCTTTAATGCTTCTCTGGAAAATGACCTTATCCCCATGCCTTGCACAGGTCCCACTTTACTGGGAGCAGCCAAGGATAAGCCAATGTGGATTCAAAAGGCTCAACTCAATCACATCTTTGTTTAGACTATTCCTTTCCCCATTCTGTTTTTACTTTTTTTATAGGTTTTATATATATATATATATATATATATATATATATATATATATATATAGTAGAGCACTCTCTCAAAAGTTCATTTGTAACTGAACATCTGACTGCTTTTAGTTTTCTGAACTAAGACACAAACTGAATTGTGCAATGTGAAAAAACATAAAACATAGTAAAATTAAGTTTGTTCAAGGTTATAAATCACACCAGTGACAGAATTAAAAAGAAAATGATATGAATTTAAATAACTTTTAAAATCTTTTTTGAGAGAGACTTTTTGCTATAGGGTGTATGTGCTCACCAGAGAGACAGAGAGGCAGAAAACGAAAAGTCAGCCCCTGCGGGGATGGCCAGGCTGCAATCCTTTCTCCTTCATTCTTTTCTTGGGATTTTGGGCAGGCATGCACACGATCCTGGTGTGTTTTAAAGTGCCACGTCTGGGACTTGAACCACTGTGGACTATCTAGGAATACAGTGATGTAATCATTATGCCATCTTCTAGTCCCTAAAATCATTTAATTAAAAAAGATCTACTAACAAATTTGGTGTATAAAGGAACTTCTTTAATAACAAACCTCAAACTCAGTGGGGAAATGAAGGAAGTATTCCTTTTAAAATAATGATTAAGATAAGAATATCCACAATCACCACTTTTTTTTTTGAGAGATTTTTTTTTGCTATAGGGCACGTGCGCTCACCAGAAAGACAGAGAGAGACAGAGAGACAGGAAGCAAGAAATCACCCCCCCGGGGGGGGGGGTGACCATACTGCGATCCCTTCTCCATTCTCCTCTCGGGATCTTGGGCACACATGCACGCACGTGTGACCGGCGTGATTTTAAGCCGCCGGGTCTGGGACTTAAACCATGGTCGACTACATGAGAGTCCAGAGACATAGCCATTATGCTTAGTGCTGGTCCCCACAATCACCACTTCTGTTTAACGTTGTAAGGGAAGATTTAGGTAATACTGTATACAATGGACCCTCAGTACCACGTGTTATTGGTTCCAGGACCCTTGGGAATAACAAAATCTGCAGGTACTCAAGTACTTTACATAAAAAGCACAGTATTTGCATATAACTCAAGGACATTCTCCCATATACTTTAAATCATCTCTGAATTACTTATACCTAGTACAATGTAAATGTTATATAAGTAATTATACTGTATTGTTTAGGGAATAATGACAAGGAAAATAGTCTGTACGCGTTCAGTACAGATTTGATTGATTTTTTTCCCAACCTTTTTGACCTCCTCCCCATTAGTTGAATCAGTAGATGTGGACCCAGCAAATATGATAATCTGACTGAATAAGGAAAAACAAATTAAAACTAGAAGAATTGGGAGGAAATACATAAACTGCAAATTAAAAAGACAATGAGATATTACTTCACATCTACAAGTATGCTATCAAAAAGACAAAGCACAGGTCAGCAGGTGGCGTAGTGGCTGAGGCACTGGACTCCCACATGGCCAACTACTGACCCAGTCCCCAGACCTGGTGGCTTGCTTTCTGTTTCTCTTTGGTATGTACACATGGTCTATAGCAAATTAAAAATAATAACAATAAATAAAATTAAGTAATTCCTTTTTTAAAAAAAGACAAAAGCAAACAAGTGTTGGCAAGGATGTTGAGAAAAGGGAATCCTGGTACGTTGTTGGAATATAAATTAGTATAGCTATTTTGAAAAAAATGTATAGCGGTTCCTTAAACATCTAAAAATAGAACCATCATAGGATCCAGCATCCCACTTTTGGGTATATATCCAAAGGAAATGACATTGGTACCAGCCCCAAAACAATATCTTCTATCCTTTTGTGAGCATTGCAGCCTAACCTTGGGCTATCAGAGCCTGTTTTCAAGTCTGATACCATCTTGAAGCACCATGGTATTGAACTTGTAGTTAACGTTGTTTTGACTTGACTTTCTGCTTCTGGAAACTAAGAATATCCTTTTATTTATATAAAGTTAAACTGCGAATTAACATTTTTGTCTAGGACTTTCATGTTCCTGGTGTTAGAGGGATGTTAGTGCCATTCTGGGGTGTGCTGCCTACCAAAAAGCAACCTACCTTATATTTTCTTTATTTTTAAAAATCTTGTCAGAAGGCACATGAGCTCATGTCTGGACAGAGACAGAGACACAGAGAGAGAGAGTAAGAAAGCACCTCTCATGGAAAATGGTGACTCCTCAATCCTTTCTCCTCCATCTCTCCCTCCCTTCATGATTTTTGGCACACATGCACAGGTACCCTATGTGTTTTTCAAGCCACCTTAACCACGACACCCCAGACTGGTCCCTACCTTATATCTTCTACTAGCTGAAGTGAGGTTGTTGAAATGTGGAAATATCTTCATCAGTATTATCAAGTAAAATACTTTCATTTTATTTAATGCTATCATATGGAAGAATGACTAAATAATTATAAAATCACTTTTCTATGAGTAACATCTTAAATGGATGCCAAAAGCATTGATACGTTAATACTCTTTTTTTTTTAAATTATGCCTACTTCTTAAATCCTGGAATAAAGCACATGAATGTAATGTTTTCACTTACGTCATTTTCTGACTATTGCATTTCATCCTCAGACCAGTGGAAATTTTAACACAAGGTTTCATTATAATAATAACCACATAAACCTGTTAGATAGGTACTGTGATTTTTATTCTAATTGTTTTGTCACTACAGATGACAGTCTCAAGGGAGTTTTGAACTTGTTCTTCCTAAAACATATGTATAGGTCTATACAAATTTGAATATCTCTAAGTACACATACAAAGGCACTTCCAACATGGAAAGTGGAATTAAGATACAAGTTTATTTTAGTGCAAAATAAATTTTATAATACACATTTCATGGACTTTTGGGAAAAAAAAACTTATATATATGCCATATATAAATATTTATTATCTTGTAACTGATAAAATGGAGAAGTTTCAATACTGATACAATTATTCTAATAAGAAATTGTGTTATTTATTTATTTATTTATTTATTTATTTATTTGGAGAGGTTTTCGCTATAGGGCGTGTGCGCTCGCCAGAAAGACAGAGAGAGACAGAGAGATAGAAAGTGAGAAATCACTCCCCAGGGCGGATGGCCACACAGCAATCCCTTCTCCTCCATTCTCCTCTTGGGATCTTGGGCACACACGCACACGTGTCCGGTGTGAATTTAAGCCGCGGGTTCAGGACTTGAACTGCGGTCGACTCATGGGAGTCCAGTGACATAGCCATTACGCTAACTGCTGGTCCCAAGAAATTGTGTTATGTTGAAGCTCCACTTGTGCTTATTACTCTCCCAAGGACACATTCGATCTCATTGTTGATGATCCAGACTGTGACTTCTCACAAAAAAAAAAAAAAATCATATGTTAGGATTTCTATATTCACTGTATCCACAGCATATTTTAAAATATGTTGATAAGTTAAACAAATCCCAAACCGTATTTACCCTAAGTAAATTCAGTGATACTGTACCATAAGAATAAATGTTGACACAAGAAATCTTAGCTTGATCGATTAGATCTTGGTCGATATAACTCATGAGTATTAGATACTACTCAATTGTTTCAATAAAGATTCTATAACCTATTGTTTATGAGTTTTAGAAGCAAAAACATATCCCTAAAAGAGATACAGCTCATCGATATACATGCTTCTATTGTGTTTGATGATTGTATGACTTTCTAGGTGACTGGAAAGGGCAATTTGAATAGACCAGCAGTTAGCGTAATGGCTATGTCACTGGACACCCATGTAGTCAACCGCGGTTTGAGTCTCGGACCTGGTGGCTTAAACTCATGCCGGGCACATGTGAGTGCACACCCAAGATCCTGAGAGGAGAATGGAGGAGAAGGGATTGTGGCGTGGCCATGCCCCCTGGGGGGTTATTTCTCACTTTCTTTCTCTGTCTCTCTCTGTCTTTCTGGCAAGCGCAAACACCCTATAGCAAAAACCTCTCAAAAACAAAACAAAACAAAACAAAACAAAACAAAACAAAAGAAGAAATAAAGAAAGGGGAATTTGAAGCATGTACATATTTGGATGTTAAGTCAGCCTCAGTATTTTGTTAAAAGAAAAAGTTCTGTGGTATATATTTGGAGTGTCAATGATAAATGATTTTCCATATGAACCACATCTGTTGGAAGAATGCATTAGTAGTGGAACACTAATAAATCAGCTATCCTTTGGAATGTAATTTGTTCTTTGTTACATTTATAGAAGAATGATGTCCATATTAAGGAAACTGATAATTCCAGAATACTCCAATGGTATTTGTCAGGCCATATGTGGCATGCTGGATTCAGCTCTGGATGCCACATTTAGGAGCCTCTTTGAAAGACTAGATTATGTTCAAAGGCAGCTGAGTGGGAGGTTGAAATGATGACATAAGTGGAATTAGTGAAAATTTTGAAAATGTTTAGCTTGGAGATCAGAACACATGGAATGCTTATGAATGTTGTCTTTTAAAATTGGAAAGGTCACCAGTCATTTCGTACATAGTCCTTGAGCAAATATCCCCCATCTGACTTAACATCTGACATCAGGTATCGAGTGTGTGCTACTGAAGGGAACAACAATGAATATGAAGGGGATGCTCTTTTAAAGAAATACACTAATTATAATCCATGGCATAATTGTGTAACTATAAGCAAAAAAATAGCCCTGAGTGGTTATATTAATTTTACAGAGATTTTTAAACATGAATTGTTTATTTCTGGAATTTTTCCATTTAGTATTTTCTGACCACAGTTGGCTGCTGGTAAGTGAAACTATAGAAAACAGAGATTTTATACTGAGCTAAGTTTTGATAAGATTTCGGTGACATCCTCAACTCTTGCTCCACACTTGCTTTCAGTCAAAGACCTGACTTACTGTTTTAGTCAGCATAGAAGATAATTTCTAGAAACTTCCACATGAGTATCTGTGTCTGTGCTCACATACCCTGCTTTCCTTCTGGTCACTATGAATTGACTGTCCTGGCAAAGGTGGACCCTTCTGCTTGTGCACTCTAGCTAATATCTTTGTTCTACTCATGTTTTTTTTTTTTTTTTTTTTTTTTTTTTTTTTTTTTTTTTTTTTTTTTTTTGGTAGAGGTTTTCGCTATAGGGCACATGTGCTCGCCAGACAGACAGAGAGAGACATAGAGACAGAAAGCGAGAAATCACCCCCCAGGGGGATGGCCACGGCATAATCCCTTCTCCTCCATGCTCCTCTCGGGATCTTGGGCACACACGCACACGCACCTGGCGTGAGTTTAAGCCACCGGGTCTGGGACTTGAACCGCTGTTGACTACGTGGGAGTCCAGCGACATAGCCATTACGCTAACTGCTGGTCCCTACTCATGGTTTTTTGATAAAGTAATCCCTCACCTTTCCTTTATCATAAACTTATTTATTTGATATTAAAAACTCTTGGGGAGGAGCAGGTGTGGTAGAGGACGAAATCAAGAGTTCTTTTTTGAAATGGCCTGTGAAATGACTGCCCAATCTGCTACTCAAGTGGATATGTTGAACTGCTAGATACATAAAGGAGTCTGGTATATCAGGCAGGACTCAAGCCCAGGCAGGTAATTTTGGAATTCAAAAGTTTTTTCTTCTGGTTTTCAGAGCCAGAAGATACGACTGGATAGATACAGAAAACCAGAGGGTCACTGATTGGATCTTGTATACCTCATAGAGAAGTCAACAGAGAAGAGTGAGTGGGAATAACCCATGAGGCAGGGAAAGTACAGTGTAATAAAGGACAGGAAAAGGAATTGTTTTAAGAAGGAAAGCGTAGTCTCTGCCTGACAGCCGCCACTGCGCCACTATCATGGACATGAGTTCCGTACAGCCCATCAAGCTGGCCAGGGTCACCGAAGTGCTGGGCAGGACTGGCTTTCAGGGACAGTGTACGTGGGTGTGTGTGGAATTCATGGATGACACCAGCCGCTCCATTATCCATCATATGAAGGCCCCGTGAGCGAGGACGACATACTTCTTGGAGTCCAAAAGAGGGGCTTGGAAGCTGTGCTGAGTATGCTGGGTCCTGGATGTCTAGGATGACAGATTGGCCCATGTGGATGATCGGCAAAGTTGAATAAAGTGTTTTTATTGTTGTAAAAATTAAAAATTAAAAAAAGAAGGAAGGTGTAGTCAACAAAGCGACTACTGAGAAATATATTAAAAAGAAGAGAAATGTGAATACTGGATTTAGCAATGAGAGAGTCATCTTTTTTGACAGTTGAGTCACTCAGGAGTAGTAGGGGAAGAAAGTGCAAAATTTTTCCAGAAATATTTTCTTTGAAGAAAAAAATAGAAGTTGGGCGGTACATGAAGGGTGATGTCTGTTGTTAAGGAAATGCCAGGGAATGCGTTTGGAAAATGCTGTGGAGTCCCCAAAGCAATGAAAAAGTTATACATGATATTAAGATGATGAACATAGATGACATTGTTAAAGGTAGACCTGAAAGGGCTAAAAAATAGTGAAGAAAAATAAATATCACATCTAAATCGAGACTGCTTAATAAGAGCTGGCTCTGTGGCACAGAGGGAATACACTGCTCAAGAGGTTCCGGATCCCACATGGCAACTGTGGTTTGAATCCCTGGCCAGTCAGACTGAAGTGCATCTGGCACAAGTACAGGTGCCCAAAATTTGATGGTTTGGAAGACTGGAAGAAGGGGATCACAGCATGATCGGGTCTTATGGTAGATGTTTCTCTCTCTCTCTCTCTCTCTCTCTCTCTCTCTCACACACACACACACACACACACACACACACATACATATTAGTGTGTACACATGCACTCTATCATGAATAAAGAGAACAAAATAAAAATCACTTAGTAAGTCAGTCATTATAAAAATTGATGTAATTTTTCAGAACTATGGACAGAGAAGAGTTCTGAGTAATGTTCCCTCAGATAAGTAGAGAGACTAGTTTGCCACGAGGACAATCAATATTATTGATGCTTCTAAAATCTGTCTTTGGTGTACCTGTTACTAAGAAATATTATGTCCTTAATTTAACTTCAGGAAAGGATATATACCTTTTCTGATCAGACATTTGTTTCCAATATTTTTAAAAAATGCACTGGGTGTTCTTCATGAAAAATTCATAGAAGGAGTTCTTTCACCACTATTTTCATTAATGGCATTCCAGATACTGGTAATTAAATCAAATTGCACTGGTTTATGTGTAAGGCTACAAAATTTGCAATGATCATCCTGAACTGCTTAGACTACTACCTTATTTTTCACTACAACTTGTGATTATTAGCTGATAAAAAAATAAGAATTTTCTTTGATTCCTAACTGTGAATTAAAGTCTGATCAAGCATCATGGGAAAAATTAAGATTCAGCAGATTCCAAAGTTAGATGATAAATCTTAATTTTATTCTGGCTTACCTAACTATAAACTTAGATATAATAGTCAGGAATTTACAGTCTCTCTTGTTAATTAAGATTACTGAAAACTAACAGTGATAATGTTTATTATTTTGCAAAGGACAGGATATTTTGTATGTAACAGATGAGCAATAAATATGTCATTTTCTTTCAAAAGAAGTACTTAGAGCTTATGACAAGACTTTTTTATTTCAAAAGAAGTACTTAGAGCTTATGACAAGACTTTTTATGTTCATTTATTAGGAAAAACACTATCGTTTGTTGCAAGTTAGTCCTCTAACTAAACAGTTCAGGCCAATCTACATATTAGGAAGCATTTGTCCTGGATATCTAAGAGCTAGGAGGAACCTATTTTCTACTAAAACTTGGAGAGATAAGTGGATTAAAGTAAATAGTGAACAATAAAAATTGGTTAGTGATATAGTTAAAGAATTGTAACTTCTGCATCACAGTAATCCTGATCTTCCTCTTACTATCCTCTATTATTTGTTATGCATCTGTTCACCTTACCTGGAAAACAGGGCCAATTTGAGAGCCTCACCTTTCTCTCTTTCTCTTTCTTTTTCATCTTCCATCCTCACCTCTATGGCATTTATAAGGATAATGCACTCTCTAGCATGTATAGATAACACCAGAATTTCCAGGTATATTAATCTCAGAGCATCTGCTGGGCCTCTGTGTACATTTAAGATGAATATCTGGGAGACTGGTACAATTCCTTCTAAGCACATTACTTTGCAGAGACAGTTGTCTATCCTTTAAAATAATAGCAACTATCATAGTGAGTTCTATGTGTTCATACTTTATTTTTAACAGTGATGTGAAAGCAAGGGGGTATACTTGCAAATCATTTCTAATATATATAAAGAGAAATTATTACGAAAGTACCTTAAGTTCTGTTTCAACTTCCCCTGGGAAAGTAGAAAATGGAGTGATTCAATTTCCATACTAGTATGAGTAATTCTATTTAAATGTCTGTACCCAGAGTTCATCATTGGACCAAATATCAAAGACGAGGGATTTCTTGTTATTTCTTTTTTGCTTTTTAATGTGTATACTTTTGGGAAGTTATTACATTTCTCTTAGTAGACTCATTTGTGACAGATTTATCTATGAAATGGAGATAACACGTTTATTTTATCGATGACTCAGAGTTCCTATAAGGCTCAAACAAGTTAATTTATGAAAACACAATTTATAATTTATAAAGCATTAAAATATAAGATCTTATTTTTATTAACACTAGATGAGCTTAGCTTTTTCTCTATCCTACAGATCACTTTAAATGTTAATCTTATAAAAGATGAATTGGATGATCTAAAACTTAAGCTACTTAGCCCTGCATTTATATCCATATATTTATTGTGAGGCAAGTGATGTTCCATGGAAGAGATCCAGGGTCGTTGCATTTTATAAAGGTGAGAACACATTGTAGAAGCATCATACATATTAAACAACCGTATAAGTTATTTGGAAGTATCTATTGAAATACATGGCCATGTCTCTGAAATACCCCTGAGCATACTTTGAATTATTAATAGACATAAAAAAAACTGCGACAGTAATATGAAGCCCATTCATGTCTTTCAGGCCCACTGGAAATCTTGGGGATAAATGAATACAGTTCTAGGAGAAGTATCCCTTTTCATTAAATATATGAAAATATTTCATACAGTTTTTAATCTGTCACTTCGTAAGTTAGACCATTTCATTTTTTCCCAAGGTAAGATTAATAGGGATATGATACATAGGAAAAGAAAAAGCAGGAATTACCAGTCACGCATTTATGATTTCACCTATGAGTGTGAGTTCAATGGGATGAGTTATCTTCTCAGGAGAGATTTTTCACTGTTAGAAATGACGATGCCGTTGAAGTTGAACAGAAACAACCCATTTGACTCTCTGATTAAAAAGTCTCCCTTTCTGTCCTCCACAAATAGGTATCAATTTTGCACGAGTGCAGATGCCATTGTTTGATTATTACTAAATGGTGAGTAATAAGAAATTTGACCATGTAGTAGAGAAAGAAAGGATTCCAAGAGAAGAAGTGGTCTTTCCTAAAGGAAAAAAAGTGACCAAATGAATGCAAAAAAGCTCGAAGCCTCAATCAAGTGAAAATTTAATTATGGAGGGAATGAAGCTCTGGAAGAATTGTTAATGGCCACCCATTTTAAATCCCTGGCTTTTGATTCTGAAGTACTACTGTACAAGAGGACTTCAAAGAAATTTGTGGAAAATGGAATTAAAGAATGAGTTTATTTTGGTGCAAGAAAAATGTATGTAATCTATTTATAATGTGCATTTCCATTTTCCTAGATAAGTTTATCTAAGATGTAGTTAGGGTCCCAAGGCCACAAATTAAATGGTGGAATGTCAAGTGATGAAGAAATCAGTCTCTTGATGTTTAGAGAGAACCTGACTTAAATAGAGAAATACAATGAAGTGTCAACTAGGGGCATTCAAAGTTTTCCTCCAGGAAAAAATTCTCCCCTCATATCTCCTAATGTTCACTGAACACATACTAGAAGCTCTGTATATGTATGTGATTGGCTCTCTTTACGATACTCTTGAAGTTTGCTTACTTATGACTGACGTAATTCCACCCTGCTTTCTGCTGAATATTAGAAAGCTCTTTTTCAGGTCTGAGTATCAGGAGAGAACCCCTCCACTGTTGACCATAAGGCAATTATGTCTCTGGCCATTCTTTAATGTGAAATGAAACCTGGTCTTTGATGTGTTAAGGCCTGAAGTGTGGTGGTTCTTAGCGTCTGGCTAGAACAATCAATCTCTTCTTTCCTCTGATGCAATTAATGTTCTTCATAAATGTTTTTATTTTGGAATACTTTCAGATTCACAGATAAATTGCAAAGATAGTACAGAAAGTTCCCACATACCCTTCATGCAGTTTCCATTAATGTTAACATATTATATAACCATCCATATCACATTTGTTAACACAATGAAATTAACATTAATGTATTCCTATTAATTAACTGTAGCTTACAGACTTTATTCAGACTTCATCAGTTTTTCCACTAATGTCATTTTTCTGTTCCAAGATCAAAGAAATGCTTTTAAAACTTAAGTTGTTTGGTGTTACTCCTCTGCTCAAAACTCAGCAACGGTTCGGTATTGCACTGAGTAAAAGACAACATCATACAGTGACCTTCAATGTACATCATTTGCCCTTCCACAACCAATTACTTTTCTGGCCTCTTTTCCCTATCTCTGCTTAAAGCATATGCTGCATTTACAGTTTACCCTCTTGCTGTTCTTTAAATATACCAGGAGTGCTCTCCTGCCTTGTGCCTTTGCATTGACACTTCTGTCTGGCAGTGGACTTCTTCCTCTTTCTCATCCCCTTTAAGTCTTGGTTTAAATGTCATTTTATATCAAAGATGTCCTCAACTTCTAAACCCTCCTAATATTCTTCCCTCCACATTCCTATTCCTGTATATACTTATTTCCAAAGTACTTACCTACTTTTTAATTTAAATAACTTTTTATTTTAGAGTAGGCTTAGATTGACAGATAAGTTGCAAAGAAATAGAGAGTTCTCATATACTGCACACTCAGTTTTTCCTCTTGTGAACATCGTAGATCTCTCACAGCTGAGAAATCAACATTGGTATGTTACTATTAATCTCTGCACTTGGTTTGTTTTATTAGTTGTTTTCCCCTAATGGTCTTTGTCTACTCTACGTTCGAATCTAGAAGCCGCATTACATTTTATTAGGCTTCCTTTGCCTCGTCTTTTTGTGACAGTTTCTCAGACTATTTTGTTTTGTTTTGTTATGACCTTGATAATTTTGAAAAATCACCTTTAGATATTTTCTAGAATGTCCCTTAACTGGGGCTTGTCTAATTTTTTTTTCTCACAATTACATAAGGATTATGGGTTTATAGGGGAAAACCCAGAGGTAAAAAATACCTTTCCATCACATCATGTTGCGGGAACATAGTTTTAATATGACTTATCACTGTTGATATTGACCTTAATCACTGAGGTGGAAGTTGTTTTGGCCAATTGTCCCCATTACAGTTATTTCTTTTCTCCCTCCCCACAATATCCTATTCTGAAGGAAGTAGTTATGTACAGCACAAATTTGAAGAGTTATGGAGCATCTCCACCCCAGAATATCTACATTAGTTATTTGGAATTCTTGGAATTCTTCTGCCTATTTGGAATTCTTCTCTTCATTTATTTATATACTTGAGCATTTACTTATATCCTGATGGATTTTTTCAGTTTGGGTTATAATCCAGTACCACTTTATTTATTTATTTATTTGCTGTTATTTTTGCTCAAGTTTTTCCAGCTTTAGTTATTGAAAATTCATTCAGTTGGTCCCAGTGTCTCTTTAGCATGCTTGATATTAACAGGCTTGTTATTTTTGATTTATAAGCACTTCTTTACTTTCTGGCACTGTAAGATGCTCCATGTTAATTTTATATATTTTCTGCTTCTTCCCTACAATCAAAAATTTCTTTTAAGAAGCCCTGATTCTTTTTTTTTTTTTTTTTTTTTTTTTTGGAGAGGTTTTTGCTATAGGGCGCGTGCGCTCGCCAGACAGACAGAGACAGAGAGACAGAAAGCAGGAAATCACCCCCCAGGGGGGATGGCCACGCCGCAATCCCTTCTCCTCCATTCTCCTCTCGGGATCTTGGGCACGCACGCACACGCGCCCGGCGTGAGTTTAAGCCACCGGGTCCGGGACTCGAACCGCGGTCGACTACGTGGGAGTCCAGCGACATAGCCATTACGCTAACTGCTGGTCCCGCCCTGATTCTTTTTATTGGAGAATTGGATTAGAAATAAAGACATGAGTGCTGGCTATATTCATTGTTACTAGGGTGTCATTGCTTGTAGGCCCTGTCAGTAAGCAGAGCTAAGAATATATGTATGTATACCAACCCATGTATATGAATACACTTAAAATATTTCTGTATCTACATATTTATTTCTCTATTAAGCTAAACATGTGTTGGGGCCAGCAGATGATGTGGTGGTTAAGGGCGCTGGACTCTCACATGACTGACAACGGTTTGAGTCCTGGACCTGGAAGCTTGCTTTCTCACTTTCTCTCGCACTCACTTTTTCTCTCACTCTGTCCCTCTCTGGTTAAATTAAAATAAATAAAGCAATAAATAAAGTTAAATAAAATAATTCAGAAAACTATAAATGAGTTAATATTAATGTCTCCAACTTGACTGCAGTATGAAATAACTCACTCTGGTTTTCTTCTCTTGCTTATCTGCAACTTTTCACTCCAGTAATGAAAAATTTGGCTCCCATCATCTGCCTCCATTTACCTATTCGTTAGATCCCAGGATACATGCATGGCAGCTTTAGAGTTGTTAACTTTTATCTTCGTGGGACTTTGCCACCTAGAGTTCAGGGTTTACATACCTTTATTTTTTTTACATTAATCCTAATTTCCAATCAGAATATGATTTTTCCGAATAACTTGAGTCAGTACCTTCTTCCCCTTTTCAATGAGTTTATGACATACATGTTTTGACAAGAGTTAGACGATTTCTTTACAGTCTGAATTCCATTCTTGTATGCTCTAATTCCCCAATTGATTTTCCTAAGTTTATACATACCAAAGGTCATTGTGCTAGTGATTTTAACAAATGCGTAGCATTGGACTGGCCCTGGAGTCTAGGGGTTAAGGGAGCTAGATCTCACATGGCCAACTGTGGTTCAAGTCCTGACCTCAGTAGTTTGGAAAAAACATTGAGTTGTGTGTGTTTGTGCATATCCAAAATCACAACAGGATGGAAAAATGGAGAAGAGACTGTGGCATGACCACACCCCTTTGGAGAAGGGGGTCTTTCTCCCTATCTCTTTCTCTCTCTCTCTAGTGAGTTCACACACCCTCCGGTAATTAAAAAAATTAAAAACCGACAGAAGCATAACATCATGTAAGCCACTAAGTCAGTATGGTACAGATTAATTTCATGACCCTAAAATATCCCCTGTGTTTCCCTTACTCAGAAAATACCATTCTTTTAACCCCCTGGAATCCACTGGATTTTCTGTCCATACAGTTTTGTCTTTCTTTGGTATGTTATATGTGTAATTGTATATTTTACAGTCCTGTCAATCTGTCTTCTTCTACTTAGCAAGACTTGATATTTTGTATGAATTAATAGTTTATTATTTTTTGGGGGGGTTATCATTGGGTGTGTGTGTTTGCTGAAGAAAGACAGAGAGAGACAGAGAGAGAGAATGCGAGAAATCATCTCCCAGGAGGATGGCCCCATTGCAATTCCTTCTCTTCCATTCTCCTCTCAGGATTTTGGGCATGCACAAACACAAGTCTGGAGTGATTTTCAAGCCACCGGATCTGGAGTTCAAACTGTGGATGGCCCTGGGGAGTCCAGTGCCTCAGCTAGTACACTACCTGCTGGGCCCAATACTTTATTATTTTTATCTCAGAATAGTATGGAAATACCACAGTTTACCCATTCTCCCATTGAAGGAAATTTTGTTTCCTTATCTTTTTTGTTGATAATGAATAAAGCTACTGTAAGGATTCTTCTTTTTTCCTTTTTTTAAGAGTTTATGCTGGGGCTGGCAGGTGGTATGGTGGTTGGGGTGCTGGACTCCCCACATGGCTGACCACAGTTCAAATCCCAAACCTGGCAGCTTGCTTTCTCACTCTCCCTTTCTGTCTCATTTTGGTCAAAATTGAAGAATAATGATAATAAATAAAATTAAAAGTAAATAAATTACAAAAAAAGTTTATGCTATAGGATGCTTCTAAGAATGAGAGATAGAGAGAGAGGAACTGAGAAATCACTCCCCACTGGGGATGGCCATGCTGCAGTCCCTTCTCATTTTTCTCTTGGGATTTTGGGCATGCATGCACACTCCCCCAGCATGATTTTGTACCCACCAATTCCGGGACTTGAACTGCACTCAACCATGTGGGAATTCAGCACCTTAACCACTACACCATCTGCTAGCCTCAACTATAAACGTTCTTGTACATGTTTTTATGTGATTGTAGAATGTTTAAGTTAGTTGGATAAATAGCTAGGAATGTGATTGCAGGATTATTTGGTACATTTATCTTTAACTTTTTTTTTTTTAGAATTTTTTTCATTGAACTTTATTTATTTATCTATTTGTTTATTTTTAATTTGACCAGAAAGGGACAGAGAGACAGACAGAGAAAGAGAAAGTGAGAAAGCAAGCCTCCAGGTCCAGGACTCAAACCATGGTCGGCCATGTGGGAACCTAGCACCCTTAACCACCACACCACCTGCTGGCCCCATATGTTTAACTTTATAAGACATTGCCAAACTATTTTCCAGAGTGACAGCATTTCAATCAATTTGTCTTTTCTACAGGAAACAATGAGTTTCCGGTCTATTCTATTGATCTATGGATCTTTACTTTCACCAGTGCTACACTGTCATGAATATTGTAGCCCTATAGTACGTTTTCAAATTGGTTAGTGTGAGTCCTCTAACTTTGTTCTTTTTTAGTATTATGTTAGCTTCCTTCACCTTTTCATACAAACCTTATAATTAGGATGTCAATATATACAAAATAGTTTGCTGGAATTTTGACTGAGGTCAGGTTGACTGTATAGATGAAACTGGGGGAAAATGATATATTAATAATATCTAGATATATAATCCATAAACATGGACTATGTCTCCATTTATTTGAATCTTTGATATATATATATCATATATATATATTTGGAGTTGTTTTTGCTCTAGGGTGCACGTGCTCGCTAGAAAGACAGAGACAGCGAGACAGAAAGTGAGAAATCACCCTCACCCTCCATGGAGGATGGCCACGCTGCAATCCCTTCTCCTCCATTCTCCTCTTGGGATCTTGGGCATGCATGCACATGTGCCTGGCATAAGTTTAAGCCACTGGGTCCAGGACTTGAACCGTGGTCAACAACATGAGAGTCCAGCGACATAGCCATTACGCCAACTGCTGGTCCCACTTGTGTATATTTTCTTGATTTAATACCTAAATGCTTCATTTTTCAGTGTCATTACAAATAGTATACATACGTTTCTTTTAAATTTCAAATTCTACCTGTTCCTTACTGATATATGAGGAAGCTCTTGAGTTTTGCACAGTTACCTTCCATCTTGTGCCTTTCTATGCTTATAGTTTGATAACTCCACCCACCCAGTATGGTTTCTTTGGCGTTTTCTCCATAGATATTTATATTATCAGCAAAGAAAGTTTTATTTCTTCTTTCCAAATTTGAGTAACTTTTAGTTATTTCTCTAGCCATATTGTGTTAGCTAGTACTTCCAGTACAATGTTGCATAAGAGTGGATAACAGAAGATAGTCTTATCTTTTTCGTAATCTAAGGCATTAAAACATTTAGTCTCTCACCATTAAATACAATATTAACTTACGGTAAATTTTCTTTTATACTTACCCTTTATCAGGTTACGAAAGTTTCCTATTACTCCTACACATTGGAGAATTTTTATTATAAATGGGTATTAAATATTACTGAATACTTTTCTACATCTATTGAAATGATCATATGATTTTTATTGTTTAGCTTGTTAATATGGTGAAATAAATTGCTTTACAAAAGTTAAACCAGTATTTCATGCTTTGATGAAGCCTAATGGGCTATAGTGTATTTTTATGCATTATTGGATTTAACATGCTAATGTGTTGTTGAAGGTTTTTATGTCTATGTTCTTGAGCAACAATGATCTGTTGTTTCCTATTTTTTCATGTTTTTTTTTAAAATTTATATATGATTAATATTGACCTCATCAAATGACTTGAGGAGTGTTCCCTTCTCTTATATTTTCTGGAAAAGATTTTGTAAGATTAAAATTACTTTTTCCTCAAATGATTAGTACATTTCTGATTTAGTTCATTTTTGCTGAAGAAAAGTTTATTTTATCACAGTTTAGGAAATGGGAAAGTTCAAGATCAAGGCACCAGCAGTTTTTATGTCTGGTAAGATCTGGTCACTGCTTTCAAGATGGCTCTTTGAATGCTGCATTCTCCAAAGGGGAGGAATACTATGTTCTCACCTGGCAGAATGTGGAAGGGCAAAAAAAGACAAATCTTCTCCATCAAGCCCTTTTTTAAGAACACATAATCCCATTTACAAGGGCTCCATCCTCATGACTAATCACCTTTTGAAGGCCCCACCTCTTAATACTGTTACATTGGTGATGAAATTCAATGTGAATTTGGGAAGGGACAGAAACCTTCATTCTCCTCTAGGGATCTTGGGCACGCACACTCACGTGCCCAGCATGAGTTTAAGCCACTAGGTCCGGGACTCAAACCACAGTCAACTACATGGGAGTCCAGTGACATAGCCATTACGCCATCTGCTGGTCCCCCCTCTGGCTTCTCTAAACACTCTTTTCCTTTAGTTTTCTTCCATTTGAATATGATATGACTAGGTTGTGTGTGTAGAGGTGTGTGTGTGTGTGTGTGTGTGTGTGTGTGTGTGTGTGATCTGAGCTGCTTTGATCTATGGGTTGGTGTTTGTCACTAGTTTTAGAAGATTTGCTGCCATGATTTCTTCAAATGTATCTTCTGCCCTATTTTCATTTTCTTGTATTCCTATTTCACATACGTCATATTGCTTCATGTCGTCCCACAATTCTTTGATGTATTTTCTTCTTTTTTTTTCTTCATTTTATTTTCTTTGTATTTTAGTTTGAAAAAATTGTATCAGCCTATCTTCAAGGTAACCAACTCCCTTATCAGCGTTGTCAAGTCTACTCAAGGGTATTCTTCAAGGAATTTTTCTTTTTTTAAAATTTTTCTATGAGAGAGAAAGATAGAGAGAGAGAGAGAGAGACAGAGAGAGAGAGAGAGAGGCAGAGAGAGGCATTCCTGTCAGTATCATGTAATACTATGATCTTTCTCTTCTGGCCCCTCATTAAACCAGGGTCACAGTTATGCTATTATACCTAAGATGCTCAGACTAATCCAGAATTCAAATCCAGGTTCCCCCCATGTGACACCAGTATTGCACAACTGTACCCTACCACTTCACCATGACAGCTGGACCACGTATTTTTCTTTCTTCTTAACTATGTTTTTATTTTTTGTTTGTTTTAGTTTCTAGAATTTCCTTTTGATACTTACCATCTTTCTTCTGATATTACCCATCTGGTTTTGCATGATGCCTACCTTTTCCATTAGAGCCTTAACATACTAATCAAAATTATTTTAAGTTCCATCAGATAATTCCAACTTTGATATCATATATGATTCTGGTTCTGCTGGTTGTTTTGTGTTTTCAGACAATATATATATTTTTTCCTTTTGTCATGACTTTTTTTTCCTTGCTTGCTGAAATCCTGACATGCCGTATAGGGTGACAAATACTGATTTAAATAGACCTTTAGCATGAGAATTTTTTCTAATCCTGCCAGGAGGTTATATTTGATATTTCTTGTAACTATGGACACAAGAGGTTTCAAATTCTTCCAGTGTCTTCCTTGATCTCGTTTCAAATATTGACTTTGGGACTTCCCTTTGTACTATTCCTTAGGGAGAATCTGTCTCTTGCTGCTATCTCAGCTGTAATTTACTCTTCTTGTTCCTGGGGTCTTATTATTATTAAGATAGCTGAAGGAAGGTGCAGGGGAAGTGTTTCCTAATATTCCAATTAAACCCTAGTCTTTGGAGTGAATTGTGGGCCTGTGCCTATCAATGTGGCCTTTGCGGATGTTTCTGTCCCATCTATAGGGGTAGAATGTTTCCCCAACCTGACCCCTAATCCTCTTCCCAGTGTAGTAGTTATCCTCTAGTGTTCCCAGTCTGTGTCTTTGAAGTCTTTTTCTCAGTACATTTAATCTTTTATTTTTTTAAAAAGTGACATATGAAGTCTGGTGTCAGCAGGCAATATCAGACCTTCTGAAAATTAAACCTTTTGTTTCCTAAGGCAGAGGGTCCAAGCACATTTCATGGTGGCTACTCTTTCCCTTTCCCAGCTAGTGTCATTTGGGGTGGGATCTCTTTCCTAGGATTCTTTTTTTTTCTATAGGGTGTGTGTACTCCCCAGAGAGAGAGAGAGAGAGAGAGACAGAGGCAGAAAGAAGGAGAGACAGAGAGATAAAGTGAGAAATTAACCCCTTGGGGGATGGTCATGCCACAATCCTTTCTCTACCAGTCTCCTCTCAGGATTTTGGGCATGCATGCACAGATGCCTGGCATGATATTCGAGCCACTGTGTCTGGAACTTGAACTGTGCAATTGGTGCAGTAGGATTCAGTACCTTAACTTCCATGCCACCTGCTGGCTCATATCCCAGGATTCATGATCATGTAAGATCCTTGATTGTTACAGGAAAGGTCTGTAAAACTCTGGGCACCTCTCTGTGACTGTAAACCCATGACTTTCAGTAGCTTTGCACTGTCATGCTTACCCAGATGATTAGTAATTCATTAAATTGTCTAGTTTTATGTTTTTCTAGCTTACATGGCATCTCCCCTGTACCTCTTACTCCAGGTAAATTGTCTCCTTGGAGGAACACGTCTATAGATTTTGGGGTTATGGTTTGCCCTATGATTTCAGTTCTCTGATGTGTCCAAGAAAAGTTATTGATGCTCATTTGTCCAGTTTTTTCTTGTTGTAAAGTTAAGAATGATGGGTGGCTTTCAAACTCTTCACATATCTTAGCTGAATCCAAAGTACCTGCAATACAATTTTAGTAAATTATGGCAACTTACTTTTAAATTACGAGCCAGTGGTTACTTGTTCCCTAATTCAGATTCTATTGTCTTCTAAGATTCAAATATTCATTATTCTCAAACATATGATGTAACAGACACAAAATATTTACCTAAATCATGAAGTTCGTTATTTATTATTATTTTAGTTGAAAATGAAAATGGATTCAGAAATTATTTTTCCCTTCCCTTGCATGTTAGAGAATAGGAAATCAATATTGGTTATATGACCCATTAAAGGTCATTCAGAGTTCATTACATAACTGAGGGCTCTGGCTTACTTCCTAGTCTACTAGCTATGGAATGACCAATAAACACATTCCCTGACATTCCCATTTATTCTCAGTAGCTGTAAATTTAAGCAAACTTATGTTTAATTCTCTTTTTAAAGAATTATTTAATTTAACTTTATTTATTTATTTTAATTTAACCAGAGAGGGACAGAGTGTGTGTGTGTGTGTGTGTGTGTGTGTATGTGTGTGTGTGTGTGAGAGAGAGAGAGAGAGAGAGGGAGAGAGAGAGAGAGAGAGGAGAGAAAGAGAGAAAGGGAAAGCGAGAAAGCAAGCTGCCAGGTCCAGGACTTGAACCATGGTCAGCAATGTGGATGTCTACTGCCCCTAACCACTACGCCACCAGCCAGCCCCAAATTCTTTATCAGCCTTTTATTAAATAGTTGCTATTTTAATAATGACATCTTGCATTCAAACAAAAACACATCTACCTGCTATATTTTTTACCCTCGTTATAACCCAGTCATAAAGAATTATTATTTTCAATTCATTTTTATTCCTATTTCAATGAGTTTTGAACTTGTAGTGGAATCCAAAGAAGATAAATGATATGTCCAAGCATGTACATCTGAAATGGAGAAAAAATCAGGACTAAAACTCAGTTCTTACAACTTTAAACCTCATCTGGACTCTTTTCCACTTAAGCAGTCAGCTCCTTTCAGTATTATGCTGACCACTTGATTAACTGCCTGCACTATTCTTAGTACAAAAGAATGCGCACCTGCTTCCTAGCTTTGCAGTGTGCTTTCCAGGGCTGGCTTCTTCACAAAGTAAGTGCTCAAAAATGTCACCCATCAATCATTTCTTCCCTTCACTTGCAGTTGCTTTTAAAGGTTGCAACTGTCAAGCCAGCCTGTAGTGCAGTGGTTAAGTGTTGCACTTAGAAAGCTGGGTCTCAAATGACCATCCATGGTTCAAGTCCCAGCTCTGATTGAAACACATCCTGGATATATGTGCATGTGTGCTCCAAATCTTCACAGGATGGAAATAAAGATTGTTGAATGACTGTGTCCCATAATGGGGTGCTTTTTCTCTCTCTGTCTCTTGGGTGAGCCCATGCATCCTCTGGCAATAAAAATAAATAAAGCCTGCAACCACTAAATGCAAAAACAACAAACAAACATATTCTGTTATATTTAATATTACTGGGACTTTTTGAAATAGCAAGTGAATATTTATTAGAATTGATTGTTTACTAAGTCTTTTGTTTCCCAATGTGGATGTAATTATACTTCCTTTTTTGTTCTTCTAAGGTATAATTTGCTCTTCTACTATAAGTTTTCCATCTTTATTGTGCATTATGGTTAATTGTGGACATAGGCAGTTACTTTCCTCACTGGAAACACTTTTAAGGAAAGGCATCATGTGGTATGCATCATTGTATCCATACGTCTTAACAAAGTGGCTAACTAAGGATAGATACTCATTAGTACTGTGAATCTGAGAAAAAATGTGTTGGTTTGCATTATGTTTAGAAGATTTTGAAACTGTCTCTTTTTTATTTCTTTATTCAGTTGTTTACAATGTTTATAGTAGGGATCTTTTATTTCCTTTGTTATTTATTTCTGTATTATTTTTTACTATTGTGAATGGAATGGAATTATTTATTTCTACTTCAGTTCACTTGTTATAGTACAAAAATGTTACAATTTTTAAAAATTTGCATTTAATCACTGTACATCTTTGGCAAAAACTTCTACCAAAAAAAAAAAAGAAAAAAAGGAAGGGATTTTGTATTTTAGCAAATGTTTTTTCTGCAGCAATAGATATGATCATATGATTTTTTGCCTTTCTTTCTATTCATATGATGTATTTCATTGATCATTTTGCTTCTGTTGAACCATTCTTCATCCCTGGGATAAATCTTACTTGGACATGGTATATTATCTTTCTAATATTTTGTTGGATTAAGTTTTCTAGTATTTTGTTATGAATTTCCGCATGTATGTTTATCAAGGAATATTTATCTGTAGTTTTCTTTTTCTGTTGTGTTTTTGTCTGCTTTTGACATCAAGTAATGGTGGATTTCTAGAATATGTTTGGGAGGATTCCCTCCATTTGGATCTTTTGGAATAGTTTTAGGAAAACTGGTGTTAATTTGTTTGGAAAGGATTTGTAGGACTCAGCAGTGAAGCTCTTCTTTTTTGGGAGTCTACTTATTACTGATGCAATCTTATTACTTGTTATGAGCCTATTTGGGCTTTGTATATCTTCCTGAGTCAATCTAGTATGCTATATGTGTCCAGAAATTTGTCCATGCCTTCTAGATTTTCCAGCTTGTTTGCATATAGTTGCTTGTAGTAATCCCTTTCATATATATGTTGTATTCATAGTAATTCTTTTATTTCTTATTTTATTTATCTGAGTTTTTCCTCATTTGGTTTAATCTAGTCAGTAATTTGTCAATTTTGTTTATCTTGAAGAACTGTTTTCTTTTTATTTTGTCAAAATTTTTGTGTTGCTCTTTTGTTCTCTATTTTGTATTTCTGCTCTGCTCTTTCTTTCATCAATTGTCAGAGGGCATGTGTACTCACCTGGGAGAAAAAGAAAGAGGGAGAGCCTTCCAATAGGACACAATCATGCTATAATCCTTCCTCCACTTCTCCATTCCATCAGGATTTTGGACATGCATACACACATGCCTTGCATGTCCCTCAAACTGCCAGGGCCAGGACATAAATTGAGGTTGATCATATGGTATCCATTTCCCTATGCATAGTGCTCAGCTGCTGGTTTATGGGGCCAGCCCTCTGCTCTAATCTTTATTATTTCTTTTCTTCTTTGTGTTTAGCTTGTTCTTGCTTTCAATATCCTTGAGATGGGGAACCAACAGTTAGCGTAATGGCTATGTCGCTGGACTCCCACGTAGTCGACCGCGGTTCGCGTCCTGGACCCGGTGGCTTAAAACTCACGCCGGGCGCGTGTGCGTGCGTGCCCAAGATCCCGAGAGGAGAATGGAGGAGAAGGGATTGCAGCATGACCATCCCCCCTGGGGGGTGATTTCTCGCTTTCTGTCTCTATGTCTCTCTCTGTCTGTCTGGCGAGCGCACGCGCCCTATAGCGAAAATCTCTCCAAAATATCCTTGAGATGCATTTTCAGTTGTTTATTTACAATCATTTTTCCATTTAATTATGGGCATTAATTACTATAAACTTTCCTCCTAGTACTGCCTTTGCTTTATCCCAAAGATTCTGTAATGTAATATTTTCTTTATCATTTGTCTCAAGAAAAAAATTAAACATTTATTTATTTGTCTATTTACTTATTGTGATTTTCTTTTTTAAAATTTATTTTTCTTTCTATTTCTTTTATACATTCAATCACGTTACTTAGCTTACAAAGTGAATATTCCAACATGTGTATATTTCTCACCAGTCCAGTTCACCATACTAGAAAGTTATCTCCAATAGATAATAATCCATTTCTTTCAAACTGCCGAGTCCAGGACTTTAACCACAGTCGGTCATGTGGGAATCTAGTGCCTTAACCCCATGCCACTTCCTGGCCCATGTTTTAAGAAAGTTTTTAACTTAATCTTTAATTTATTCAATATATTTGAAATCATTCAGGAACATATTGTTTAGTTTCCACATTTTTGTGCATTTTTTAGTTTATTTTGTTGTTTTTAAGCTTAGTTTCATTACTACCAGAGGAGATGCTAGATATGATTTATATTCTTTTAAATTTGTGGAGGCTTACTTTGTGCGCTATTGTGTGGCCAGTCTTAGAAACTGTCCCACGCAATGCTGAAAAACAAATGTGTATACTGTGTTTGTTGATGAAATGTTCTATAAATGTCTTCCAGGTCCATTTGGTTTATGACATTGTTTAACTCCAGTGTCTCTTTCTTTGTTTTTTTTTTTGTTTAGATAATCTATTTGATGTTAAGAATGGGATGTTGTTATCACCCATGATGAATGTGTTAGAGTCTGTCTCCCTTTAGGTCTAGCAGTCTTCGTTTTATGTATTTGAGTGCCCCGATGTTGAGTAAGTAAATATTTATAATTGTTATATCTTCTTGGTAGTTGGTCTCCTAAAATGAATCCTACTTTGACATAATGTGCTCTTTTTCTGATTTTATATCCCCTAAGATTTTATTTTGAAGCTTTATTCCTATCCATAAGTGAGACTGGGTTATACTTTCAACTGTTGTTATCAGGTTCAATATTAAAGTCTTGTTAGCCTCATAAAGTATATTGGATAATGTTTTATCTTTTTCTCTTGATCTGTAATACTTTAGATAACATTGAAATTGCCCTTTTCCTCTTAATGTTATATGGATCTCATCTGTAAACCCTTCTGGTGCTTATGACTTTTTAAAAATGTTCATTTGAAGAAACTTAATCTTTTACCCAAGTAGAAAGTATTATATAATGAACCTCTTTTTAAATTTCTTTTATACATTCGATCACTATACATCACTTAGCTTGTAAAGTGAATTTACCCAACATGAATACACTTCACACCAGTCTAGTTGAGGATACTATACACATTACCATCAACAGATAACAATACATTTCTGTGTCCAATAAATGTCTTCTGTCTCTATTTTTCTCCTTAATTTCTTTTCTCACACTTTCCCTCTCCCCCCACTTCTCACACTGCCTCCAGTATCCATTAATGATTTTCCATGCTTCTATATACTCTAAGCTTTTAATATCCACCACCTGGTTTTAACTCAAGTTTGAGTTTTACTTGGTAGAGAACTTGAAACACCAATGATGGTTTGTGAATTTTTTTTTCTCTTTTTTTTGGGGGGGTGGGGGGAGAGATTTTCGCTATAGGGTGCGTGCACTCGCCAAACAGACAGAGAGAGACATAGAGACAGAAAGCGAGAAATCACCCCCCAGAGGGGATGGTCACGCCGCAATCCCTTCTCCTCCATTCTCCTGTTGGGATCTTGGGCACGCACGCACACGCGCTCAGCGTGAGTTTTAAGCCACCGGGTCCAGGACGTGAACCGCGGTCGACTACGTGGGAGTCCAGCGACATAGCCATTACGCTAACTGCTGGTTCCCTGTGAATTTTTTAAATAAACTTTTCAAAGTTCATTTATTTGTGGGATGGATGGTGGCATAGTGGTAAAGTGTGATGCTATTGGAGGCAGACATACAAGGGGAGGTTATCAGTTTGCATTTGGAGACCTCTCTGAGTGTGCCAGATATGCACGTACACATGATCTGAACTGACTTGGACTGGAGGTGAATTGTGGTATTGGGACCATGTTGGGAGTCCTGGGTCTCTGTCTCTCTCATTCATGATATAAATAAATAGACCTTTAAAAAGTTTCTTTAAAAATTAGGTTTATTTGTTTATTTCTAAAGAGAGATAGAGAACAAGGGAGAGAGAGAGACCACTGAGAGGGTCCTACTGTGCCACAATCCTCCCCCTGCCCCAGCCAGTCAGGGTTATGGGTGTGTCAACATGCCCAGACCAATCTGGGCTTTGAACATGGAACCTTTCTCATGACCCCAAGAATGCAGTGGTGCCCTACCACCTACACCACCATAGCTGAGGTTAAAATAAATTTTATCAATGAATTTGAATTGCTTTCCAAAAACAAGACATTTTCTCCCAAGTATAAAGTTAAAATAATCTGTTACTTTTTGTCTCTGTAAGTAAGCTCATCACATATTAAGTAAGAGTAGTGCATAGTGCATAAAGGCTTGAATTAGGTTCACAACCTGACTCCTTAAGATACTAATAATTGAGTTTCAGTTTCCTTATCTGTAAAGTGGGGATAATGATAGTGTCTGGTTGTGAGGACTAAATGAAATAGTACTTATAAGACATCATTATGTGGCGGCTACTATAAGGCACCATCTAGACACTCACTTCAGAACCGAGGTACTCATAGATGCTGGGAGCTGGCTGCTGATGACTCACAACTTAATTCTTTCATAGGATTACCCTCAGTTGAAGGGGACTATTCTGAACAAGGTTATGCTCCATCTTAGGGGCAGCACAAGGCCAAAATGTGTTCAGCTCTATCTGGTCCTCTTGTCTCAATTCACGATCACTCTGAAAGACCATCCAGTTTCCAAGCTCCTTAAGTCATTCTGTTAGAGCTGCTGTGCCCAGCTTCTATTGCTCTCCATCCAGCCCTACTCCCCTCACCTTCTCACAGATACTGGTAACGAGTAAATCCCCAGTAAGATTACAACATGCCAGGTTAGTCTTTTTCTGGTGGTGCATAGCCTAAGACAACGCTTGAAACAGCACTTGGTAAGTATTCAATAAGTGCTCTTATTATGAACTACTATTATTATCACAGTTCTCAGATACTACTGAAACTTTCCTGCCAACCTCAGGAGGCCTGCCCAATGGTCCACTCACTTTCTTTCCACTGGAATCACGTGTACTTCATGGTGCTTGTGTGCTGACTCTGAGCAGGGTAACATAGAGGATTTTTCCACCTGAGCGAAATACTGGTATCTACTATGTAATGTCATTGAATACCACTAAGAAGCAGTGGAATTTGGTATTTTGTTTTGCAGGGATTTTGTTTGTTTGCTTGTTTTGAGAGAGAGAGAGATTTTTGCTATAGGGCATGTGCACTTGCTGGAGAGACAGAGATACAGAAAGCGAGAAATCACTCCTCACCCCCAGGGACAATGGCTATGCCGCAGTCCCTTCTCCTCTATTCTCCTCTTGGAATTTTTGGGCATGCATGCACACGTGCCTAGCATAAGTTTTTAAGGTGTAGGGCCTGGGACTAGAACTGTGGTCAACTACACGGGAGTCCAGCGACATAACGATTAAGCTATATGCTGCTCTCTTTTTTTGCAGTTTTAAGCTCATTATGTTGTAGGCTATATTGATACAAGCTGGCAGACAAAATACCTTGCAAGCCAAAACTTAAAGGAATAAAAAAAGGAAAATAGACTTAAAATAATGAGAATAAATAGATTAACATTTTCTACAATTCTCAATTTTAGTCATGAAACTCCTCAGCCCATTTTGTGAGGGCCTATATTAAAATCTGTGTGTGGTTGTGTGATGTGGCTCTATGTGAGTATGTGAAGATTATTTGAAATACATAAATAGATATATTTCATTCAACATTTGTACATAAAAGAAGTGAAATAGTTAATTATGTGGCTATTGTGGTTACTTGAAGATGGATTATGGTGCCTAAGTATGATATGAAGGGGGTGGAGTGTTCTTATTAATTTGACATTTTTTCTCTAAATTGCCCACAAAGCTTATTTACCATCCACCACAAATATTCTTGACCATAATTTACAGAAGTAGCAGAAAAATCTCAGTTAAGAGGTTAATAAACTGACATCATAGGGTTTTAATTGTATTATTATTTTATTTTATTTTTGAATTTAAAATCATCAGATTAAGGTATGTTATTCCCCTATTCTTTGGACAGTGACCAGTGTCTTTTGTCTATAGTATTTATTTGTACCAAAAGAAAATTTACAGTATACGTAAGACCATTTTCTTTCATATTTCTGAACGCTCATAGCTAACGTTTGACTATTTCTCACACTTGTCTGTAATTGAATGGTTTAATTTTATCACTGATTAATTAATCTTCATTAATATACTGTTTAAGAATCTCTGGGATCCTCAGTGAGGCTGAAGGACAAGCAATACTGATAGGGCAAAGAAGTTATATACTGACCCCAGAAAACACCACATTTGCATTTTGTATTGAACACTTCAAGGAGACAAAAATGAAGCCAATGCCTTTAATTATATAAAGTAAATGTGTATAGATGATAAGCCCAAGGAGGAACGGGATCCAAATTCCCTACCCAAACATTGGATGATGTCAGAAATGAGGTGCCCAGATTAAGCATACTGCTGAAAGAGTACAGAGTGAATACTTTTGCAGTGAATTTAATAAAAGTATTCTGATAAAACATATACACAGATGTTTCTGTAATAACTTAGTATAAAAATGCCATTCCTAGCAGACTTGACAGACTATGCAAAGTCCAATATATGCTAAATTGATAAACATCATATCTGGCTATTGAGGTGAATTTATAAGAGGAAAAATAGTTGAATAAATTATTTTAAAGCATTCTATGTGTCCCTCAACCACTTTTATTTCACGAATAGTATACATGGGCCCTGCAGACACAAAAGAGGCATCTCCATATATATAGATTGGCTTCAAATTTGATTGGCTAAAATAATGCTGTAATTTGGACGATTTCAAATAGAAGATAGGGAGTCAAGAGAAGGAAATTAAATTTTGAGAGTATAATTCAATTGTTTTAAAGACTATTTGGTAAATAGAATTAATCTCAAGGCTAAGAAGTTGTTTCTTAATATCTTATATGTGCCAAACTAGACATTAGAGAATCAAATTTGATGTCCTCTGTGTGCCCTGTCTGTTTTTAGAGCTACAAAACCATTGAACTGATACATCAGCAGAGGCACAACAAAATACAGCATGATTCAGACTCCTCCGAAAAGCAGTTTAAAATTAGCCTTCAAGCTTTTCTCCAGGTACATATCCTCTTGAAGGACTGTGGCCATTTCTTTGTTTTAAAGTTTTACTGTCAAGATGTGAAATAACTTTGAGAAAAATTCCGATCCATGTTCTTTAAAAAATATCTGGATTGACTAGATGGTGGTACAGTGGTCACACAACTAGACTCACGTGGAAACGGTCCTGAGTTTTTATCCTGGGACCTCCCTGATCTTACTGCTTGTGTGTATATGTGCCCATGATCTGAGACAGCTGAGACTGAGTGTGGATTGCAGCATTAAGATTCTGTTGGGGGTGTCCCCCCCTTCTCTCTCTCTCTCATGGAAGAAATGGACAAATAAATTTATATATGTATATATGTATATATGTGTGTGTGTGTGTGTGTGTGTGTGTGTGTTTGTGTGTGTGTGTATACACAAACACATATGTATATATATGAGTTATATATACATTGAATTGTCTCTCTATATATATATTTGAATTAAAATAAGAAATTTAGATGAACCCTAGTAAGAGTAGTGAAAAAAACATTATAAGTGCAAGTTAGAAAATATTCAGTAATCATTTATACAAAGGGAGGAGGTAAAACCTAATATTTTTCAACTGGCTCATTCATGCTGGGAATATCCCAAGAAATTCCACATATACCAAATCAATGACATCTGACAACAACCCTCAGAGGTCTGTATATAAGTCTTTATTTTGATAGTTGAGAAAAATGAGGTTTAGGAGGTCACAAGCTGAGAAGCAGGAACTATTGTAGTCAGCCTTCAGTGTAGTGTAATATGAGTACCCTCCACCCTCCTCAAAGAAGGGGCAAAACATATCAAGGAGAAGAAATTCAGACATATGAAAATAAGAAATTATCTATGATAGAATGAACATTTTGTTGACAGAATTTAGCATATCATCTGACATATAGTCATTGTGTCATGTTTGGAAGAAACAGGTTCACAAAGAATTGTCCTAGTATTAAGGAAAGATACAATGACAAGATGGAATTCAAATTTGAAAGAAGGTCCTTGAAAACTTGGTATAATATACCTAAGCAGAGAAGATGCGAACAGCGATGCCAACAGTGGGACTCTCATCTGCACAGGTTCATAGGTGGATAACCAAGGGTGGATTAGAAAAAAGAAAGTCAACCAATGTGAGTGTAAGGGTTTAGTGGGAGTAAAGAATAAAATCAAGGTTAAAGTTAGTCTATGAGGAGTCTTCAAAAAGTTTGTAGAAAATGCATATTATGAAAAAACGATGTTTGGATTTGAAATTTTTTTGCACCAAAATAAACATATGCTTTAATTCCATTTTCCCATGATTGTTTTAAAGTCTTCTCATATATTATATTTCAGTTCACATTATGCCTTTTGTTCAGCATTTATGGTCTTCTACTGAGGTCTTCTACTAATCTAACATGGAGAAAGACAAGTGGAAGAAGGATTGTGGACATTAGAAGGAGGCGATGTGGGTGATGTCAATGAATATTTTACAAACCAGGTACTTTGGCTGTAGATTTAAGTTTGGGAGAATTTTTCATATACCATTTGTATTTCTTCTTTTGACAAATGTCTGTTCAGATCTTTGGCCAATTTTATTTCTTTTTGTTGTTGTTGTTGTTGACATGTTAGCTGTTGAATTCCTTATTGTATTCTGGATATGAACCCCTTGTCAGAAGCATAGTTTGAAAATATTTGCTCTTATTCTGTAGGTTGCAAATTTAAAAAAGAATGGGACATTCCAAAACGTTGGTAATTAAGTTATGCATCTATATATACCATTGTGTCTGGTATTAGTTTCATTTCACTACTGTATCAAATTACCATAAACTTAGTATCTTCAACAACACAGATCTATAATCATATAGTTCTGAAAGTCAGAAGTTTTAAATGGTTCTCAATAGTCTGTAATCAAGTTGCTAGCTGAGCTGTGTTCCTTCTGGGAGTTCAATGGGAGAATTTGTTTCTTTGACTTCTCTAGCTTTTAGAGTCCACCTGCATTCCTTGACTCATGGCCCTATTTCAGCAATATGAGGGAACTTCAAAAGGGTTGTAGGAAAATGGAATTAAAGTGCAAATTTATTTACATGCAAAACATTTTGAATTCAATTAAATGTTTTTTTTTTTTTTAGAATATGCATTTTTTTAGAGGTTTTTGCTATAGGGGATGTGAGCTCGCTGGAAAGACAGAGAGAGACAGAGAGACAGAAAGCGAGAAATCACTCCCCAGGGGGAATGACCACGCCACAATCCTTTCTCCTCCGTTCTCCTCTCGGGATCTTGGGCAAGCACACATACGTGTCCAGCATGACCAGGTCTAGGACTCAAACTGCAGTCAACTACATGGATGTTCAGAGACATAGCCATTATACCAACTGGTGGTCCCAACAATGTGCATTTTCGATGAAGTTTTTGAAGATGCCTCTTAGTATTGCTGTGACCTCTGTTTCCCTCATCACATCTTCTTTGACTCTGACTCTCCTTTCTCTCTCTTTGACTTATAAAGGCCCTTGTCACAACATTGGGTCTTTTTAGATAAACCAGGATAATCTCCCCAGTTCAAGATCCTTAATTACATTTGGTAAATCTCATTTGACTGACATATATATATATATATATATATATATATATATATATATATAGCTTCCTAGAATTAGTACCTGGACATTTTTGGGTGGCTGTTATTTTGCTTCTAACACCTTCACATGACCAAAAGCATCTCTACTCTATAATCATCCATCTATCCATCCATCAATCCTAAATCGGGAAATGCAGTGCACACATAGATGTGAATTTACTGTCATATGTCTGTATTGATTATATCACTTAGTGTCCATTAAACCCTTGAGCCTCAACACCATCGTTTGAAAAACTGAGATATTTATCCATATCTAAAGTTTGTTGTGGAGATTAATGAGATAATATAGGTGAGAATACCTGGACCAGTACCTATTACAAGCTATTAACTAAAATAACAGCAATAACAATGGTAGTGATAATGGCATCCTGTGGTGAATGCCAAAAATATTTTAGTAAGCATTAGTTATACTATAGTGCATAAAATAGAGAGGTTGAGTGGAGAATTTTTATTCATTCGAAGAGAACTAATTTGAAACACAATAACACAATTACTTAGAATAATAGGGTCTATTTATTAACTTTTTTTTATCAGTGCTCACTCGACTTCACATCACTGGTAAAGATCTTCAGTTCCTTTTCAATATGTTTATGATAGTGAGTTTGGTGGGCCCAAGCAATTCCAGAGTTAAATTTAATAATCGGAAATTTCAGATTAATTCTGGGATTTTTTTTTCTAAGGATGTTTTTGGGTACCAATCTTCTAGGGATGTTTTTGGGTGAGTACAGTTTGCATTTAGTTTAGGCAGATTCTCTTAAAATTGTACCATCTTAATTGGGATGATGTTTGTTAGCTTAGACATTTCCTGAGGTTTACATTCAAAGACAGCCACAGATACTTACATAATTCATACTTATAAATCCTTGAATATCTTCTAAAATGGTAACATAATTCCCACCAAATAGTTCTAAGATTCTTCAGAATATCTTATTTCTTTTAGCCCAAGGCAATTTAATTCGGTAATGAGAAATAAATGGAGTCTCCAGGTGTCTGTTCCATCCACATGTCCAATTTGCATCTGCATACCTGCACGTATGTGAATAAATAAACCCTGCTCTTTTTGCTCCTGAATATTTTTTTCACTTAAAGTTTCAAATTCATTGTGTCCAACTGTCTTATTATATCAGCAAGAAAGTACAATCTTGTGAGCCACTGGGTGTTCAATAAGTTGGATCTTTTAGAATCTTTAGATTCACGAAAGACCTTGGTTTAAGAAAGTACCACAGTAAAGCTTTTTAACCTTGACATTTGACTGCATTAAAATAAGCAAGATATCCATATTCTATGGCAACATCTTTAAAATAACCAGTAAGTAGAAAATGTAGGACACCTCCAACATTATACCTGCAATGATTCAACCTAAGAGTTTTGCCACATAAAGTTCTATGACAAATGATTCAATGACAACCAAGTACAGCAGCCTTTTCATTCCACATGAAATTTTAAAATGTTTCTATCTTTTCATGTAAGCACTAAATCTGCAACTAGTTGAACCTGTTTCTTCTTTGTTTAATCTAAACATCTAAAATATCTTATTAGCCATGGTTATGCTCTAATCATTTGCAACATTAGTGAAGTAATGTTTTTCATAATACCTCAGATGAGTCACATGTGTTCTCAGGTCACATGCAGGAGAGTGCAGACCCAAAACACACAGAATTGTATCAGGTCAGGTTATATTTGGGGATAGGTAATGTATCATTTGATTGTATGAGAGTAATGAACAGTTGATCTAAAGATACAATATGAGGGACCAGAAAGTGATGTAGCGGTTAAGGCACTAGATTCCCATGTGGTCAACTATGGTTTTGAGTCAATGGCAGCTTGAAACTCATACAGGGTGTGTGTACATGCATGCTGGAAATCCCAAGAGGAGAATGGAGGAGAAGGGATTGCAGCATGGCCATCCTCCAGCATGGTGATTTCTCCCTTTCTGTCTCTCTGGCAAGTGCATGCACCCTATAGCAAAAAGTCAACAAAACAAAACAAAACAAAAACCACTCTCAAAATAAAAAGATACAATATGAGAGAAGTTGTCCTTTATTGAATGCCTTATGTGCCAAATCCTCTTATGAGAGCAGTTACATTATCTCCCCCTAACAACAACTTTTTAAGGTATACTAGATGGAGGTTAAGTGCCATTGAGTACAATTAGGCAGGGAAGTGAGATAGAGAGTGTAGGAAGAAGTGCAATGCAGTTCTAAAGAAGCAGTCAAGGAGAAAAATGTAACATTTTTAACAGGGCCTGAATGAGAGGCTGACCCCAGTCTAGTAGTTAAGGGAGTTGGATCCCATAAGACCAATCAGGGTTCAAACCCTGGACCTACCGGTTTGAGAAACACTCCAGGGGCATGTGCATGCATGTCCCAAATCCTAACAGGATAAAGAAATGGTGGCAAAGAGATTGTGGTGTAACCACAGCCCATTGGTGGAGTGCTTTCTTTTTCCCTTCTTTCTCTCTCTGCATGTACCCTCTAGTGATTAAAAAAATAATAGGTGAATGCATAAGCCACAGGGACACATACCTGACACAGAAGCTTTGAATTAGAAGTCTACATGAAGGCCACAGGAGGGAATGTGTTTTGTGTTTCCTTTGAGAATGGCACGAAGACTGGTTTGTTGGGGGACTAGTAGGAAAACAAGACAAAGATTAAAGGGCGAGTAGAATGCGAAAGATTTGTGTCTAATGCTTTGTATGCTATAGATAGGACTACAGGTTTTTATCTCATGAAAGGGTATGCCCTTTTTGCCTCTTCAGATACCCTTCCACCTTTTTCTTTTCTGCTCTCAGTGAGCCTTAGGAGATGGAACTGTAGACTGCACCACCTCGACTGGATCCCTTGCCTTATGACTTCCATTCAAATCTGGCCAATTGGAAGAACGCATTGGCAGGAAGCAGAGAAATAAGAACCTTCATCCTAGTCATGTGTGGCCACAGTGCCCCTCAGGCAGCTTTCTCCCATGGAGCTGGCTCTCACAGTGTCTTTAAATTGTTCTTTCCATTTGCTTGTTTAGACCTGGACCAGGAAAGGCTTCCAGTTGTTGCTGTTTTCTGTCTGCTTCGTAGTTCCTTATTATTTTCCTTAGTCTCATAACCTCTAAATATAGCATCTTTATTAGACTCTTTATCTGTGTTATATTTTGAATATAAAATCTCTTCTCTTCCAAAACCCTTTACTGAGTTAAGCAGAAAGCCATTGAAATGTTTTGAATGGAGTGAGTAACATGACCTGATGATATAGTTTAAAAGACTCATGTCTGCTGCTGGTTTGAGAATTGACTCTAGGGAGATAAACATATAAGCAGGGACACTATTTAACAATGAAAACCTCTGATAAAGGTTATATAGTTAACTAAAAGGAACTGATACAGAATATAGCCAGGAGAACATTCATATTGGATAACTATATTAAAGATCTCATTATTCTGAAGTTTGTCAACCCTGGAGATTATCACTGATTATGCATTTTGTTTATTCTTTGTTATTTTCAATTGCCATTTTGAGAGATGAATTTTTTTTTTTTTGGAGAGGTTTTTGCTATAGGGCACATGCGCTCGCCAGACAGACAGAGAGAGACAGAGAGATAGAAAGCAAGAAATCACCCCCCGGGGGGATGGCCACGCCGCAATCCCTTCTCCTCCATTCTCCTCTCGGGATCTTGGGCACGCACGCACACGCGCCCGGCGTGAGTTTAAGCCACCGGGTCCAGGACTCGAACCGCGGTCGACTACGTGGGAGTCCAGCGACATAGCCATTATGCTAACTGCTGGTCCCGAGAGATGAATTTTTTTAAATCCCCTAAAATATGAATACTTTGGCATTCTTCAGTCTCAGACTTGGTAATCTAAAATGTAACCCTGAGCACTAAAGTTTTAAAACTGCTTAAATGCAAAACAATGCATGGAATCTTATAAATATCAAGGCAACTGTGAATCATCAAAGAACAGACAGTAATGCTACTCTTTTTTTTTTTTTTTTTTTTTTTGGAGAGGTTTTCACTATAGGGCGCGTGCGCTTGCCAGACAGAGAGAGACATAGAGACAGAAAGCGAGAAATCACCCCCCAGAGGGGATGGTCACGCCGCAATCCCTTCTCCTCCATTCTCCTCTTGGGATCTTGGGCATGCACGCACACGCGCCTGGCGTGAGTTTTAAGCCACCGGGTCCGGGACGCGAACCGCGGTCGACTACATGGGAGTCCAGCGACATAGCCATCACACTAACTGCTGGTTCCCAGTAATGCTATTCTTAAGGTCATAAAATAAACATTTTCAAAATATATAAACAGACATGAGGGAGAGAGAAAACAATGGAAATACAGTGATTAAGTAAAAGGAAGTACTACAATTGCTCAAATTGAGAAAAATGCAAAGATTCTCCAGCCTCCATTGAACAATATACCTGTGAATCTTGGCAGTAGCCTCAGATTTTCATAATCTCTCACAACTATATCTGTTGTTAACATGTTAAGGGAATTTATTACAGTACAACAGGACATGAACATTTCTTAGGAGAAGGCAGTAAGATCTAATTGTGTCTTGTCATGTCTTTTTATGATTTCATTGAGACAACAACTACATCCCAAAGAATGAAAGCCAGTTATATTTTTTATTTCTTCTAACAATACAGGACTAAACTAGACTATCAATTCCTAATTGCATTGTGTGAATAAAGTAAGTTTTCTACAGAATTTTTTGGTTCTCAAAATGACTTAAACAGCTTTGCATTTGCTCTAAGAGGGATGTCAGTTGGCCAAATGTGTTCTTCTTGTCATATGTGAAACCTAAACTTAGCAGTAACTCAGGGAAAGCCTGACTCCTCCTGTGACTCTTGCTTCTTAGCTCAGTTTCACAGGGTGAATTCACAGGTGGGAACAGATTTAGGAGCAGTCAAAAGTCACTTGAACCAGATGGTTACAGACTGGCCTTGTGTCCTGTGTCTGTTCAGCTCTTTGTTTGGGTCTGGAATAGAAGGCTTGCTGGCTCAGTGCAAAAAAAAAACTTTTTTAATGAAAGGGAGGTCAAACACTCAGCCATGCCACCTGGCACCATTGAAAGAACCAGCTTGAGGTGACCATGGTCAAATGAATACTTTGAGTGTAAAATCAACAGTACTAAGAGGGAGAAAAGGAGAGAGGGGGTGGGAGGGACATGTCATAAAAAAGACAGTTAAAATACTTTGGTGGAGGTTGACAGTGCTGTCCATCTGGGGTGCTAAATACCAAAAGAGTGACTGCTCTTCTTCACATTCCTTTGTAACCTGCCTTAGCAGGGCAGAGGCAGATAAACCCCTAGTAAATCCATTTAAAGAAATCTAAGGGTATGGGGAAAATTAGTGTCCTAGGAGTGTGTAAATCCCTTAAGACCTAGTGATAGCCACTGTCCTGAACCCAAGTTGGAGTTTCAGTTGGTAGGGAAAATGCAACAGTAAGTACTTAGACTTTCTTTTTTATAATTTTCATGGTATCAAAGAATCTCCATTCCTTTCCAAAGCTCCACAGTATGCTCAAGTATCAAGTTGAAATAGGCTAAAATAAGCAAATGTCCTGGGTGGTTTGAGGCTGATGAAGGGGCAGAGTCTTCCATATATTTCAGAGTCTACATCATTGTTTTCTAGTATCTATTTTCTCATTCTGTTTTCCTTAGTAGTAGACAATATTTAGCACATAAAATAGGTGTCGTGCATCTAATTTTTTGTTCTGTTTGAAATTTATGGGGTAAAGGATTCTTCTCATGCACCAAGAAGGGAAAAGCAGAATAAAGGAAATAATAAAAACCAAAAGGTAGGACAGAGAGAAATTAAAGAAGGAAAATTTCCAGAACCTACTCAGTTATTTGATTACAAATTCAGAATTGTAGTTGTGCAACAGTTGCTTTCACCTGTCAGGGTAGGGGATAAAATGCTTGAAAAAAAAAAGTTTTTGTCTTTTATCTTTAAGAAGAAGAATGAGTGCTATCATCTTCATGTTTCTTATAACTGCTATTTCTGGTAATTCTAAAGCTATTAGATGCTATGAAATGTAAACTGGCTCTAATACACTAAAGGAGAAGCCAATTTACACAACAGCTGGGAAAAGGAAATCAAAGCTTCTCCATTGGACCAGCTGAATTGTGAGAGAGACATTTCATACCCTTCCAGCTGACGCAGCATGTAGATCAAACTGGCAGCTGTATTTTAGGGAAAATATGTCACAACAGACAAATGTAAGAAAAGGACAAATCCACGAAAAAGATCTGCAAATGAATCACTCTAGTAGGAAAACTGCAGAATGAGGAAGCAAAAAGTTAGACATCATCCCCTCAGTGCCCACTGCAATCACCACCAGATAAAGTAAATTTTTAGACTTGTGTCTACAGAAACAGAACTCATGAGCTGAAATTTTCTAAATACGTACATCATTGGTGTCTTTGTGTTGTCCTTATATATGAAATTCTCACAGAACTATCACTAATGAAGTCCACCTAAAAGCCAAAAAGATAAAAGGGAGAAAACATGTCCGATAAACAGTTTTTGCACGTAGCCAGTCAGAGCATACTACACCTTCATATTTTAGAAATGTGTTAAATGTAAACCTGTTGTCAAAATGACCTCGGCACGTTTGTCAAGTGGTGCGTCGTCTCGAGTTTGTCATGTGGCAGACACTGTTATCGGTGAATGAGGTACCAGTATTTGTTCCATTTATACTGATGAGGAAATGGTCACAGAATGCTTAAGTAGCTTTCCCAAGGTCACACAGTAAATAGTAAAGCTGGAATGTAAACCCAAATCGTTGAGGTTACCAAGATGGCATACTTTGTTTATTTTACTCTGACTGGGGGGTCATCTAGTTTTACTTGAACCATCCTGTGATGGAGAGATTATTAGAGAGTTACTAGTTCCCTGAGATAGAGCAATCAAATCTTGAACAATTCAGAAAGCCATGCTGTCACCTTCACTCATTTCTCATGACAGGAAGTCTCAGAGCCTTAGAGATCCATTCTAATGCTCTGTTTGGGTGGCAGATACATATCTGAAGTGGAGGCCAGTCGAATTCTGTTATGAATATTTCTTTTTCCTTACTGAACCTTTCAACTGTTTCTTTTATGGTATTTACTGGGTCCCTTTAACTTTCTGGCTGTTTGTGAATGTTGTATGTTCTCTGTGTCTCAGTCTCTTTGACTCTAAAATGGGACCATGATATTCCCTACCATTTGGCTTTGTTAATACTGGGTTAATATAGGAAAATTTTACTCTCTGGTACATGTTATAGTAAGTGCTCAGTAAATGTTTGTTAGTAATATTATCACTGTTATTGTCATTACCTGTAGAGCTATTGTGGTGATTAAAATGTGACTACCTAGGAAAAAACTCTCACAGTATGTGGAGACCTTTAATTGTTCAATATATGTGAAATTCCTTACCCTTTCCATCACTAGTTTCCAAGCAACTCATATATGGGTAGGCTTCATGATTCCTTTCAATCTTTTGAGAGTTTATTTTCTCAGTTTTCACATCTGATAGTTTGTTCCAATAATAGTCCAGATTTCTTAGCTCTGTATAAGTGACAGATTTTTTTGTTATGTATATTTTTCTTGGACACATATGACCTCTGACTTGAGAATGAATGTCATCCTGTGCTATTGCACAATTGCAGAAAAAAAAAATTCAGCAATCTGCTGCAATGCCTTGATAAATGTGTTTTTCCATGGAGCCAGTCATCATGACTCTGGAATGTCTGAAGAATGTTCTTGAAGACAGTGGCGGACATTCTCCATGCCCACCAGTGGGCCAGCAGCAGGGCCTTGGCAATGAATATCTGTCACGGTACAGATGCTCTGGATTTTCATTCAGTTCCACAGCTGCAGCATTTCAAGGAAAGCTTTCTCAGGATAAGCATAATGGTGTGAACCTCCACACTGAAAGAGTAAATGCATTTCACTGAGAATTTTTATAATGCAATTTTCTAGGCTACTTTTGCTTTCTTTATTGGTTTGATTAAATAACAACTGAACCTATGTCATATATGTGGATATATATAAGGGGACTTCAGAAAGTTTGTGGAAAATGGTATTGAAATATTAATTTATTTTGGTGCAAACGGTTTTAAAATCCAAGCATAATTTTTTCATAATACGCATTTTACTTTATGTGTGTGTGTGTGTGTGTGTGTCTGCATACACAGACACACACACACACACACACAAAGAACATATTTTAAAATATCAAATACACTGAGAGTATGTTTACACTGGGTTGTCAGAAAAGTCATGATGTATTTTTGCATGGAAAAACAGAAAAATGCATCATAACTTTTCTGATAACCCAGTACACACACTTATATGCACACACACACACATGGACACATTCCACGCGGGATTAATCAGTGTGGGAGAAACAAAAAGAATACAGAGGGCATCTGCCTTGTATATTTAATAAATGCTCTGAAATAAGTGCTTGTTTGGAAGATAGATAGGAAAGCTAAGTGCTGAGCCAGTGATCTGGTAATACCAGCAGGTGTAAGAAGACTTACATCATGTGTACTGCTAAGCATGTAATTACATTATAAGTGGTTTTCATGTAAATGGGTCATGGAAACTTGACATTTTTTATGCTGGGAGAGGGGAGAATTATATAATTTTTCACTTCCTGAAAATAAAAATTATCTTCTTTCTCTTACTTCTATTTTTTTCTGGACCCAAATAAACTATATTTAATTTAATCATTATTTCATGATCATCACTCTAATTAGAAAGAATAGGAAAATGCTTCTTAAAATATTAAGCACATGGAAAGCATTTAACCAATGTTAATTAACATTGATCTCTGGTTCCCAAAATATATATGACTGTAATCTTTTACTATCTTAACGTGGCACATTATTTTTCATAACTGTGTAAAAATGCTTCAATCCTGGGATTTGGTTGAGTTCTCCAGAGTGTAGGTACTTTAAACTATTACCATTAATATTTTCTGACCACAGATGTCTTCACTAACCCTCTGTAAAACCTAGCTACATGATTACAAATGGATAGATTAAATAAAAATGGTAAATAGAATCTGACCCATGTGGATACACTGTCTCATTCTCTAACATTTTTTTGGAGGGGAGAGGTTTCTGCTACAGGGTGCTCGCACTCGCCAGACAGACAGAGAGAGACAGAGAGATAGAAAGCGAGAAATCACCCCCCAGGGGGAAGGCCATGCCGCAATCCCTTCTCCTCCATTCTCCTCTCGGAATCTTGGGCACACATGCACACACGCCTGGCGTGAGTTTAAGACACCAGGTCCAGAACTCTAACTGCAGTCGACTACATGGGAGTCCAGCGACATAGCCATTACACTCACTGCTGATCCCTAACATTTTTTTTCTTGAAGGATGAATTTTTCCTTTATTCTCAAATCCCTAGAAATAAGAGGCACAGCACATCAGACAGGGCCAGGTGAGGAAGCACTTAGTTGTTAGGAGATGACGCAGGGGAAATGAGAGCAAGAGCCTTTATTGTGACTTCTGCAGGAAGGATTGGGTGAGACTGCATAAGCAGGCCTAGGATTGGCTAGTTTAAATAATTTCACAGGCTCTGGGGCATAAGGGCTGGTCTTAGTTGTCTGATACCTGACTCTGGGGTGTTTAAGGCAGGAGGATAGTGGTCTGGAATGTAAAAGTCCAATAAAGGAGCTGGTCGGAAGTGCAGGCTCTGGATGTGCTGGTTTGGGAATGAAAGGCATGATCCCAGGGGAGTTTGCTATCTCTAGGAATTAGATCACATTGAGACGGGCAGACCCTCCAGAATCAGTGATGTCCCAAGATTTGTAAGCATGAGAATATAGAAAATAAAAGTAGTTTTTAATGCATGGTAAGAGCGATGCCTCACTCGTATGACTTGATTGTGAGCTCCACCAGGAGACATTGTCTTCTCTGTCATTACATGTTTAGCCAGAGCACAGAATCTGGTCCATAGAATTGTTGGGCAAGGGGCTCTATACCCTGGTCCAGGAATCCAAAGCAGGTCTGACCCCTTGACACTCAATAAAACACAGAGGCAAACTTATTGATAAGAGAACAAAAGAAAATTTATCACAGTGTGGTCATACTGAGAAGACAAGGAAGAATATCTTCCACTGGTCAGCCAACTTACAGATGCTTTCATGGGGAAGAGGGACTTACAGATGCTTTCATGGGGAAAAGGGATGCTATGGGGGCTAAGAGCCATTTACAGAAAAGCATAGAAAAGCATAGACTAAGTTAAGTTTTAGCTGGGGGCACAAATAGTCTTCTTATAGGAGTTTCAGTCTTAGTTAAGGGGTACAATGAAATAATTCATTTTCAAGACAGGAGATTTAGCTTGTGGCTGGGGCAGAATACCTCTCAATGTTTCAGCTCCAGGTTGGCTGTGCATCTCCTTGGAGTTCCTGTGAGGAATCTCAAAGACTCTCAGGCACAGAAGGACTGGCAGGTGGTATGATGGTTGGAGAGATGGATTCCCATATGGTCAACCACGGTTTGAGTCCCAGACTTGAAGGCTTGCTTTCCTACTTTCCCTTTCTCTCTCTCTGTCTCCTTCTGGTCAAATTAAACAAATAATAATGATAATAAATAAAATAATTTGAAAGAAAGAAAGGGGAAAGAGAAAGAAAGAAAACACTATTAAGCAGAGAGAGAAACCATTTTTGATTTTAACAAGATGGGATCAGTCTGGCTAAGCAGGCCCTTGTTACAGTAGGAAGTGATTATAAGTATTTTGTATATTCTAGAGCCTAGGCTTCACTGCTGGTAGGTTTTGCTTACCTCCTAAAATTTATAAAAATATTTGGGAAGAAAACAGAAAACGAAAGGCCAAGGTAGAGCTCCACTTTGTTTATCTAGCAATAACACTAATCTGTTATCCACTGGTTCACTACATATGCTTCTAGATAACTGACTGGCATGAATTTCTCTTTTTTCTTTCCTTTTTTTCTTTTTCTTTTTCTTATTTATTTATTTACTTATTTATTTTGGAGAGATTTCTTTTTTTTTTTTTTTTTTTTTTTTTTTTTTTTGCTATAGGGCATATGCACTCGCCAGACAGACAGAGAGAGACAGAGAGATAGAAAGTGAGAATCACCCCCCAGGGGGGATGGCCACGCCACAATCCCTTCTCCTCCATTCTCCTCTTGGGATCTTGGGCACGCACGCACATGCGCCTGGCATGAGTTTAAGCCACCGGGTCCAGGCTTGAACTGCAGTCAACTACATGGGAGTCCAGCGACATAGCTACTACGCTAACTGCTGGTCCCCCCCCTTTTTTTTTCTGAGAGGTTTTTGCTATAGGGCGCCTGTGCTTGCCAGAAAGAAAGACAGAGACAGAAAGTGAGAAATCACCCCCTAGGGAGGATGGCCATGCTGCAATCTCTTCTCCTCTATTCTACTCAGGATCTTGGGCATGCATGCACATACATCTGGTGTGAGTTTAAGCCACTGGGTCCAGGACTCAAACTGCAGTCGGCTACATGTGAGTCCAATGACATAGCCATTACGCTAACTGCTGATCCCAGACTGGTATGACTTTCAAATGGCATGTAAGTCTCAGTGTCTGAATTCTCTGATAAATGCAAACCTTCTCCTCTGTCCTGCCTTACTTCCTAGGTCTATGCGCTTCTCCTTTCTAGCATCCCTATATTTGTTTATGCTCACTGCCAAAGTGCTTAGGAGATCAAATACATCTGTCAGTCAATCTTATTGCAACCATTTATTGAGCACCTGCAGTGAGGGTAACCCACAGAGTGTGTCAGAGTAAATAACAAAACCCAAGCTAAATTGTTATTGCCAGAGTGAGTGGAAGCAATAGGCTCTTCTTTAAGGATGAGCAAATTCATGTTGTTCCCATTTTAAAAATATATTTTGGGAATTACACATTCAACGGATTTTGTCAAGCATTATTCCTTATCTTCTTAGAGATTAGATTATACTTCAAGAAAATGGAGTGCATTCAATTTAAGTTCATTTTATATTACTTCATCAAGTTAGGGGTTTATAAAAGCTGTTTCACATTCTGTAAAATGCATTTCAGTTTTTTTAAAAAATAGTTTTCTTTTTTAAAAAAAGGAAAAAGATGTTTTAGTGGATATTTATGCTAACACTTGGACCTTAACAATTATTGTATACACCGCTTTTACATGTTAAGGTTTAAGCAATCTTTGTCTTTTTTCAAGAAGGGAACTAAATTTTTGCATTTGCTTAGTGAGGGCTTTGTTTTGGTTTTATTTTCTCATCACAGTGTTTAAACCCAGATAGCTGCTGTAAAAGTATATATGCTATATCAAACTAACTGACACAGTAACTATGGAATTTAGACCAGGGTCTGCCATTTTTTTTTCTTTTGTCTGCACTGTATGGCAGAAACAGAAAGACTGGAAGGTATTAAAGATGGGGTCTGCCATTTTTAATCTCCATCAGTTTGAAGATTACTTGTGAGCCTATATTGTACAACTAGAAAAACCATGTGGGATGGTCAAAAACTTTGAAAACAAATCAGAAGACCAGGTTATACAGCCCCTCCCTGTCCTAACCACTGCGTGGTCTGACACAGAGTGTTGAATCTCTGGATAGAAGAGTTCTGGACTCGATTATTTCTTTTTTTTTTTTTAAATGTAAATTTTACATTTATTAAAATTAAATAAAAATTTAAAATTGTATTCTTCACACTAGTACATGTGGGTCGTGATATCTAAGAATATAACTTACATACTTTTCACATATTATCACAAATTATGTTTGGAGTTATGGAAGTGGTAAACATATATGTCACATTTGCATCTAAACACATATATATTTGCACCTATGTAAGAAATTACCCATTCTGAGCTTTGACTTAAAGAATTACATGGAGTACATTGCCTATATATACCACCAACAATCCTTCTTACTAATTCATGCATGATACTTCTAAACCCATCGAGAGCTGTAACTTATATTCCTTGTCTTAAATCTGGGTTAAACTTGCATGTTGTTTTAAGCATTAAAATATAGAACAGGTACTGTGATTTTTGGGGTCTAATCTTTAAGAGCAGCTTCCTTTTTTATTTTGTTGTTAAGAATCTCACACTTGACAACTGAACGATGGAAGGCAACATATAGAGAGAAGCCATCTGAGGATCAGAGGGAAATTGACCAAGAACCAGCACCATGTGAATAGACCACATTGGATCTTCCAGCCCCAGTGGAACTGTCCTAGGGGACGACTAAAGAGGAAAGGGATTTAGCCATCTTCAGTCCTCCAGTCATCCCACTTCTCAAGTCACCCTACCTGTCAATTTGGCAGAGCCAAACCGTTCATGTAGATTCTTTTCCAAATGTTTGACCTACTTAATAATTAGCGAATACAATAATTTTATTTTAAGCCCATCATTTTGGGTTGTTTAGCATATTGTGTAAACTGATGCAGAAATTAGTGCATGGATATGATATGCTCTCCTAGCAAAACCTAAAATATATGCCATTGTCTTTTTTTTTTTTTTTTTTTTTTTTTTTATAAACCACAGATTAATTTATTTTTAAAACCCATCATGCCATGAATTCATAGGGAATAGGTTCCAGTAGCTCAGGCTCCTTTCCATTGGTTCTCACAAAGTGTGCTTCTCTGGGTGGAGCAGGCTGGCGCTTTAGTTGAACCCAGGTCCCTTTCTCTTTGGCTTCTTTCTTTTTCTGGTCATTTTCCTTCACAAGTTTTAGGAAGCTATCTCTGCTCTTAGAATGTTTAATATGCTCAATACGCACATTGATTCTCTTGGCAAGAATCTTGCCCTTAACTTGTTTGTTCACAACAATGCCAACAGCATGCTGGGTAACATTGTAGACTCTTCCAGTTTTGCCATGGTAACATTTGTGGACTCGATTATTTCTAAATTCCTTTCCAGTTTTAAAATAATGATTATAAGCATGAACAAAAACATAAGATGAGATAGGGAGAATATAAATGGACTGAAGGTATAAATGGACAGCTACTGAGGTTAAATATATCTTTTTTTTTTTTTGGAGAGGTTTTTGCTATAAAGCGCGTGTGCTCCCCAGAAAGAGAGAGAGACAGAGAGACAGAAAGTGAGAAATCACCCCCAGGGGGGATGGCCACACCGCAATCCCTTCTCCTCCATTCTCCTTTTGAAATCTTGGGCATGCACGCACACGCACCAGGCGTGAGTTTAAGCCACTGGGTCCGGGACTTGAACTGCAGTCGACTACATGGGAGTCCAGTGACATAGCCATTATGCTAACTGCTGGTCCCGGGTTAAATATATCTTGATTTAGGTAGGACTTTGGATTCCAAACCACATGAAATCATCAATAAACTAGAAAAAAAAAGACACTTCTTATGTGTAATATATTGACCTCTTAGAATCAACAGATTTGGGGGAATTCTAACCCATGAGTTATTATCAACTTTGGGTAAAATGATCCATCAGATTATTCTTTAACTCATTGCAGTATTATTAAATTGGTACACAGATACCCTGGAAGCATGGTTATTATATGAACATATACTAAGTGGACAATGAAGCTGGTGTTATGAACACTAGATATAAGCATGTAAAGAACATTAGGCAGTTGCAAAAATGGTTTTGGAAATGGGCCGTATATACATGATAGTGCATTGAGCAGAAAATATTCCACTAATTTCAAGATGGTAAACTAAAAGTGGAATGAAAGTAGTTAATGTTACTCTTCTATATAAGCCCTTTCAGTGGATCAGAATGGACTTTAAATGCTGGTTGACCTTCCAGTGTCTGAACCCTTTTATTTACCTGATTTCTCCTTTCTTTTCTGTGTTCCCACCAATATGTTAAACACTTCATCTCAGTGGTCTCCTTTGAATTCCAAATGAGGTTATGTCCTCCTATTAGTTTTGTTTAGTGGTCTTCTGTATTTTGTAACCTTCATCATGGTTTCAATGAAATGTTTAATGTCTATCTTCCCTGCTAAAATATAAGCTCAAAAAGTCATGTTTGATGCCTGGCTTGTTGGAGATGTAAAACATCATAGCTTAATATAGCATCTGCTATGTGACTGCTCAGGTGATATGCTGAAATAAATACTTAGTGGTTGTTTTTGAATCTCAGCCTGATGTGTTCAGTGTATCAACAGTTTCTGATGATTTGCGAGTTAAAGCTAAAGAAGGAAAAAAATGTTAGTCCTTTATCCCTACCTCCCAATCTCCAAAGTAGAGGGTAGAAATCCTAGAGAAAAACAGGGTCAATGTATGTGTGTTGAAAGTTGAGGAAGAAAGAGAAAAAGTTAGAGAGCTCTCATGATCCCTATGACAATGACAAATGACTGACACAGAGAAATTATAACCATAGGCTATTTGTGAGAGAGCATAAGCTAAACTCAGTGAGTTATAGAAACAAAAACAAAGGCCAATTTACAAATGGCTGAAGAAAACAGAATATAAATCTGAAGGAAAGAAAGGTAATGATTTATTGTGTCTTATTTGCAGCTTACTTTGTATATGCTGTGTCTTAAAATATTGATTCGCTTTAGGTAGCCAGCAAAGTTTCTAATGTGATATCAAAATAAAGATTTTTTTCCCCTGACTTTGTGTGAAAAATGACTTTATCTCTGGGATATTCTGTTCACCAGAACTCTGATTGGTCACACTTACTTAATGGCAGCTGCTAGCTTTAGGAAATGTCAAGGGCAATAGAAACTGGCAGGTGATGTTAGAGAAGAGGGAGTGGGAGCGTATGAGAGGATAGGGAGGAATCAACTCTTTCTAATTTACTCAAACCTCTAGCAGTACAGGCTGAATTGAAGATATACTCTTAGCTAGTTGTCTATAGATGTGCAGTCCGCATCAACCTGTTCATGCTTAATTATTGTGAGGTGCCTATTTGTACCGCCTGAACTCAATAGTCAGATTCAGAGTGTTATCTGCATGGTGCCATACAACTCCACACAAAAAGAAAAATCTATTTGATCACAACAGTTTCTTTTTCTATCTCATTGATTCCTCATTTCTCCAAAATCAGGTAAAATAGAACTATCTTAGATGGTTCTGGAAAATACAGAATTTGAACCTTGTTACAAACCTCATGAATCAGAATCATTAAGTATGTGGTCTAGGGATATGCACTTTATGAAATCTCCCCCAGGCACTGCTGATAAACAATATGACTAGGAACTCTAGTCAACATAATGCTAAAGAGCGATGTGATAGATTTTCTAATAATTTTTTAGCCATTTATTGTTTTCAAGCTATATAGGAAAAGGCAGAAACCCTATTTTCTAGAAGTTAGCAAACTAAGAGATGGTCATCCTAAATATGCAATGTAGTGAAATATAAAGAGAATCAGATCTGGTTTTAGAAGATCTGGGTTCAGCTTTGGATTGTTATGAACACTGACTTTTGGATGAAATGAATGATGAAACTATTAATATTTGCATTTTTGACCCACAGAAATAGCAATTTTATGTGGTTCATCCTAATAGTTCAACTATGAACATAGTTTCATGTATTTTAAATGTGATTATAATGTTATCAGAAGACTATTTTTCCGGTTTAAATGAGCTTTAAATAGGTGATCCCATACTAAAGCTCTAATGTGAGATGTTCTTTCACCTCCTTAGAGACCACACTACTAGAAATTGCTGGTCTTTAGGTTTGGGCATTGTACACCACTGAAATATGGCCTGCAGTAATTTTCTTTGCATATATGTGTAAACCCTGTTCCACTTTTTGGAATATTGAATGATGACTGCAAGTCCATGCCATCACACAAGAATTCTTCAGAGAACTCACAAAATGCTATAGCTTCTTGTATGCTTAGCTAGAACAGCTTCTTGGAGTTTTTGCCTTTCCATCTGTCCTCCCACCATTCCTTCAGCCCTGGCTTCCTCCCTTTTCTTAACTCAGCAGATCACAGAACAGCTGCTTCATGATGGTCCTCTCCGTTATTGTCTACCACATCCAGGAAAGGGTTTTCAATTCCAGGAGGACCTCTTTTGTGCTGGCCACACTCCAGGACTTCAGGATGTAGATTCCAACCTGGTACTTAAACTAAAAGGGAGTACACTGTCATAAGTTAGCAAATTACTGTCAGTAATCATTTAGCAATCATTGATATGAAAGTGGTGTTTGAAAGAAGTAAAGGAGGTTCTGATTTTCAAAAATATGAAGATTATAATTTGGCCAAGCAAAGACTGGTGGATGATTTACTAACAATCAAAAACATTAGTAAATGGGTCAGGCAGAGATGACTATGAGTATTGTGAATGGGAATTGGTGATTTGTGGGAGCCAAAACTAGCTCACCAAGAACAAGTTGAAGGATTTATGAATTGAACTTTCTTTTATTGGATTGCTTTATTTAACCTGTAATTTCAAACATTTAATAGTATGTGTCATGTGTCCTTCTGAAAAAAATTGGTACTCTGTAACTAAGTGGAATTTTAGCCACTTGAGAACTGTGCTGAGTTTTGTTCAGAGAGATCCTAAGTGGTCTCTGTACAGTGAGGAGCCAGAGACATGCTAATCCTTTTTGTAGTTTTTCCCCCTTTATTTATGATGGAACAGGTACACATGCATGAGAGAGACGGAGGGACACACACACACACACACACACACACACACACAGAGAGAGAGATAAGCCCCATCTACAGGATCTGGCCATGCTGCAATCCCTTCTTCCAGTCCTCTAGCCATCAGACCTTGGGCACTGGTTCATGTACTCAGCATGTTTCAGGCTGACCAAGCTGAGGATTCAAACTGCAGTCATCATGTGGTATTTGACTTGGCCTGGGGAGTACATTACCACTGCACCATGGAAATGGTCCCTGTGCTAGTTCTTCAGAACTTACTGTGCATGTCTCTTCCCTATGCTTCATTCAGTGATGTCACACTGGTAGCTTGAAATTAGCCAGGTGAGATTATTCACACCAAGAAAATTGGCCAACACTACAATTCTCCTAGTGAATGGGTTGTTAAATGTTTATGAGCACACCACTGAGTCTGTATTTTTCCCCCTCATTTTGAATGTAGTCATCCCCCCACCAAAAGAAAAATACTACATTTATTAGTCAATATACTGGAGTTAGGGGAGAAAAGGAAGCCACATATGCTATGCTGAGGTATTTCCTACTCTAACATGAGAGAGAAACGTGTGGCCTACAAAGCACTATATATACTACTCCCTTAGTTTCGTCTTTGCTCTCATCTTTTACCAATTTGTCTATTGACGTATTATGGCCTTAGCCACACTGACCTTTATGCTATTCCTTAAACACCCTAGACTCATTTCTGTCAAGCTTTAGTGCTTGCTCTTCTCTGTTCCAGAAATGCCGTTCCTTCAGATCTTTGTATCCTTGGATTTGTCTCAGTTCAAATAAAATTCTTCAGAGAAAACCTTCCCTGCCTACCTTTAGTCTAAAGTAACCAACTCACTCTACTGTCTGCATCTGCCCTAGACTTAGCTCGGTCTAAGAGGAAGCAGAAAGAAAGAGACAAAGAGACAGAGTAGCAGTGGACACAGGCCACCTGAGCCTAAATAGCCTAAGCAACTTGTGCCAGCCAGACAAACTGGGCTCCTTTATTTGTAGGGCAAAGCAACACTACATACGCACATTTCATGACATTCCATAGATAAGTTGATATTATATAGACAATAAGAAGCTGGTAACAAATCTGTAAGGGCTTAGACATACTGGGCCAGGTGTATCTCTTGGCTACCTCCACATCAAAGAGACATCCCAATAGACTTCTTATCTAATGGAGAGAAACCTGCAGGTGTGGGGAGAATACTTCCTTGCAAACATCAAAGAGGTATTGATAAGGTTAAAGAATCTTACAGAGACAGAGCAGGGGTTGGACTTTGCTAATTGGGGTCTGATGGAAGGTTTCTAGAAAATTCCACCCTTGGTGTTTGCAGCCACTGCCTCCATCACTCTCCAACACCAGCGCCACCTCTAGCTCCCCAGCTCCAGCAGAGGAAGGGGGGTAAGTGAGGAGGTCTCTATACCATGGCTCCTACAAAGCAAACAGCCGGCAAATCCACCAGTGGTAAAACACCCAGGAAGGAACTGGCTACAAAAGCCACTCGCAAGAGTGCGCCCTCTACTGGAGCAGTGAAGAAACCTCATCGTTACAGGCTGGGAACTGTGCTACTCCGTGAAATTAGACGTTATCAGGAGTACACGGAACTTCTGATTCGCAAACTTCCTTTCCAACGTCTGGTGTGAGATATTGCTCAGGAGTTCAAAACAGATCTGCACTTCCAGAGCTCAGCTATTGGTTCTTTGCAGGAGGCAAGTGAGGCCTACTTGGTTGGCCTTTTTGAAGATAACAACCTTTGTGCTATCTGTGCCAAATGTGTAACAATTATGCCAAAAGACATCCAGCTAGCATGCCGCATATGTGGAGAGCATGCTTAAGAATCCACTATGGTGGGAAACATTTCATTCTCAAAATTTTTTTTCTCTTCTTCCTGTTATTGGTAGTTCTGAACATTAGATTTTTCTCCAATGGGGTCAAAAGGTACCTAAGTATATGACTGTGAGTGGAAAATAGGGGGCAGAAATAGGGTACTGACAGTTTTTCCATTTTCATTTGTGTGCGGATTTTCGATATAAATGCGGGGATGTGAAGCATTAATGCAAGTCAAAATGTTTTGGCGAACAAGTTTCAGCAGTTCAACTTTATAACAATTATAAATAAACCTGTTAAAATTTTCTGGACAGTGCCAACTTTTGGATTTTTAAAAAACAAGGAAATTTCTTATTGACGGCAAAAAAAAAAGAAAAAGAAAAAGAAGAAAGAAAGAAAGAGAAAGAAAGAAAGAAAGAAAGAAAGAAAGAAAGAAAGAAAGAAAGAAAGAAAGGAAGAAAGAAAATTCCACCCTTTACTCTGCTTGTAGTAAGGGTCAAGGAGAGGACAAGCTGCAAAGTCCTGTCATAGCCAAAAGGGACAGGTGTTGTTTGCTCAGAGCATGTCTCTACATCTTCAGGGTCTCTCTTGAAACACGTCCCTACACTCTACCCCTCAGTTACTTTATCATAAAACCCAATTTTTTAAAAAGCTGAACTTGTGCTTTTACTATAATTGTACATATACACAAAAGCTGCAGAGGTAGTTCCAAGGGTTCTTACATACTCCACATCAAGTTTTCCCTCTTGCTAACATCTTACACTGCTGTGGTACATGTCTGACAACAGAAACGTTGGCATTAGTACTTTTCTAGTAACTGAAGAACTCCACATTGTATTTGAATTTCACTAGTTTTTCTGAATACCCTCTTCTGTTCTATTGTCACCAAGATACTAAATAATGTGTCATTATCATGTTTCTTTACCATCCTCTGACCTATAATAGTTTCTCCTCTGATATATAAGTTTCTCAAATCTTCACTTTTTAAAAAAATATTTATTTAATTTTATTGATTGATTCATTTATTTTTTTAATTTGACCAAAGAGAGGCACAGAGAGAGAAAGGAGGAAACTGAGAAAGCAAGCCACCAGGTCTAGGACTTGAACCGTGGTGGACCATGTGGGAGTGTCCAGTACCTTTGCCCTCATGCCACCTGCCAGACCCCTCAAATCTTCACTTTTTGATGACTTTGTCAGTTTTGAGAATCATTGATAAAATATTTTTTAGAATGTCCCTCAATTCAGGTTTTTTTCTGACATTTGGTTAGATTGGGGTTCGAGGAGGAAGAACACAGAAGTAAAGTGCCATTCTCATCACATCATATCAAGGGCACATGCTATCAATGTGATAGCAACACAGATGATGCTGAAATTTAATTTTTTTCTTTATTCATGATAGAGCTCATGTGTACACATGTGGAAATGAGAGAGGGTATGGTCACACCACAATCCCCTTCCTCCACTCCCCCAACCCCTCCAATCTCGGGCACCCATGCATGCCCAGTGTGCTTCATGCTGTCGAGGCTGGAGATTCAAACAGTGAGGGCCATGTGGGATCTGGCTTCTGAGCAGTGCTTACAACTGCACCACACAGAGCCAGCCCTGATGATGCTAACCTTGATCACTAGGATGAAGGTAGTGCTTCCTGGGTTTCTTTGGTGTAAAGATATACTCAATCCCCTGCCCCTTTTCCACTTTCCATCACAATTCTCTTTGGAAGAAGGTCATTAAGCACAGTTTACCCTCAAGGGGTGATATGCTAAGCTCCAATTCTATGAGAGGTAAGCATCTACCTAAATTGTTCTTCTCTACCAGAAGTTTGTCTCCTCTCCCCCATTCATTTATTTATTTTATCATTTATATTATTATGTATTCATTAATATCTATTTACTATTTTGAATTATAATCCATTACTATTTGTTGCTGTCTCTCAATTTTTTCTGACTTTGGCCATCAAAAACTCTTTTAGTTTAGCTATTGTGTCCTTTGATATCCTTTTGTTTTTTTAAACACTGCATTACTTTCTGGTACTATGAAGATGCTCCAGGCTCATCTTGTATGTTCTCTGCCTTAGCTTTTTCTCCAAAAAACTCTGGTTTCTTTCATTGTAGAATGGCATTAGAAATCAAGGGCCAGCCTTGTGGCCTAATAGATAAGTCAACTAGATCTCATATGGCTGATCACAAGGCTAGAATTCTAGCCCCAAAGCTAAAAATGGAGAAATGGAGGAGAAGGGATTGTGATGCAATCATGCCCCATTGGGAGACACTTTCTCCTTTTCCCTATCTCCCTCCTTTCCTGTGGTCTTTGGTGAGGACATGTGCCCTTTGACAAATTTTTTTAAAAAGAAGAAGGAAAAATCAAGATCTGAACATTGAGTGTGCTTGTTCTTATTGAGGTATACTTTTATAATTCCTCTCAGTGAACAGAGAGTAGAAATGTATGTATGTATACTGAACCATGTTTATACAGCTATCTAAAAGTATTTTTGTATCTACGTTTGGATTATATTAAGCAAAAAGTGAATTTATATCTACATGTATTTTCCACTATGAAAGAGTTTATTTTGCCTCTTTCTTTATCAGTAATCTCCTATAATGTAAAACCTGATTCTCACCATCTGCTACCCATGTTTTTGTTCAATCCCAGCACACCTGCATAGCAACTTTAAAATTGTTACTTTGTATTGTCATGAGAAATGACTGTACCAAAACTAGATTATAGTGTTTCTATTCAGTTCATCTTGTCTTTAGTCTTATAATTTCCAGTAAAAAGATAATTTTCCAAAGATAAAACCCAGTTTCAAACACCATAATGCTTTACAAACAATATAAACTCCAGAAGAGCAGAAGAACCTGATCTGTCCATCTTGCTAAGCATTCTGACACATTCTTTCAAAGCATAGAATAGATTTTTGATATAAATAAATTGCCAATGAAGTTATTCTTACTGAGAAATGAGAATGCCAATAGATCTGAATGTTTCTACCAAACGATCTCTTCCCTTTTTCTGAACCTTTAGTTACTGACCAAAATCAAATGGACATGATACTTACCACCAGGTAACTGGAGCCATAGGGCACAACCCTAAGGCCTTAGTCACTCAATCCTCTATACATTGAAGTCCACTCAGCTAGGTTATTAAAGGGAGCTCAACTCTTTGAGGAGGTACACTCAACTCTCTTCAGAGAGAGTCAGTACCCTACTATTTTGAGTGAATTTATATTGCAATTTTAATAAAAGACATTAAACCTATATACCCTTAAATTGTAACTGGTAAGGCCTATGGCCCTGACCTAATAGCAAATATTTAACAACTACATTGTAGACAATTACTAGATAAAATAATCTTGGGCTCTCCACCATTCAATATTTGCTAACTCTGCAACTAATATTAACTAATATTTCAGGGGGGTTCTTTGAATGACGTATGCTACATATACTTTTCTAGACATATTTATTTATTTATTTATCTTATTTTATTTAAGGTACTTTTATACATTCAAACATGTCATTTAGTTTGCTAAGTGAATATTCCAACATGTTTACATTTCTCCCCAGTCCAGTTGATAATACTATATAAAGTTATCTTCAACAGATAGTACCCCATTTTTTGTCCCGTTAATGCTTTGCCTCTCCGTTTTTCTTCTTAATGTTCTTCCTCAGACTGTATTCCTTCACCCACGCTCTTCCTGCACTATATCTGGTATTAACAACCATTTACATTGTTTCTATATCTTTTAGTCATTCAGTTTCAGTCAGAGTGCAGAAACTCATTTTATATTAAGTGGGGACATACAATGTCTCTCCTTCATAGCCTGGCTTGCTTCACTCAGCAGTAAATCTTCCATATTCATCCACTTTTTGTCAAAAGCCAGTGTCTTATTGTTTTTTATGGCTGAGTAGTATTCCATAGAGTATATGTGCTACAGTTTTTCTTTCTTTTCACACACACACACATATATACATATTTATTTATTTATTTATTTATATTTACCCCTATGTCTGACCCTCTGCCCTTTCCCACCCTCTTCTCACACTATCTCTGGTGTCTACAGTTGTCTTCTGTTCCTTTCCCCCCACATTTTATTGATCACACAATTTCTTAAATAATCTAGCTACTTTCAATAGCAGGTTCAGCTGGTAATTTCAAGGAAAGCAGTTTTTAATTGGTAAGGAAATTTGTTTAAAACTTAAAGCCTGGGAACAGATTAGTATTCTGTTCAAATAGTAGGTACATGAACCTATTGACAGCTCAAGACAGGACAAAAACTCTTAAAACCGAACAACAGAGCCTAGAAGAAAAGCAGCAATATTTTAGTAAAAAGTCACAGAATGCTATTTCACCAGTTTAGTCTCATGTACTTAATCTTCTGTTGTGGTTATATCTTCCTGATTGAATTCTGGGATATAATATTCAGCTCCAGACTTGTCCCTATGATTAAGTTGGCCAGTTTTTGAACTCTTATTTCTGTGTGGCTACATTTACTTTTTCTGACATAGCACTCCCTTGAGAACTTCTTGGAGATCTAGTCTGGTGTTGGTAAATTCTTTCAGGTTTTGTTTATCTGAGAATTTTCTTGTCTTTTATTCCCATATGAAGGAAAATCTTGCCAGGTACAGTATTCTCGGTTGAAATTGCTTTTCCTTAGCACTTTGAATATATTTTCCCATTCTTTCCTTGCTCGCATTGTTTCCAATGAGAGGTTTGCTGTTAGTCTAATGGGATAGCCTTTGTGGGTAACTTGCTGTTTCTCTCTTGCCACTCTTAGTATCTTGTCTTTGTCTGTGGTTTTAGTCAGTCTGGCTATAATGTGTCATGGAGAAGATCTTCTTGGGTTGATTCTATTTGGGGTCCTTTGTATTTCTTGGGACTGGATCTTTGAGTGCCTCTCTAGGTTTGGAAAGTTTTCTTGCAGGATTTCATGAAATAGATTATCAATGTCCTTATGGGTCTCTTTGCCTTCTGGGATGCCAAATATCTGGATGTTTGGACGTTTGATGGTATCTGGTATTTTCATATATTATTCTCAAATTTTGGGGCAGTTTTCTCAGTCTTCATGGTGGGTATCACCAGGCCAGCAATTTTCTCTTTTACATCTGAGATTCTGTTTTCTGTATGATCTAGTCTGCTTTTAATACTTTCAAGAGAGATTTTGACTTCCTGTATTATAGTCTTCATCTCTAACAGTTCCATTTGATTCTTTTGTAAAGTGTGTAATTCCTCTTTTAGATCTTGCAAGAATTTCCTCACTTCCTGGAACTCATCAGCTCCTTTTTCCTCTTTCTTCTGCAGTTCATTGTCTCTCTTCTCTTCCATCTCTGTTAGCTTCACCATTATGAATGTTCTAAATTCTTTATCAGACATTTCCTGATTTCCATTGAACTGTCTTTGGATGAAGAGGAGTTATTCTTTTCCCTTGGAAGAGAGGTATGGTATTTTCTTACTTTCCCATATTTCTTGTGGTCCTGTGGTGATTTCTAGTCATCTGATGGAAAGTGTGTTTATTCCCAAACTTGAAGTTCAATCTGAACATCCAGGAGCATACAAAAAAGGAAACTGAGAGAGAGAAACAAAAGCAACAAAAACAACCAAGAAAAAGAGAAAAACAGAAGGAAAAAAAACCTAAAAAAAAAACCTAAAAAATATTATTATTATTATTTTTTTTGAGAGGTTTTTGCTATAGGGCGTGTGCGCTCGCCAGAAAGACAGAGAGAGACAGAGAGACAGAAAGCGAGAAATCACCCCCCAGGGGGGATGGTCACACCGTAATCCCTTCTCCTCCATTCTCCTCTAGGGATCTTGGGCACGCACGCACACGTGCCCGGCGTGAGTTTTAAGCCACTGGGTCTGGGACGCGAACCGCGGTCAACTACGTGGGAGTCCAGCGACATAGCCATTATGCTAACTGCTGGTCCCTATTATTATTATTTTTAAAAAGCAAAAATTATAAAACCGCGTGGCATGCAAGCGCTCCACGTGAAATCACCAGTTCTCAGGAGCTGTGATTGTGTCTTCTGAGGCCTGCTTCCTTGCCTCTCCTGGGTTGGGAGGAGGAGAGGGGATAATTAACAAGATAAAGGGAGAGGAGGGGCTGAAAACCCAGAAAATGCTTTACCTTAAAAAATTTTAAGAAGGAAAAATTACAAAAAAATGAGAAGACAGAGACAGAGGTAGAGAGAGACAAAGACAGAGACAGAGACAGGAGGCTTGAAAGTTCCTACCACGTGAGTTTGTAGGCTGGAGGCTGAATTATCACTAGTTCTGAAATCACTAGTTCTCAGTAGCCATGAAGGTTTCTTCTGAGGCCTGCTCCCTTGCCTCTCTATGTGAGTTTGTGGGCTGGAGGCTGAATTATCAGTGGAAAATCTTCATTTCTCTTATTCCCCTGACATCACTAGTTCTCAGTAGCCATGAAGGTGTCTTCTAACTTTTCTAGACAATTTTAAATGAATTCTTAGATGGTTGTAACAGAAAATCTGGTACCTAGATCACATTTATTGCCTCCCTCTCTGATAGTCATTCATGTAGAAATGCTTTTACCACCAGCCTTATTGAAATATAGTCTAAGAAACAGTCTTATTAAATTATATGGTGGTGTTGCCAGAATAAACAGATCTATGAAATGAAACAGAGCTCAACATTTCTTGTTCAATGAAAGTAATATTTCAAATTATGTGGTGGGGCAGGGAAAAATAAAATGCTTTTCTTTCATTTTTAAAATTTATGTATCTTCCTGTTTGATTATTTTTAGCAAAAATAAAAACAAAAAACTTTTCATTTAAGGTATAAGAAAATAAGAAACATCAGGAAAAAAGAACTATTCCAGAACTTGCCTGCATAGTCATTGAAATGATGGCATCTATCTACAAAACATAATAATCTTTTTATGAATCTACCTGGAAAGAAAACTAGCTCTGTTTTATTTTTTGTTCTAGGAATAAGTACACTTCAGACCAATTGTTTTGTTTAATTTTATGGACACTGTGAATTCTGTAATTGATTATATTTTATATTTCATTTTGGATGTCAGAATGTTAGAATAATTACAGCCAAATTTACGCTACAGTTTAAATTTATGTTATCTTTAATGAAAATATATTTCCCTTTTAGCTTCCACAAATCTTTTCAGAAATAATATATAATTATATAATTAAATAAATAAAAATGATTAAGTGACTGGTTGCATCAAAATATTATACATGGATATCCCCTATCTCTAGTGTAAGACTAACACTGCAAAATGTCTAAAATACTTAGACAGCTAGTAAAGTCATCTTTCTATTGGATAGTGCTGGAAAAAATGGAAGGATTCTTACTCATTATATTTTAATTTATTAGATTATATACAAATCGCTTCATATTAAGGAGATAGTACACTAGCTATGTCACTATTACTTTGCAATTACAGGTCATAACATGAATAGCATTTCAATATCTCCGATAAAAATTGGAGAATTGCTGTAATCATTGGAGAATATGAAGCTAGTATACTAATCTTAGCAGGAATGTCCTCAAAAGCTGCCTCTTAGGATGACTACCCTTGCAAATGTTCCATTGTTTCAGTTCTCTACTACTGAATAAAAACTCTTCTAATACTTAAGGAAGAAAAGCAACACTAGTCACTTATTATTGTCTATGCACGGTTTGGGGTGTTGATGTTGTACATCAGCAAAGCAATTTTTGCTTCTAGCCTCTTATACAGTTTGACAAAGATGAAGAGTAGAGTCATTTGTGATAATTTCAACATATATGGCTCGTGGACAATTCTGGTTATATGCTTAGGATTTCAGCAAGCGCCATCAACTGGAACACCTACTTTGGGCCTATGCATGTGATCTCAGTTCCAAGGATGAACATCCTGAGAGAGAGACAAGGAAGTTGTATTTTCTCTTCAAATCTAGCCTTAGAATTCATGCAGTGCCTGTCATTCTAGCTTCATTTTATTAGTTAGAAACTAGTAATTTAGGGCAGCATATATGCAAAAACAGGGGAATCAGACTTCACTTCTTAATGGGAAAGGTGCCAAAAAATGTATGGGCATGCTTTCAAAACATCCCACACGTCTTGCTCTTTGATGTTTATTCTTGTTTCCAATGGCTACCTTTCCCTTTTTAAGCCCCTCTCCTCCCCCATCCTCTGGTGCAGTGTCCTCCACTGAACCTCTGCCTGTCTACACACATTAACATCACCATATACCATTCAACATAATACTTTGGAACTCTATGTCTTCTCATCACTAGGTTCTGACCCAAAGTTATACAACATTACTAGATTCTATTTCTTTATGTTTTAAATGATAATGTGCCATGCTCAACTTAATTAATGTGACCTTTCATTCTTTGTTGCTAATGGTAGTCTAAAATTTTAAGGCTTCTATAACTCTAACAGGTACATGGATTAGAGATTCTGGACATTTGTTGTTATCCTAATACCCTTAGTTAACTCGGCAATGTGGACCATAGTCTCCATGTGTCTTCTTGCCTTTTGAGTATTAGTCAACAAAAGCACATAATACATGATTTCACATTCTGTTCAGTTGGTAAGCTTTCTGACTGAGCAGAGCTAGATCAAAAGACCAATTTATTCATTATATGTTTCCAAATATTGAAAGATTTGTTTTTACTGTAGGCATATGAGATCACTGGAGAGAATCAAAGGATTGGCTTTATGAATCCCGCCCCTATATGACCATGCTTTCTAGAAATACTGCCTGGAATGGCATTCTCTGACAATTGAAATGCAAAACCTTGAAAACATTCATAGCATAATCTGGCCATTAGTCAAGGCAAGATGCAAACTATGTCTATAGTTAGAGAAATAAAGAGAATCATGGAAATGATATTTACTGTATTTTTATTATGTGAATACTATGATAGACTATTGTAAATATTTTAGGCTGTTTGTGTGCACGTGCTTGTAAATTTGTTTAATGGAAATGGAGCACATTTTGCTAAATCAGTCACTTCCAAATGAGTGGAATTTGATCCCTCAATCAATATTAGATGATTATCCTATTTGATTATCCTACCCCTCAATTTAATATTTTATTTAAAGATTTTTTAACCTTTGAACTATAAATTTTAAAATCATATTGGTGTCCTACTATGTGGAATTTAATTTACTTTAGTTAAATTAATATGTCCAGTCTTAAAGATAGCTCAACTTCTTTGCTCAACACAGCTGTGTGAAACTTCTAACAGAGGAGAAACTTCCCACTGCGTTTAAACTTTGACTGTATTTACAGAGGATTAAAAATACCAGCACTTTACAGTCACATGCTGGTGAAAATTGCCTTTGAAATAATTCATGAAGCAGGAAAAACAGAATTTTAGTATCATAGAATATAAACCAGTTTGGGTAAAGATTTAGTATTTGTACAACATTAGGGAATATTTAGTGTGTAAATATGTTTAACAGTATATTTTTTATTACGTTAGAATTTTTATTATAGACCCTAGAGCATTTCAAATAGACTTATTAAAATCTTCACTTCTCTGGTCTGATTAGAGAAATGCTCACATCTATGCCTGGCATTTCCCTCATGGTTCTAGAATAGTTACAACAGAATGATAGAGCAAGTGAATAAGACTGTGGATTGAAAAAATAGAATCATTCATTGAGATGACTATAGACTACAGGTTTTTTAATAAAACATATATATATATATATATATATATATATACACACACACACACACACACACACACACATGTGTGTGTGTGTGTGTGTGGCATATATTATTGCCATCTACTGTGCTCATTGATCTTAAAAGAGAAAGTAAATTGCCTGGAATTGAAAACTTTTGTATGGTGCCATTTTTCTCAATTTATCAGTCAAATGTCTCTCCAACAATAGAAAAAAAATCAGAGGACCCTGCCTTCACTGCAAATGCTCATACCCAATATAACATGTCAAGATACAAAATGTCAGAAATTCTAGTGTCACATTATCAATATATTCTCTCTGAACTAATAAGTTAGTCTCTTTTTTTAACTTCCTCTTTAAACTATACATGACATAGTTTTCTCTAGGCATCCATCTGCCTGAGGAGTAATTATAATTTGATGCAGGAGACTGAGGTAAGAGTTCATAATATTTTAAATTCCTTTTTGTCACAAAGTGGCAGACATGCAAGTCCAGTATTGTCTTTAGCATGTTAAGTGGGCCTTCCCTATCTGTGTGTACTACATATTTAGGTTCAACCAACCATGGATTAAAAATACTTAAGAGGGGTCAGTTCCATAGCCTAGTGGTTAAGGAAGCCAGCTCTCACATGGCCAACTGCATGGTTCAAGTGTCAGCCCCCATCAGCTTGAAAACACACCCTGTTTGTATGCTCAAATTCTTGACAGGGTGAAGAAATGGAGAAGGGATTGGGGCGTGACCATGCCCCATCAGGGGGTGTTTGCTTACTTTCTCTCTCCCTCTGTCCTCTCTCTCTCCAACACAGGTGCCCTCTGGCAATTAAAAATAAAATTGTGTTCTGCCAGTTTATTGTCTTATAGACATTGCCAAAATTACTCTGGCTAAAAGTCAGTATGTCATATAAAAGTAAACAATTTTTCTGGAATTTCTGTTTTACTCTTAAAATTACTTTGATCTCCAAGTCACTGTATTATGAAATTCTGTTGTTCTAAATTATTTTCCCCCTTGCCAAAACCAGTTCATTAAGTCTTAATGATTTTCCTTTCATGATCTTTCACAGTGGTTGTCCTTTCCATGGACATTGTCCAAAAGAGAATTTCTTTCTGCTTCTTTATGGAAGAGCCCGGTGATCCAGCTAGACTCAAATACTCACCATTTTCTGTTGCTGCATTGTTCTTTCTGTACCCATTTCTGTTTCCATGTTGTTTACCTTACATAAAATTCAGCTCTCATCATTTTTCTATTAATATCTACCTATTCTTAAGGCTAGTTGGTTTCTTTCAGCTTGTTGACTTTCCCAATAACCTTAGATCTTATCAACATATGATTTAGTTTGAACCATTTTTATAGGTCCTGTCATATATGGTTATATAGAGACAGTTTCTTTATTTATTTCTCATCTCATTATTGGAGGAGCATTGATTTTGGTGATAAAAGCTTAAAGTCTCTGTTTTCATAAATTTCCTAGTAAACACTCATAATTCCTAGGCTAAAAATTTAGACTTTCATTTTCTCTTCCATTTTTCTAGACTTTCTATTATTACCACACACTCAAGTGACAAAATATTTTGGATATTTGATTCTCTCCTTAAGTAAAAAATGAGGTGCACGTTACTTTTTCCTTAGATCAACCATTCTGATTTGGTCTCAAAACATTTTTTAAGGGAACCAGCAGTTAGCGTAATGGCTATGTCGCTGGACTCCCACGTAGTCGACCGTGGTTCGCGTCTTGGACCTGGTGGCTTACAACTCACGCCGGGCGCGTGTGCGTGCGTGCCCAAGATCCCGAGAGGAGAATGGAGGAGAAGGGATTGCAGCGTGACCATCCCCCCCTGGGGGGTGATTTCTCGCTTTCTGTCTCTATGTCTCTCTCTGTCTGTCTGGCGAGCGCACGCGCCCTATAGCGAAAAACCTCTCAAAAAAAAAAACAAAACAAAACATTTTTTAAGGGAGATTTTTGCTATAGAGCATGTGTGCTTGCTGGAGAGACAGAGACAGAGAGACTGAAAAAAAAATCACCCCCTGGGGAGATAACCGCACCACAGTCTCTTCTCCTCCATTCTCCTCTCCAGGCTATGGACACACACACACACATGGGCCTGGCATGAGATTTATTTTGTTTTGTTTTGTTTTTAGGGAGGTTTTTGGATGTGGCATGTGCACTTGCCAGAGAAATAGAGACAGAGAGACAGGAAGTGAAAAACCACCACTACCAGCCCCCATGGCTATGCAGCAAATGCCACAATTCCTCCTCCTTTGTTCTCTTCTAGGGATTTTGGGCTCACATGCACTCGTGGCCAGCGTGAGTTTTAAGCCACCTGGTCCAGGACTTGAACCATGATCAGCTACGTGGGAGTCCAACGATGTAATTATTATGCCGTCAGCTGGTTCCATCTGGTATGAGTTTTAAGCCACAGAGTCTGGGACTCAAACCACGGTCAACTATGTGGGAGTTGAGCGATGCCGTCATTATGCCGTCTGCTGGTCCCTTAAAACAGTTTTTAAGTTTGTTTCTTGAGTAAATGAGAGAGAGAAAGAGAAGAAGGCACCCCATCAGGGTTTCATCATGCCACAGTTCCCCCTCCCAGCTAGCCAGGTTTGCAGGCACATGCATGTGTACCCCGCATGTTTCAGGTCAACCCAGCATCTGCCACTTGACCACAGCAGTTCAGAGCAGTGCCCTACTGCCTGTACCATCACAGCTGAGCCTCAAAACATTTTTTGACATTGGGAGGTAATACAAGAGAGTTAGGGGAATCTTCAGTTGTAAAGTAGATCCCACTTTTCACAATGGTTGGATGGTGCTATAGACCAAGAAATGCAAAATGTCTTTTTGATGGTCTATCAACATAAGTTAGCAGCCATTCTTGGGAATTCAGAAAATCTGTCTCTCTGACACAGCCTAGAGCTTATGTAGCTATAATAAAAGAAAGGCAGTGGGTGTTTAAATAACTAATTCATATATTCATCAAGAAGATTAATAATTTCCTCCTAAGAAAGGTGCTACTTAACCAATCCCAACTAAGTGGTGAAATTCCTTAATGTTGAAATTCCACTGTGTTTTATAGTACAGTCTCAAGATTTTGAGTCCCCATGAAGCACTGAATCCTTATCACAAAGAAATGTTGCTAATTCTGCTGGCTGTGACCCAGCTCCTTTAGTAATTTTTCTCCACTGAACCAAAATGAATAATAAAGTGTGTTCTCTGTGCTACTCAGCTCCCACATATCTCCACCCACCCATCTTCTGTTTCACGACCAAAAAAAAAAAATAAACCGACATAACTTTTAAATATCTTATGGTAGATTGTATTTAGAATTTCATACCAGGATGCTAACATTTTTATTTCTCAGAAAAGTGTTCCAATGCCAAAATTGGCCATTTCTTTTAAAATTGGTGAAAAATACACTTTCCCTTTGTAAATGAATTTGGTATTTCTCTAAGTATTATTTATCACCTGAGATAAAATTATTCAAACATTGTGAAGTTATTCTTTTTTTTGAATATATTAGTATTCAAAAGAAATTGGCATGCTCCTTCCAACAAATCAGGATATAAAATTGAAGCTATGAAATCTAAAAAGTTGATCTCATAGACGTAGACAGTGGAATAGTGGTTACTGGAGGATAGAGTGAGTAAGAGGGAAGAAAAATGGAGAGAGATTGGTCAACAAGTACAAAGTTACAGTTTGATGGAAGGAAGTTGTTCCAATGTTCTATTACATGATAGAATGACTACAATTAACAATAATTTATTGTATTGTATATTTCAAGATAGCCAAAAAGGAAGATTTTAAGTATTCCTCACACAAATTAATAACAAATGTTTGAGGTGATATGTATGCAAATTATTCCGATTCAATCACTACGCAATGTATACACATATCAAAACATCACACCATTCCCCAGAAATGCTTACAATTAATATATGTCAATTAAAAATAAAATAAAATTTAAGAATTTGTATATTTATCTGTCCATAATCTTTACCTAAAAAATAAAACTATTAACAACATAAATAGGTAACTGTTGACCCTGAGTCCGGAAGTATGAGTCACTTATGTACACAGAAAATTGATAATTCCCAGTAGTTCAAAGATTTGAGACACCTGTGAAATACAGCATTGAAGAGAGCATTAGGAGCACTTGATCTGCACAGAATAGAGTGAAGTGTTAGAAAGAAAATTAACACCATGTCTCTGAAAAGTGTTTAGAAATAGCCGAGAGCCTACAGGGCCAGAAAGTATGAAAAGTATCCTGGGGTAACCCCAGGAGGGACAGAAAGCTTCCAGTTCACAGGATAATAACAGTCAATTCAGAACACGTTTCAAAAGAAATACAAATTCCTAAGGCAGCATTGCTCACTTCTCATCTAAGATATGCAACCATGTCCTATTACTTACCTTTTTATATATGCAGCCTCTCTCATCAACAAGAATTTTGACTCTGTTATATTGTGTTGAGTGGTGAGAGAATGAAACTCATGGCAAAAATTTAAAATACATTGTCGTGCTAAAGTTAAGCAAATCTCTGAATCCCAAGGATAAATTAGGACCATAGTCAGTCCAATTAGCCTGATTTTCTTTTATACTCATAACTGTTTGGCAGAGAACAGATTGAGAATCTATGTGTTTGGGGAAATAAACTCATCTTCACATTGTGGATGGTGTAGGCTTTGTCTCCTTGGAATCCAACACTACTGCATTTGTTGGCCTGTGGAGATGCGCATCAGGGTAAGCATGGGTGGGTTCTTGTGGATGTCTTTATTTTCAAATATCCTACCATGCCAATTCAACTCCATTGCCTGTTTTAGAAATGAGCAAGAAATTGCTTTCCTTTGCACAGATGTATTTATAACTTCTCTCAAACTGTCTAAGTATCAAAAACCAGTGTTACATTTATAATATGTTTTTATGATTGTAAGATTATATTGGTAATTTCCAGTTTAACTTTATAGACTGTTTTAAAAAAATTATTATGACACTTGTTAAAGATGATAAGGCAGACATTATTCAAAGTAAGGGGAGAGTGGGGTGTGGCAATAGGTAAAAGGGACCACTGAAACAGAGTTTTGCAGTGGGGGAAAGAGGCTGAATTCAACTCCAACTCCAGCAAGGACAGGTGGGGATTTATAACCAAGGTGGGGGTGAGGGTCAGTGGGTAGAAATTACTAAGAAGAAATATTAAGGATAAAGAGTTTCTAGTTTAACTGACTTGACAAGATCATTACTGAAGGCAGGCCAGAGTGATAAAATCAAGGGTAGTCAGATTCCAAAGGTGGGGGATTTTTCCTAAAATGTCTTAAGATTGTTGCCCAAACTGGATTGTGCAAGGGCAGGGAGAGAAGCCCAAGGTCCGACCTGGTCAGAGAACGAAGAGAAATCTGACCAAAGTTCTGGTTAAAGGACAGAGTCTTTGTCAAGATGGTCTCAGTCTTTAAGTTAGATACACAATATTAACACAGTAGAACTAAACTTCAGATTTCTAAGGCAACTTCATTACCTCTGCACCAAAGACTAATAAAGGAATTAACATCTCCATGGGAGCTACAGACCTGACATTCTCTCTTCAAGAACTATTAATAGCCCAAAGCTTATATACCTCTGACTGTATAAGTATCTGATGAAAACACTAATCAGCCATCATTATTATAACCTGAGATCATTATGTTGCTATAGATAGGAAATGTGTTTATTGTCTTGATTTCATAATTTGTCATACACATCTATCCCAAAAGGGTCCCTTGTACCATAGTGCTCAAATGACCATAATTGAAAATCTCAAAAATGCCAAAGAGCACCAAATCTATTCATCATTTATGAAGTTAACCAATAAAATTAGCATTTTTGGAAGGGTGTTTGCCATAAGACATACGCACTCACCAGAGATAGACAGAAACAGAGAGAGACAGAAGCAGAGAGAGACAGAGAGAAAGAAAGTGAGAAATCACTCCCCAGAGGGGTGACCACACTGCAATCCCTACTCCATTATCCTCTCAGGATTTGGGGCTTGCATTCACACATGCCTGGTGTGATTCTCAAATGGCCAGGTTCAGGGCCAGAACTTCAGTAGCCCATGTGGGAGTCCAGCAACTACCACACCACCTGCTGGCCCCTAAAATGAGTATTCTGTAAGAAAATGAGTCATTAGGAAAAGAACAGACAGGTAGAGGGAGAGTATAGCCCATTAATAGTAAATGAAAACATGGAAGTTCAGAATTTTAGTTACTTTAATGAAAATTATTATTATTTATTTCCTCCTCTCAAATATTTTGTGAGTTGTTATGTAAAAGAAAGGTAAAATTATCGTATAAGAGAATGTCAACTCATCCTTCCCACCTATGGTCGGACACATGGTTCTAAATCCTCTAGATGGAAATACTCTGAAGGTTTCTTCAGGTTTAAGAGATTCAGAAACTGGTAGGGAAAGCGAAAATGATTTATACTAAATGCATTTTTATTGCCCCTGTGGGAGGGAAACAAAAATGACTCAACTGTTTTAATAAGGCTTAAGGCTCATTTAAGAAATCTTTATGATTCATCTGCATTTATTTTTTCTGTCATGAAACCACTCATAAAACTGTTTCCAAAAGAAGAGACAGAAATGCTAATGAGGAGAGTACCAGAATATAAATATAATGGCTGGGAAGAATTATTTTTAAAAGTTATAAAAAAAAAGTTAACCAATGCAGAAGTTTAAGCCAGTGTGTGTGTGTGTGTGTGTGTGTGTGTGTGTGTGTGTGTATGTGTGTACATTTTTGGTTTTTGGTAAGGATTTTCATTTTATTGTAACCACATATTCACATATGTTGCCTAACTAAGACAAATTTATCAGCACTCAAGATGGCAAAGTACCTCTGAGGTAACCTGCAGCTTCTTATAAATAGAACCACTGTAAAATATTTTTAAAGTTGAGAAATGAAAGTGTTTTTTCTTTCTTTTTTTCTTTTTTTGGTCTCTAGGTCAGTGAGTAGACTAAAAATTCACTGTTTCTTTCAAGTTTTTTTTTTTTTTTCCACATCATTAGACCAGAGACACTGATTCATTAGCTCATAATGATTGTGATACCTGGGAAGTGTCTCCCTTGTCTGTCTCACTGTATTGATTTAGAAGCAGGTCACATAACATGTGGGTGAGACATAGTGAATTCTACTGTTACATGAGAGAAGCTTTGAACAGAACATGGCCACTACCTCCCTGGACAACAGAGTCTGATATTGGAAACTCCTGCTCATGGACATGTCTTGTTCACCCCCTATTATCTGTGCTCTTTCAAAAAATGCTGCTGAAAATGACTGAACTCTATTACCTCCTTCAAATTCTGCATTAATTAAACAAATTTTAAAAAGGTGAGAAGTCTTTGACAGGGAAAAAAATGAAAATGATTCTAGCTACAACAAACTCATGAGATGATTAAATATATTTTTATGTAGGCTGGACTTTTTCATAATTCTATTTTTTCAACTTCTGTAATATTTTTACTATCAGTTTGGACACTTCTCAAGAAAATTTCTTGAATGTTGCATAGCAGCAGTGGATGTGAAAAAAAGCAGAAAAAAATTGGTATGATGTGCCCAGGCTGGCTCTGTGTCTTCCCAATCAGACCATCTCCCACCTCAAGTTTATTTAATATCGAACAACAACAAATTGAGAGCCTCATATTTCTTACATAGACAGCAAAGCTGCCATTTGATAGTGTGTTTACCCAATGAAATGTAGACCAGAAATGCCAAATTGCATTAGTTTTGTCTATGTTCTTCCTCTCATTATTCTCTGTCGCTTTTCTTATCTCCTGCCTCTGTGTCTCACATCTTTAATTTCCTTTCAAAATCTTCCTGTCCTATGTCCATCACTACATCTCAATTTTTATCATTCCTCATGTTACATCTGGATTCTTTTCCTTGTTTCCTTGCCTGGACAACACAGGGATGAGTGATTACATTCTGGTGGTTGTTCTGTTTACAGTTTTCCACCTCAGAGAATTCACAGTTTGGACCCAACTACTGACCCAGGGAGGCTGGCTGGAGCCTTGCTATGCCAAGTGGGGTCTGAAGATCAACAGCTTTGTCATCTCCTGGGAGCTTATTAGGAATGCAGAGGCTCAGACCTCACTCTAGACCTACTGAATCAGAATCCACTCATTTGCATTTTAACAAGATTCCCTAGATGATTGTATATGCACATTGAAGAATGAGAAACACTGGACTAGATCATTGGTCCCCAAACTTACTTCCAACATCACATTTTCCTCTGCAAAACAAACACTGGGTTTATTTACCTCAAAAATATGCTGTAATTATATGTCACATTAGGGTTTTATTTTTAATTGATGTATAATAATTGTACGCATTTGTGGGACACAATGTGATTCTTCAGTATAAAAATACAATGTGCATTATTAAATTAGGGTAATTGGTATATTTATCATCTTAACCATTTGTCATTAGTTTATGTTGGAAACATTCAAAATCTTGTTTTTTGTTTACTCAGAGAGATACAGTAACTTGTTAACTATATTCACCCTACTGTACTTTATAACACTAAAAAATATTCCTCTCATTTACCTGCAAATGTATTTTTATTAACCAACATCTTTTTATTCCCCTATCACTGTCCTCCTCATCCTTCCAAGGCTCTAGTAGTCATTTTTGTGCTCTCTACTCCTATGAAGTCATCCTTTTCAATTTTCTCATAAAAGTGAGAGCATTAATTAAAATAAATTAAATTATTTGTAGTATTTCTCTTTCTGTGCCTGGCTTATTTTACTTAATATCTTCTAGGCTTGCCCATTTTACCTCAGAAGGCATTATTTATTTATTTTTAATGGCTGAATAGTATTCCATTGTGTGTATCTCATTTTCTTTATCCATTTCTTTGTTGTTTGACACTTAGGTTAATTCTATATCTTGGCTATTGTGCATCAGGCTTCAGTAAACATTGGAGTATAGATAACTTTACAACAAATTGATTTCCTTTCCTTTGGATGTATGTCTAGTAGTGGGACTGCTAGATCATATGGGAATTCTATTTTTAGTTTTCTGAGGAATCACCATACTATTTGCCATAATGCCTGTGCTAATTTACATTCCACACTGAGAGGATTTCTAAGAATTATTTACTTTATTTATTATTATCGCCATTATTTTTAATTTGACCAGAGAAAGACAAAGAGAGAGACAAAGGGAAAGTGAGAAAGCAAGCTGCCAGATCTGGGACTTGAACCGTGGTTGACCATGTGAGAGTCCAGCACTTTAACCACTGTGCCACCTGCTGGCTCCCCACACTGAGAGTTTTGACTGAACTGCAAGGCAAGTCAGACCCTATGGAGAGTTCTCTGGTGGCAGAGCCAAAGAAAAGTAGCTATACTGGAATTAGTCTGCAATTGAAGAGTTTGAACATGGTCCACGAGCAAATAGAACCATCTTGACTCTTGCCTCAGAAACCCATGTTGGGGTCTAAGGGAGTTGCCATATGTGAATTCCAAGACTCCATCAGAAGCATTTGTTGATTACCTAAGGCTCAGTCTATCAGACTCACTGCAATAAGGGAGAACACCTGTGGTTTAAGCAAAGCAAAATAAATTAGACTCATGGACAAAACTTACTAATGTCTCAGAACAAAAGTCAGCAGAAAGTACAGGATTTTATATGAATGTATAAAAATCACTTAATTGTACTTTTTAATGGTGAGTTTTATGGCATATGAATTTGATCTCAATTAAACTGTTATTAAATATATTTATATATGTAGTAAATTGACAGATTGTATATGATTGTGTTTGTGTCTTTAAATGTCTGAGAAGGTCAGCATATTGACCCATATGGTTTTGTTACAAAAATAGCTCTAATGTTGACTATGCCTTTTTTAATTTAAATTTTATTATTATTATTATTATTTTATACATTTGATTACTATACATCATTTGACTTGCAAAGAGAATTTACTCAACATGAAATACACCTCAGACCAGTCCAGTTGAGAATACTGTACACGATATCATCAATAGGCAATAAACCATTACTGAGTCCTACAAATGCCTTGCCTATTTTTCTCCTTAACTATACTTTTTTATGTGTATTTATTTTTTTCCCATGGACAAGTGGAACAGACAGAGAGAAAGAGAGAGATGGAACCCCCAATAGGATCTTCACACCACAGTACACCAGTGGCAACCATCCCCAGATCATGGTTACGTGCACACCTAGCATGTTTATGGTCTTAGACAAACCCAGAACCTTCCATTGTGGATCAGCCCCACAGAGAGCTGCATTACACTGTACCACCATCCAGCTCTCTCAACTATCTGTGCTTTTTTGTGCTTTGTCAGGAGCTAGCCCATGAACCCCTGTGGAAGAAGCAGAAAACATTTATCAAAGACATAATTATGGGGCCGGCAGGTGGTATGGTGGTTAAAGGCGCTGGACTCCCACATGGCTGATTGTGGTTCGAGTCCCAGACCTGGTGGCCTGCTTTCTCGTTTTCCCTCTCTCTCACTCTGTCACTCTAAATAAGCAAATAAATAAATAAAGTTAAATAATTTTTAAAAGACATAATTATGTTAGAAAATCAAAGCCTACTTTCTAAATAACCAAATTTCACGGTTTCTGTAGATGACATGTAATCTTTTTCAGCAACAAAACAATCCAGAAAGGGGAGGAAATACAAAAAGAACTTCCCAAACCCAAGACCTTTTTAGAATATTCTCTACATAGCATGAGTTATTTTCAACAGAAACTACTTTAAAATTTTTTTGTAAAAACCCACTTACTTTTTTTTTTTTTTTAGGTTTTTGACATAGGTTGTGTGTATTCTCTAGAGAGAGAAAGAGAGAGAGAGAGCAAGAGGGAAAGTGAGAAATCACCCACCAGGGAGGATGGCTACACCATAATCCTTTCTCCATTTTGTAAAAACAATTGTTTTTGCTTTGTTGGGAGTGAAACTTGGTGGGGAAGAAAAAAACATTTTGCTCACATCCCATCCTTATATACAATCCTGTGAAGATCATACCAGTTAAGATGCTAAAATCACATACCTACATGTGTATAAACCACAATCTGTTGCAATATGTTGAAAGCAAAGGAGCCAGTAAAGTCACTGTGGTGGACAAACCTCGGGCTTTCCCCAGGATGCAATGTGACACTTGAACATCTGGCAGACAAATCAAGTGTGAAAGTCCTACATCAATCATTAGCAAACCACATTGCTTTCCATTTTTAGATTGAACATTGTTACTGTAAAGTTTATTTTCCTCCAGTACACCTCATTGTCACTTAGCACATGTGTAAAATGTGTGGTCTGAATTTTGGAGACATCAGACCCAGAGCAGACTTGGGTGGGAGGCAGAGAACTTAAGAAGACCATCAGCATCAGCCTGCCAGATGCCTGGTGCCATGGCTCTTTCCTTCCCCAGCTTTTGAACTCCCAAGAACTGCTTCTATCATTGTCCACTGTGCATCTCACTATAGAGCCTGACTCTGACATTTAACAGACCTCATCTCTACAAAGGAATTCTGTCAGTGCCCAGAGCTGGCTGATGGTTTCCTGCATCCATACTGCAACACTGGTTTTCCTCAGCAGAGATCCAACAACTTCAGCAGTCTAATTGTTATCACATGAAATGACAATGAGGAACGTAACTTAGATGTGAAAGGAAGGGAAAACTTCTCCAAAGGTTTTATAGTCATGCATTTAAAAAAAAATTGTCAATTACTCCTGCAAACGGTTAAAGCCAGAGATTAACCTCTAAGGCGTGTCTAATACAATGTTACCATCTCAAGGGTACTTATTAAGTGATTCTTGGATTTTGATGTTTTTAACACTAATGAGAACCAAAAAGTAGACAATGAACTATAACTGGACTGCTTTTACAATGCCAATCACCCATGTTAAATGCAAGTACTAAGAAAATGAACTTTATACCCTAGGGCTACATGTACATTCTACCTGCTTGCAATTCTTGAGACCACTCTGCTATTCTAATATCCTTGATCATTCAGCTTTTCATAATGGAGTGATTTGCCAGAGGAAATTTTTAACTGCCTCATTCTGCTTTTACAAGTGAGATTTTTTCCTCCTTAAGAAATGTTATCTATATAGCTACCTAAATTGATATGTTGCAAGAACAGGGTTTCTTAACCTCAGTGGTAATACTGACATGTGGGACCAGATAAATAATTTTTGGGGGGATAGGCTATACTGACATTGTATTAGAACATATCCCTGGTAGCAGTATTCTTGGCCTCTACCCTCAGAATCAAGGGTCCCTAAACCCCAGGTCCATGGCCTGTTGAGAACTGGACTGCACAGCAGGAGGTGAGTGGCGAGCAAGTTACTGAAGCTTCATGTTATATAAATAATACAAATGTTAAATGTATATATAAATTATATATATATATGTAAAACAAAACAAAACAAAAATCTATGTCACTTGTACTATGGGTAAATTAAGAGAGAATGATCAAATACCCAATGTAATATCTGAAAATTGACTCTGAAAATCATTAAGTAAATGATTATACCAAGTAATTATAAAATCTACAAATTATTAAACATAACTACGGGTTATAAGTCTCTTGATAAATCTTGGGAAAATTATTTATAGATACCTAATGAAGAGCAGAAAAAGGCATTTCCTGTACATGCTGTTTTGGTGAGTTTCACTGATGTCTAATATGAGGTTGGAAATAGGAATGTGAACCAGCAGCGTACAAGGTGGCCTAGTGAGATGCCAGAATCACAAAACTGGAAGTCAATAGTCCTTGCTCTTTGCTGACTGTTTGACTTCAGGGAAGTCATTTCTCCTTTTTGATTCTTATCTTTCTTGTTTATAAAATGAAGAGATTGGAACAAATGATGTCAAAGTGTTCTTTGAATTCCAAAATGCTTTAATTAATAAACAAATGTGTTTTTATCCACTTTTGCATCTGAACTTTACACATTTGTTGTTAAATAGTCATTTATCTGTTAGAGAAATTTGGCCTATCTCAAGATGAAGCAAACAGAATAGATGAAATGCTTTTAGACATGCTTCTCATAAAGTCTTGAAACTGGTAACACCATGTGCTCCCAAAACACAGATGGGAAAAGTCTATAGCTCTCTCTCTCTCTCCCTCTCTCTCTCTCTTAACCCTCTACTTTCATTCTCCATTCTCCATGTCATCCCTGATTATTTCCAGCAAACAGAAGCCAGTCTCAGCATATATTTAGCAGTCACAGCTTAGATGCCTTCCATTTGTATGCCATCATTCTGCTCAGGAGTCAAGACAGTGAAATAAGTCAGCAAAAATGTACTAAATGCCTGCTGTGAGCCTGACCTGTGCCAGAAGCTATGAAAGACAGATCCGTCAACAGCACTTCCTCTTCAAAAGCTTGTATATAACCTGAGCCCAAGGCTTTTCTGTATCTGTGGTACCACCGTTACTCTCTTTAAGCATCTGATAAACACAGGTTGTCAGTATTTCTTTGTTGTTGTTGTTGTTGTTGAAAGAGAGAGAAAGTGAGAAATCATCCCCTAGCGGGGACAGCCACGCCACAATTCCTTCTCCAGTCTCCTCTTGGGATTTTGGGCACGCATACACACATGCCCAGAGTGAGTGTTAAGCTGCCAGGTCCGAGACTAGAACCATGGCCTACTACGTGGTAGTCTAGTGACATAACCATTATGTCATCTGCTGGTTCTGGTTGTCAATATTTCTGAAGACTATGGTAGGCCCTGCACAGAGGCACAAAGAATGTTTTTATTTCCAGTTGGCTCATATAGAGATACCCAGTCATCATAAGCACCATGCTATCATATTGTGTTAGATTATTGACTTAAGATAAGGGTATAGGTCATTATCTCATCACTTGAAAACTGAGCAACCCTTATTTTCTCCAGAGAAAATAATGGCCTGTGATTCAGGGTTCCAAATCAAAGATCTCTCACTGTTTGGTGCATATTCAGCCTAAAATCTCTATTCAATGTAAAATTTCTATTCTAATCTCTAATCTGCTAAGTGTCTTCATTGATAAACATGGACTAATGCTCCCACCTGACATGGCAATAGTGCGGGTAGAAATAGCTCTTAAAATTCACTGACTGACCAACTCATAGCATGGGGGTTGAGGTGGCTAGATCCCACATGGCTGACTGTATGGTTCTAGTACTGGACCTGGTTGATTTAAATATGCTGGGCATGTGTGTGCATGCCTGGAATCCCTAAAGAAGGAGAGATGGAGGAGAAGGGATTGCAGCACGACTGTTCCCCATGCAAAGTGCTTTTTCATATTTTCTCTCTCTCTCTCTCTCTCTCTCTCTCTCTCTCTTTCTCTCTCTCTCATGAGCATAAATGCCCTCTGGTAAAAATATTTTTTTAAAGTTCATTTACTAGGTTATTTGAAGTGGAGAGAGAGACACATATTCATTCTGTATGTTGAGAATAAACTAAAAGGTATGTTTTTTCCAGTGTTTCTGATAGATTATTTCAAAAACAAGCCATTGAGAAAATTAATGGAGTATTTGCATCACATCTGATGTCCCTCTAATCTTAAATGAACTGCATTTCTTCCATCACATAGTAGAAAATGTCCATTGTAGTTAATGAAATATGAGTACAGTTTGGAAATATTAATTTTACTCACCTTCCAGCCACTAATTTAAAGATTTATCAATTAGTTATTTTATGCCCTGAATTTTAGTAAGATTTACTCCACTGATTAAAATTCAAAGGAACCAATAAAGAATAATTTGAGAATTATTTTGGTAATATTTTTGGAAAAGTAACCGTTATTTTCAGTATGATATATGGCTTATAATTTCTTTTTTTTTTAGTTTATAATTGCATCTGGTGAGGCATATAAAATATCTGACAGTAAAAATAAAATTTGTTAATGCAATGTCATCAGCAATTTTGATGAAAAAAACACATTAGAGGGTAACAAAACTAGACAGAGGAATAAGGTATTTTTGCATTGTCACTTACCATAAAGATGGCTGTATTAATTTTGTTTCTATAACTTTGAGTTATCTAAAAATTTTAACATTTATCACACAGTGGCTTCACTGTGGCCTCATTAAAATCTTAGGTATCAAAATGCATTCTGTTTAAAGATTATGATTATCATTTTTGCCATATATTCAGGATTTTCCTAATTGCACTCAGTGTGTGCACATGTTTATACACCATTAGAGAAGTACATTATCCCATCTGCCTCTGTTGGATGTTGTCTACCATAATGCAATCATTTGTAATGTTATCAATAGTATTCATCCTCAAATATTTTAGCAATATGACTAGCTCTGTTTTTGTTTTTTAACTTAGTTTATTTTCTAAAGGAAACTTCCTTTATATGTCATATAGCTAGCAAATTATCTAAACCTCAAGAAACAATGATGTAGAAAAATGTGTTTACTGGGCCGGGAGATGACATAGTGATTATGTTGCTGGACTCCCACAGGGTGGACTGTAGTTCGAATCCTGGACCCGGTGATGTGTGTGTGTGTGTGTGTGTGTGTGTGTGTGTGTCCCAAAAATCCCAGGAGGAGAATGGAGGAGAAGGGATTTCAGTGTGGCCATCCCATATTGGGAGGTGATTTCTCACTTTCCATCTCTTTGTCTTTGACTCTTTCTCTCTGATGAGCACACATTGCCCTAAAGCAGAACCTCTACAAAAAAAGAAAAAGAAAAATGAATTTACAGCAAACCATCCCAAGCCTGATTGAATTAATGTGCAGGGAGATGATAACTCAACCTTCCAATTTCCTTTTCATCATAACAAGTACTTGGTAAATCTCTGCTAAAGTATGCTGAGTCACATTTGAAAAGACTATCATGGGCTGTTTCCATGACATTTATTGTGTGGTATAAAATTTCTTTCTAAATAAAAGCAAGACCCTCTTGACTTTAATTCTGGGATGAATGTTTTTTACCACTGGAAGTGTGAAGTCTCACTTACTCTTCATCCATTCACCAGATCTCCTCTGCTTGCTGGGCTGGTACAGGGCAAAGTTCATGATTTAATTTGTGAAATCTAAAGGTTGGAAAGACCAAGAATTCATCTGGTTCAGTGTTTCATCTTAAGAAGGAATCTATTGTACAGTAAAAGTAGAGAGAAGACATGAGAAAGAGGACACTTTACCGTTGCTGCTGTTGCTGCATGAATTGAGTACCTGTGCAAGGTATTATGTAGGTGCTAGGTGCATGAGAAGATCCAGTTTCAGATCTCAACTCTGCAATTTACTATCTCTATGATTTTTGTTGGTTTCTCAGCCTCCTTAAGTTTCAGTGTCATCAAAGTCTAAATGTAGTAATTCCTGTTACTCAGGGTTGTGAAGGATTAGCTGAGATAATGAGTGTACAATACTCGGCATAGTTATTGGTAGTTATTGGCTATTGTTCTTAACATTATTCAGTAAATATCATTTGTGGAAATAAGGATGATGGTAATGAAGATGCTGATGACTTATATTGAAGAAGTGTTGGAATCTGTCTTCATTTCTGATACAATATGGCAGATAGAAAGGATGATGCCATATGAAAGTACAAGAAGTAGGGCCAACAGATGGTGCAGTGGTTACATCACTGGACTCTCACATGGCTAACAGTGGTTTGAATCCTAGACCCGGTAGCTTAAAACTTATGCCGGGGAACCAGCAGATGGCATAATGGTTATGTCGCTAGACTCCCATATAGTCAACCATGGTTCATAGACCCAGTGGCTTAAAACTCACACCTGGGGCATGTGCGTGTATGCTCAAGAGAAGAATGAAGGAGAAGGGATTTCAGTGTGACTATCCCCCTGGGGGTTGATTTCTCACTTTCTGTCTCTCTATTTCTCTTTAGGAAGTACACATACCCTCTAGCCAAAAAACTCTCTTAAAAAAGTCAAAATCAAACTCATGCCAGGCACATGTGCATGCATGCTCAAAATCTTGGGAGGGGGGCTAGCAAGTGGCATGATGGTTGGAGGCGCTGGACTCTCACATGGCCAACCACAGTTCAAGTCTCGGACCTGGTGGCTTGCTTTCTCACTTCCTCTCTCTCTCTCTCTCTCTGTGTCTGTCTGATCAAACTGAAAAATAATGATAATAATAATAAATAAAGTTAAATAAAATAATTCTTAAAAAAAAAAAAATCTTGGGAGGAGGATGGAGAAAGGATTGCAGTGTGGCCATCCCCTCGGGGGCGATTTCTCACTTTCCCTCTCACTCTCTCTCTTCCCAGCCAGCACACATGCCCTAAGGCAAAAACATCAAAAAAAAAAAATAGTGCAAAAAGCACTTCATGTGGTCAGCCTCCATCCAGAACAAATTGGTGAGGTTTCTGTTACTTTTGCTATTGTTAGTAGAGAAGTTTCTGGGGGAAGAAATTGTATTCTAATTCAAACTGTATTCTAATTCAAATTCTAATGTCTGTGGTTTGAAGAATTTGTCCTGAAGTCTAATGGGATATGGGACATGTTTGTCTCCATGATATGGTTTGTCAAAATTGATGTGTTGGAATCACGGCTAGAGGAGAAGGTGAAAGCACTCAAAAGTGTTCTGTGCCTTTGGATAACTAGGGAGAGTGGGAGTTTTCTATTCAGCAGTAAGATGAAGAGGGAAAACTGAAGGATTCTTAAAAAGACTGAGTTGGAGCTCTGACTTCATGATAAACCAGCTGTGACAGCTTATCAGTACTGTTAACATCTCTAAATCTTAGTATCTTCATCTGCCAGAAGATATTCCCAACTGTCCTGTCTGAGAAAAAAGATGCATCAAGATGGCTTATAATCCACAAAACTCTAATCAAACACAAAGTGTGGCTAATATTTGTGCTAGTGTTACTATAAATCAGAGAAGTAAACTAAGAGACAGTGAAAGAATAAAAGAGGCTAAGGACATGGGAAGACCAGAGCACATGGGTAATGTAGAAAGATCATTTCTCAGAAAAGAAAAAAAAAAGTGTGTGTGTGTGTGTGTGTGTGTGTGTGCGGTGTGTTTCATGGGAGCTGCATGGTATTTAGTGCAAAGTGATTGCCTACTCTTATTCTCCTTAGTGGATTTGTTTAGCTGATACCTACAGACCTGGAGCTTAACCCAGGTCATGAAGATAGACTCGTTCTAGTTGTTAGCATTCTTGGATGCACCAGGAAATGGCTCAGCAGCCACACACCACGTTATATAATCACAGTTCTGTTAAAAAACTGATGCTCAATGGAAACACAAAGCAAGATGAGTGATATGGCAAGTGGTTGGTGCAAACTCAGCCACTAGATGGAACCAGAGGGAAAGTTAGGAGTAACAACACTCCCAGAAGGTTGCCAATTCCATAGGCTCTATAGCTTCTTGCCAGGTTATCTGACTCCCGGTTAACTATGACTAACTAATACTCTCTTTGAATTCAAAGTTCTACCAACTGTGAATCTACCTAATTATTTTTAACTCATGTTTCTGCATTTTCTTCATAATGATTCCGTGAAGTACTTTTCATGAGTCTTATTGAAATGAAGAAATATGGCCAATAGCATTTACTTAGGACATTAATACTCTGATACTTACAAAAACGAACATGAAGTTATCTCAGTCTGACTTGTTTTCAGTGAACCCACAATGTCTCCTTGTGGTCACTACATTCATTCCATGAAAGAATTGGGCACTGATCTCTTATTTTGAATTGTTTCTGGGGATTCTCTTAATTTTAGAAAATTATAATAACAGATTTCTTTTTTCTTTAAAATTCTAGATACTGTCATTTCATTGAGTATATTTGAGGTTTCTTCTGACTTTTCCTCCCAGTAATACCAATCAAGTTTGGCAGAAAATGTGCAAGAAATTACTACAATAAGCATGTAAAATTGTCCTCAGTGGGACCAGCAGATGGTGTAATGGTTACATGGCTGGACTCCCACATAGTCAACTGCGGTTCAAGTCCTGGACCCAACATTGAGTGTGTGTGCATGTGTGCCCAAAATCCTAAGACGTGAATGGAGGCGAAAGGATTGCAGCATGGCTATCACCCCTAGGGGATGATTTCTTGCTTTCTGTTCCTCTGTCTCTCCAGCAAGTGCACACCCCAGCAAAAATCTCTCAAAAAAATTGCTCCCTACCATTTCTAGTCTCATATAATCCAATTAAAATAAATTGTTTAGGCTTAAAATATAGAAGTATTTTGCTGGCGCTAGTAATTGTCAGCATAACATTGTGGACAGTTGGGTAATAGGCTTTGTGAATGATCATTCCTATAGTATCTGCTGTAGACTCAAGCCACAATTTCCTTTGGGTATGTGGTCATAGGAAGCCATTCTGGGCCTGTGATGCTACATAGGAAAATGAGTAAGCAGGAAATGTGTTGTGTGCTTGCTGAAATTAGTATCTAAAAGATCATAGAATTCTCTAGTGTGTTTAGCCTGATAAAATTCATGGATGTAGCAATAATGTGTTGAAGAGAGAACATTTGTGGACTGGTAGGTAAAGCATTGAGACACATGGGAGCTTTTTTGCTGAGAACACAAAGGTAGAGCTGGGGGTGGAAGAACATAGCAGTTTGGTAGTTTAGCAGGAGTCAAAATCCAACTCAGACTTTTTAGTGCTGCAAAAATTGGAACGTTTTCAGTATAATAAGGCTGCAGATCTTTCCAGAGAGTAGATGTAACATAAAGGATTAGGTTAAGGTCATAGAATGTTGGATATAAAGTACCAAAGTATATTAACATATAGTGTTTAGACTATCATGTGATTTCTCTTCTCCTTTCATACCCCTTGAGATACCTCCTCCCCAGGTCCCTCAACCACTCCCCGTACCCATGTTGGCCAATGCAAGATGTACATATATGTGCTCTTAGGTCTAGCACCCTACATGCCTATCCACAAACATGTACAACTTTTCCTAGATATCTACAGATAAACCATCCAAATGCAGGCCATGAAACAAACTGGATGTACATAAATAAGAAAACCCACAGTCCTGTTACACAGACATATTCCTGCAAACATACACATTTTAATCGCTGTATACATCTACAACATATGTTTATCATTTCAGCTTGTGGCAGTAAAGCTATTGATACTGATGTGCATGGATTATTATGTTCTGTGAGTCTTGCTTAGCTTTGGCTCAGACCTGAGCAATGCACCTCCCAAAGAAGAATAATTTGCTCTACCTGTAGTTGGGTAAGTGCATATGAAATATGATGATGTAAGGTAAATGCTGCCATTCCCTGCATATGAAGAAATCTTATGTTTTTAACAAGAGCTTAGATTTATATTCTATTATCATTCATTCTGCTTTCTAGAAATACACTAGTTAAATAACTACATAATAAATTAGAACATGAAAAAAATAGATTCATCCCAGAAATAGATTCCTTTGTCATATTTTAAGGAAATTCACTCATTCTATTTGGACTAGTAATGCCACTGGTGAAAATATGGTGGGTGGGGAGTTCCATTTTCGGTTTTGACAGAGAAACTTATATGACAATAACTCTTCTACTGAAAAAAGCTATAAAAGCTGGATAAAATACAAAGAACAGCTGTTTAAAGGCAACAGAAGACAATAAAGAGAATTTAGGACTTGTGAAGCTAAGGTCCTGCGAGTAGTAAAATACATTGAAATGGATCTAACCTTTTGTGTTTCTCTCCATTAGATTTTTACAAATAAATAAACAAACCTGGCTGGGACTTTGATTAGGATTGAATAACACCACTAATGAACTTGAACTAGGACATATATAGAACACTGCACCCCATGATTACAATGTATTTTCTTCTCAAGTGTACTTGGAAAGGTACTAGTATTGACCATATTATGGACCATGAAACTAATTTCAACACATTTCAAAAGCGATTATGTTTATTGTGAGTAGAATGAAATGAAAAATCAGTATCAAAAAGATAAACAGAAAAATCCCTTAATCTATGATATTAAGCTTTATTGTTATAAAGAAGTGTTCATAATGGGTACTAGGAAATGTTGGGAAATAAATGATAATATAGTTAGTATATAAAAATATATGATCTGTAACTAAAGTCACGTATAGATAAAAACTTACAGACAGGAGTATATATACTAGAAAAGAATGCCAAAAAACAATTTATATACTTAGTGTGATAGACTATAGCAGCAAATTAAACCCAATCATATGTTAAAATCAATATGACCAAAAAAAATCAATATGACCAAAAGTTGGTTCTTTAAAAAATACCACTGATAGACACCTAGATCAAGGAAAAAGAAAAAAAAAAGACACAAATAATCAATACTGGAATAAAAAAAAGGAATATTACTACAGAGTCTATAGAAGTCTAAAGATTGTAGGGAAAGATAAACAATGCTGGCAATAATCAACAATTCAAATAAAATAAATCGTTGAAAACACTATTTCCTTGAAAACATCATATAATAAAACCAAATAAGAATAAATGAAAAATCAGAATCATCCTATATTTAATAAATAAGTCTATAACTCAAAATCTCCTTTCACAGAAAACTCCAAGTCCAGTTGGCTTTACTGATAAATTCTTTCCAGATACATGAAGAACAAATAAAATGCCATCAATATTACATGAACTCTTCCAGAAAGCAAAGAAGAGTTTCAAAGTTCTGCTAAAGCCAACATAACCTAATGTCAACATCTGACAAGGGCACTACAAAATAATTACCATCTGTACTCATTCATGGGCATAGATACAGAACAGCTAAACAATAAGAAATTTATTTGCTAATATATTATTTAGTTTTTCTGCATCTATTTTTATCATTGTAGACAGTGAAACTCCTGGTAACATCACCTGGTAACATCGCATCAAGATTATTATGAACTTTTTTTGTTACAAAGCCTCCAAACATTTCTATACAAATTTGTAATGTTCTGCAGTGTTTTTCTGTATGTTGTCTCCATCATTTTTCCATGTCGGTACATACATATCCACCATATGCATTTTTTTGAGAGGTTTTTGCTATAGGGCATGTGCGCTTGCCAGAAAGACAGAGAGAGACAGAGAGATAGAAAGCGAAAAATCACCCCCCGGAGAGATGGCCACGCCACAATCCCTTCTCCTCCATTCTTCTCTCAGGATCTTGGGCACGCACGCACATGCACTCAGCTTGAGTTTAAGCACCGGGTCCAGGACTTGACCTACGGTCAACTACATGAGAGTTCAGCGACATAGCCATTATGCTAACTGCTGGTCCCTTCACCATATGCATTTTAATGTCTTTATGCTATCCTAGTACATGGATTTGAAAATCATTTATCTCTTCTTTTTTGGTGGATATTTTGGCTGCCCTCAGTTTTCCATTGTTAAAAAGAATGCTATCATGAACATTCTTGCATATGTCATTTTATGAGTGTGAAGAAACTTAATCTTCAAATTATGTTACCTGAGGTAGAAATAATAGATAAACTAGAATTAATCTTTTAAAAATTATTATTTTAATATTTCCCCCTTAGGTTTTATGACTGCCATCTCTGATCTTTAACATTCTTTCTGACTGTGGCTTTATGAAACTGTCTACAAGACATTTTAATATCTTGCTAACCCTTCTCAATTATATCTTTAATTATAACCTTCACATGAGTCAAGTTCACAAACTAGCCTGATCTCAAGCTGTGTCTTCACAGAATTGCTGATGAAAATATTTTAAGCATCAGCCACAGATTTATTCTAAAAACCAAGAAAATTTTTTTTCCAGTGTGTATCATAACCTGAATATGGGCACCCATTTTACTGGATGTGGCTTAAAATATGAATATTTTTGTTCCAGAAAATTGGTTAGGATGTCAAATGCTAAATTATTAGCTTTAATTCATTTACTAAAGGATTCCCTCAGTGTACCTCTTTTTCCACGAGTGCATTATTTCTAGTAATGATCTAATCTACAATTCTAAGACTTTCAATCAGAAGGAGAAAACACAATATAAAATAAATAAGTTTAAATCTTTATTTATTATGAGAATTTTATGTTCAATGACAATTTTAATCACCTTATTTAAATATTATATTTAACTTAACTTTGCTTTATCATACCAAAATGTGACTTTTTTTGGCTCTGTCCTTACCCTTAACTTAATGGGAGAGGCTTGATCATCTCCACAGGTTTACTGGGGCTAACATTCTCTGATTAGTTTGTTGTGCATAATTTTATGGGCAGATATTATATATTATTAATAATAGCCTTGGTCCAACAGGTGATGTGGTGCTTAAGGCACTGGGGCACCCACATGGCTAACCATGGTTCGAGTTCTGGACCTGGCAGCTTAAAAATCACACTGGGTAACGTGTGCATGAGTGCCCAAAATCCTGAGTGGAGAATGAATGAGAAGGAATAGCGGAGTGGCCATCCCTCCCCAGGGGGTGATTTCTCTCTTTCTCTCTGTCTCTCTCTGGTGAGCACATGCACTCTATGGCAAAAACTTAAAATAATAATAATAGCTTTATATTTGTATCCATGGTATCCTAATCTACTCTAAAAACATACTGTCATTGGAATCATTTAAACACAGTTCCTCCCTCATGTTCATGTTTATGCCTGGTACTTTTATATTTCTTACCCATGATGTTCAGTTTCCCACTATAGGAACACTTTCCTAAATCTGTTCTGGAAATATTCCAGTTCCTACATCTCAGAGCTGCTTTTTGCCCTGGTTTCTGCTCTTCTGCATACACCAAAATGATTTGGGAAGGGATCATTATTGGCTCGACCAGTGAAAACAGTGATAAGGAAGAACATGAAAGTGGTGCTTCAGAGAGAGTTTCTTCTCTGATCACAACTATTTCCACGTTCTGGGCCCCACTTTTGATGTCACTGGCATAGCCTTTCTTGTCTGGCCATTCCTCTAAATCATGAGTAAATCCTAGTTCAGTGTTTCTACACTCATATAGTCATTTATTTTATTTGGGTGCCTTCCTTAACCAGTCTTTTTTTTTTTTTTTTTTTTTTTTTTTTTTTTTTTTGGAGAGGTTTTTGCTATAGGGTGTGTGTACTCACCAGGAAGACAGAGAGAGACAGAGACAGAAAGCGAGAAATCACCCCCTAGGAGGGATGGCCACACTGCAATCCCTTCTCCTCCATTCTCCTCTTGGGATCTTGGGCACACATGCACATGCACCCGGTGTGAGTTTAAGCCACCGGGTCCAGGACTCCAACCATGGTCAACTACATGGAAGTCCAGGGACATAGCCATTATGCCATCTGCTGGTCCCTACCCAGTTTCTTTGGGAAAAAAAAAAAAAAACTTTAGGGGAAAACAGAGTTGGGTATGTCTTCCTTATTAAAGACAAGAGCACGCTGACTAGATTTTCTGCACCATTATCTGCATTTCATTTCTTATGGTGCTAGTTGTAAAAAACCTCAAACCTCTAGTGTGCTGGTTCCAATTTGGCAGAAAGGTAGCTTGAATCACTGAGGTTTTTAGGCCTGGAAACAAAAACTCAAATAAAAAGCATAGAACTTTATCTTTGTCAATTACATGTTGGATACACTTTTTAGTTTACTTGTTCTTTGTTGTCTTTTAATATATATTTACTCTTTTAAAGTTTTAAATTTATATGTAGTGGGCCAGCAAGTGGTGTGGTGGTTATAGGTGCTGGACTCCCACATGGCCGACCATGGTTCGAATCTCAGACCTGGTGGCTTGTTTTCTCACTTTCTCTCTCTCTCTTTTTCTCTCACTCTTGCTCTGTCCCTCTCTGGTTAAATTAAAATAAATAAATAAAGTTAAGTAAAATACCTGTTTCAAAAAAATTATATGTAGTAAAATTAACCTTTTTGTTTTTAATTGAGCCATAAAGATTGTACATATTTATGGGATACAGTGTGATGTTCTGATAAATGTATACATTGTATAAGAATAAAATCAGGGTATTTAGAATATCCATCAGCTCACAATTTTATCATTTCTTTGTGCTGAGAACATCCATAATTCTCTGTTTTGGCTTTTTTTTTTCTTAAATGAGATTTTTACTATAGGGCGTGTGTGCTCACCAGAGAGACAGAGAGACACAGAGAGACAGAAAACAAGAAATTACCCCCCCCCCCCCCAGGAGGGATAGCCACACCACAATCCCTTCTCTATTCTCCTGTCAAGATTTAGGGCATGCATGTTCACGCACCTGGCATGAGTTTTAAGCTGCTGGGTCCGGGACTTAAATCATGGTCGACTACATGTGTGTGCTCACCAGAGAGACAGAGAGACACAGAGAGACAGAAAACAAGAAATTACCGCCCCCCCCAGGAGGGATAGCCACACCACAATCCCTTCTCTATTCTCCTGTCAAGATTTAGGGCATGCATGTTCACGCACCTGGCATGAGTTTTAAGCTGCCGGGTCCGGGACTTAAATCATGGTCGACTATATGGGAGTCCAGTGACCATTACTGGTCCGGTGACATCTGCTGGTCCCTTATTGTAAACTTTCTTTCATTGAATATATAGCATACATAATGAAAACTACAGAGAATGCAAATGAACAACTCAATAAATTATCATAAACTCATCACCTATGTATAGTGACAACCAGGAAGCTCCCTTATACCCTGTCCCAATCTACTCTGTCTCTCCCTCCTCTTAAGAGCAAACCCCATACTGATTTTGGAAGTAATAGTTTCTCATTTTTATTTATGATTTTGCTGCTTCAACATGAATTGCCATAATTACTTATGTCTTTTAAAAACATTTTTATTGAATTGAATCAGGCAATATTTTATGTCTAACACATTTTGTTCAATGTCATGAGTCATCATGTTGATTAATGGAGTTCATGCACTTTCATTGTTCCATACTGTTCAATTGTGTGACAATTACACTTTTTTTATCCATTGGTTGGTTGTTACTAAATCAGTAATGCCATGAGCATTCATATATGTCTCTATTGTACATATACAGTCTCTTGACTTTTTAGGCCCTTTGCATTTCCATTTAAATTTTAGAAATGTATATGTGTTCTATTAGAAAATGTATACTCTTTGGGATCACATGATATTAGTAGATCTGTTTGGAGAGAATTACCACTTTTAAAATATTGAGCTTTCGGGACCAGCAGTTAGCATAATGGCTATGTTGCTGGACTTCCACATAGTCGACTGTGGTTCGAGTCCCGGACCCAGTGGCTTAAACTCACGCCGGGTGCTTGTGCGTGCGTGCCCAAGATCCCAAGAAGAGAATGGAGGAGAAGGGACTGTGGCGTGGCCATCCCCCCTGGGGGGGTGATTTCTCGCTTTCTCTCTCTCTGTCTGTCTGGCAAGCGCACGCGCCCTATAGAAAAAAACCTCTCCAAAAAAAAAAAAAAATTGAGCTTTCTAATCCATTAACAGGGTATATCCCTCCATTTCTTTATATCTCAAAATCTCTCTATAAAATATTTTACAGTTTCCTCCATGGAATTCTTGCAAATCTTTTGTTACATATATTCCTAGTTCATATTTTTGATGCTGTTGCAAATAATATTTTTATTTTAAGTTTTTTTTCCTAGTCATGTGTTACTTGTTTATAGAAACATGGTTCTTTCTTGTATAGTCTTGAACTATAGTATGTATTAATATAATAATATATGAGTATTGACTCATGTTGATAAAATCATTTAATTCTAACATGTTATCTGTAGGTTATTTTAGATCTTGTATATAAATAATCATATTATTGACAAATAGATGCAGTATTTTAAGAGAAGAAATTAAACATAGTTATTAATTTTTCCTGACTTAATGTTAAGATATCTGGTACTGGGACCAGTAGTTAGCATAATGGCTATGTCACTGGACTCCCATGTAGTCGACTGCGGTTCGTGTCCTGGACACAGTGGCTTAAAACTCACGCTGGGCACGTGTGTATGCGTGCCCAAGATCCCGAGAGGAGAACGGAGGAGAAGGGATTGCAGTGTGGCCAAACCCCCCTGGGAGGTGATTTCTCGCTTTCTGTCTCTGTCTTTCTCTGTCTGTCTAGCGAGCACACACACCCTATAGCAAAAACCTCTCAAAAAAAAAAAAAAGATATCTGGTACAATGTTGAACGGAAGTGGTGGGTGTGACTAATCTTGTGTCCTGCTTAGAAAGGGAAAGCTTTCAACATTTCACTAACTAGGATATTTAGGTAGGTTTTTGGTAGTCACTATTTTCCTGAAAATAAAATTTCCTTCTATTTTTAGTAGATAAAACTTACAAAAATTTTGATGGAATATTGAAATTTATCAAACGATTTTTGTGTATTTATTGAGATGATCATGTACATTTTCTCCCTCTTATTTTCTGTTAATGTGGAAATTCCATTCATGGGTTTTCAATATTAAACAAATCTTGCATTTTCTTTCTTTGATAGTCCTAAAAGGACCAGCAGATGGCATAGCAGTTACATTGTTGGATTCCCATGTAGGTGACTGTGGTTCAAGTCCCGGAACTGGTGGCTTAAAACTCATGCCAGTGCATCTGCCTGTGTGCCCCAGATCCCAAGAGGAGAATAGAGAAGGAACTGTGGTGGGGCCACCCCCCCAGGGGATGATTTCTCACTTTCTGTCTCTCTGGCAAGTGCATACACCCTATAGCAAAAATCTCTATAAAAAGAAAAAAATAGCTCTCAAAAAGAATACCTAAACTCAAAGATGACAGTTTTAGAAAACCATCCAATTTTTTAGTAACTGCGCTGTTTCTTTTTCTCTTCTCCTCCTACTCCTTTTCTGCTTCTATTTTCTGTATAAGCGTTTCATTCTTTGGAATTTGTATAAAGAATGAGGAAAGAATTCAGCCTGTGTTTCCAATCTACTGATTAATGTATCTTCTTCCCAATGATTTGATATTTTATGATATAGCAAATTCCTATGTACACATACCTCTATTATTGGAGTATATTCTGTATAGCTCTTTATTATAATATGTGGTTGGGCTAGCCAACCTTCCTTATTTCTTTTTCACATGTTTCTTAGACATTCTCAACCTGTTTACTTTTCCACATCACCGTGAAACATAAATATCTTCCTACTCCCATTATAGCCAATCTTCTTAACTTAGTAACTCATTCCTTATAACTCATGTCTGTGATGTAGCTAATAGTTTGTACTACATGAGATAATTTTGATTTTACGCATAGTAAATGGATCTATACTATACCATATGAAAAAACTTTGGATGGTAGGAGGTTTCAGTTTTGAATGCGTGGCTCAATAGCATATCCAGGATCCACTCTTCTTCTCTACCATTTATTAGCATGTTGCTGCATAATGACATCAGTTTCACGTATCACATTCATGTTAATATGTATGTAAGAAATAATTTCCATGTCTTCACTCCCTTTCCATAAGTACTTAAGCATGTGTTCTTTGCATTTCCATTGGCCAGAATTGCAACACATTGCTGACCGGTTACTAAGCAAAAGAAGATTGACATAATGAGCTTGAAGGCCAATCACAAAACACCCCTTGAAACTGGGTAGGGATCCAGTTTTCCCCAAACATAATGGGCATTTAAAACTGGGAAAAAATAAAAGTAAAAATGCTCTTGGCAAAGAGAATTAGAGAGATACCTACTGAATGAGTGGACAATATCATCTATGTTTGTTCATTTTTAGATGGGCCAGCAGGTGTAGTAGTTGAGGCGCTGGACTCCCACAGGGCCAACCATGGTCGAAATCCTAGACCTGGCAGCTTGCTTTCTCACTCTCCATTTCTGTCTGTCTGTCTCTCTCTGATCAAAATTGAAGAATAATGATAATAAATAAAAAATTAAAAATAAATAAATCTTTCAAAAAGAAAAGTTTATAGAATTGGGATTAAATCTAGTTCTTCAATGCTGTCAAAGTTCATGAATAACCATCATCATCAACATTAAGTATTTAATAAAGCACCCCTTTTTGTACCAGTGAGTCAGTTCATTTATATTTAGAAAATACATAATTTATGGATGTCTATTTTATCAAGAATAAAATTCCACTTTTTTTTAAAGAATTATTTTTTATTTAATTTTATTTATTCATTTCTTTATTTTAATTTGACCAGAGACAGAAGAGAGAGTGAGAGAGAGAGAGAGAGAAAGTGAGAAAGTAAGCCACCAGGTTCGGGACTCAAACTGTGGTCAGCCATGTGGGAGTGTCCAGCGCCTTAGCCACCATGCCACCTGCTGGTCCCCAAAATTCCACTTTTTAAGAGACCAAAAGAAAACAAAATATGAATTAACATTTAGAACTACTATTATGCAGTAAACTATATTTCTGGCACACCAAATCAGCTGTTACTATAATATTTAAAAGCTTGTTGTTTTCTTCATCCCTATTTTTATCATCAGCAAAAGACCTTTATTTCATATACTATCTTTTCCTCAAATAGGAAATCAAAATATTTATGCCTATAGTGTTCAAGATTTTCAAAATAAGGGTAGTACTTTCTCTACATAAAATATTTTCTAGCACTGAAATATTGTTTCACCCCATTTGGATTGCTAGAACAAAACACCACAGACTGGGTGGCTCATAAACAACAGAAATTCATTTCTCATACTTAGGGAGACTATAAAGTCCAAGAATAAGGTGCCAGCAGATTTAGTATCTGGAAAGAGCCCATTTTCTACTTCATATATGATGCCTTCTTGTTGAGTCTTCACATGATGGAAAAAGTAAGGGGTCTTTCTCAGGGCATGTTTTATAAGGGCACTATTTCCATTCATGAGGGCTCCATCATCATGACCAGATCCACAAAGGCCTCATCCCCTAATCCCATCAACACATGAATTTGGAGAGTACATATTCAGGCCATGGCACATATAAAACATGCTTTATATTCTGTTATATTCTGTTTTTTTTCCAAAGGTGGTAGGACTTAAAGATTTTCCTTGTTGCCTTCAAAAAGAGGAAAAAATCCTCTGTCCTTCCTAACAATTACATCTCTTTCTTTTTCTTTTTTTTCAGGGAGAGAGAGAGAGAGAGAGAGAGAGAGAGAGAGAGAGAGAGAGAGAGAAAGAGAGAGAGAGAGTAGAGAGAGAGAGAAGCAAGCCACCAAGTCCAGGACTTGAACCATGGTCAGCCATGTGGGAGTGTCCAGCACCTTAACCACCACTCCACCTGCTGGTCCCCTACAATTACATCTCCTTCTGTGGTGAACTCTGAGACACCTCTGTAGAACTTGTGAACAGCCCTGATCTGTGCCATAGAATTTTGGGGTCAAGAACATTGGTAGGTAGCCTGCTATAATTTCCCTTTTTTTCTATGAAATTAAAATAACATGCAGGATACATGTGCATTCATGCCCTAAATCTCGACAGGATGGAGAAATAGAGAAAGGATTTTGGTGTGACCATATATCAATGAGAGGATTTTTGTCCCTTTCCTTCTGTCTCTGCCTCTCTGTCTTTCTCTCTCTCTGGCAAGAAAATACACCCTGCAGCAATTAAAGAAAAAAAGAAAGTAAAATAAATTATAGCCTATAAGTAATAAGAAAATAGATATGCAGACTCATTACCTGAGTGTGGTTCACTTTCATGGTTTATAAAATTAATTTCTTAAATTGCATATACCTTGTCTGTTATCTATTTTAATGGATGCAGGAAAGAGAAATAAATCTGTAAAATCATCCTATAATGTTGTGGTTATCTTACTGAGCTTTTGAGATTTCACTTAGGAAATAAATTTTTCTTCAAAGTGATGATATCATAGGGAACCTTTCTTGTTTGGGGCTTCTTTAATTTTTTATTTGGGTTGATTATTTTAATGCAACTCATTCTGTTTATTGATTGGATACTGTTATCAGTAACATGCTACTTAAGAATTCATTTGAAATTAATTGATAGTGTTTATCTATCTCTTAACATAGAGAGCCCAGTTATCAAAGTTAATGTTATTAGAACTAGTCCCTTATATACCTTTTTAAACAGAGTACACGAATTAATATAACTGATTTGCTCACAGATATGCTCTGGGTGATAATGATGGGTGAGTCATTTCACTAGACTCTAGTTGACCTTACCAGGAAATAGAATGGGGGGGGGAAAGACCTTTTTGGATCTTTGCTTAATATTACTTTAAAGTTAAATGATATAATATAATTTTAATTGACATATTTCTTAAAATCAAACCATATCAGCTCCCTCAGTATTATGATTTTTCAATTTATGAACTAAAATAATATTAACATTTTTTCTGGTTAGTTGTGGCATATGATTTTTCTTTTCTAAAAAAACATGATCTAAGCATACATGGGTAACCTTTTGAACATTTTAAACAATATTTTAAAAGTAGTATAATATTGAAAATACAGCAACAAGAACATTACTAATACATCTTGATTTCGTCCATAGGGATCAAAACAATTTTATGTTAATTATATCCAATTGTTCATTATAACTCAGAGAATGTTAGGAGTAGGCAATTTTCTGTAACCAGATAAAAAGAATGATCATTCCCTGGGAACCTCCAACCTCTGCAGCTACTCATAAAAGATTCCCATTACTATGCTGCTTCAAAATCAGCAATATCTTCTCACTTACATTTAGGAATTGAGTAATGTCAGCTGTGGTAAAAGAAATAATTCATGCAGTCCATGCTTCCATCTCTAAGATGGCCTCCTTTAAAAACTTTAAAATAATTTGAACTTATAAATGCATATGTGGAGGACCAGCAGGTGGTGAGAAGGTTAAGGCAGCTAGATTGCACATGGCAGAGTGCACGCTTCAAGTCCTAGATCTAGCTGCTTGAAAAACACACTGGGCATATATGTTTGAGTGCCAAAAATCCTAAGATAAGAGTGGAGGAGAAAGGCTTGGTTCATGGCTATCCCCTGGGGAGTGATTTCTCATTTTCCCTCTCTCTATCTCTTTCCTGAAAAAAACTAAAAACTAGCAAAAACCAAAAGAAAAACAAACATGTATGGGGAAAAAAATCACAGAATAAACAGTTATAATATTAAAAGTAATGCCTTTTTCCTCTCAGGCTTTCTTTTAGAAATAGCTTACTGAGGGCCAGCCAGTAGTGTACTGGATAAGGTGGGTGCATCCCACATGGCTGATTGCACAGTTTGAACCTTAGGCCTGGTGGTTTAAAAAGCATGTTGAGGAACCAGCTGATGGCATGGTCACTAGACTCCCACAGAGTCAGCAGCAGTTTGAATATTGGACCTGGTGGCTTGAAACCCACCCCGGGTGTGTGTGCATGCATGCCCAAAATCCCAAGAAGAGAATGGAAGAGAAGGGATTGTGGTGTTGCCATGCCCCCAGAGGGTGATTTCTTGCTTTCTGTCTCTCTGGCAAGTGCAGATGCCCTTATAGCAAAAACTCTCTTAAAAAAATAAAAGAACATGTTGGACATATATGTTGGACACAAGAGAGCAATGTGTGTGTGCCCAAAATTCTAAAAGGAGAAATGAAGGAGAGAAGTTGTGTTATGACCATTCTCCATAGGGGAGGATGTTTTCTCACTTTCCTTCTCTCTTCCTGCCTTTTTCCAGTGAGTACATGCACCCTTCAGCAAAAATTTAAATAAATAAGAATAATAATTTATTGATAAATTTCTCATGAGTTTTTCACCATGTACCTTTTTTTTATTGTTGATAAATTTTTCATTGAAATATGAAATACATATGGAAAGGTGCACATATCTTGTGTTTATATCTTTTTAAAATTCATCTTTATTGTTATTATTATCATTGTTGTTATTATTTTAAATTTGACCAGAGAAAGACAGAGAAAGAGAGAGAGAAAATGAAAAAGCAAGCTGCCAGTTCTGAGACTCAAATTGCCATCAGCCGTGTGGGTGTCCAGCGACTTCAACCATTATGCCACCTGCCAGCCCCTTGAGTGTATATACTGATATGTTGTCATAAAGTGAACACACCTGTGAGATCTGTACCTAGATACCTCCCATTGCACTGTATGCCCATTCACAGCCTAGGGCAAGATATTTTATAGTTACTTATTAAAGCTTTGAATTTTTAACTCGCTACCTGCTCACCTCAGAAATTTTGTTTTTTTCATACCTACTAATTATCTCCCTATATACTAGCCCTCTTCTATTTATCCAAGTTCTTTGACACTGTACCAACATATGGAGTTTAGGAGCTAATACATGAATTGCCTTCCTATGTTCAGAATCAATTGAGGGACACAAATACAGAGTAGAAATTTTATTACTGATTAAAATCTATTGGAAAATAGCTTACATTTGTGGCCACAACAAAAGAGGTTAACTCCAGGAAAGATACACAAGAGAACAAAGTTCGAATATGTAACCACTGACTAATAATGTATTACTCCTATGTTGACTTACATTCCCAAATCCAAGCCACCCCATTTCAGGGGTAGAAGTTATTTGATAAATGTATTACATAATGAGCAGCAGACCAGAGGGTACCCAATATGGTAGAGGTCCCCATTTCCCCAGACCACAAATCATTAGTGGTGAGAGCCTGTTAGTAACTGAACCATGCAACAGGAGGTGAATGTCAGACTAGGGATCAAAACTTCATTTATATTTATAGCTACTAGTCATCGCTTGCATTACTGGCTGTGCTCTACCACCTGTCAGATCAGCAGGGGCATTAGATTCTCATAGGAGCATGAACCCTATTGTGACCTGCACATGTAAGGGATCCAGGCTGCACACTTTTTATGAGAATCTAACACCTGATGATCTGAGGTGGAGCTGAGGTAGTGATGCTAGCGCTGGGGAGCAACTGCAAATGCTGCATTATGGTGAGTGGTATAATTATTTCATTATATATTACAAAGTAATAATAATATAAATAAAGTTCAGACTAAATGCAATGCACTTGACTCATTCTGAAACCATCTTCCCCAAGTACATGGAAAAATTGTCTTCCACAAACTGATCCCTGGCACCATAAATGTTGAGGACCATTGTGTATGGGACAAAACATGTAAGGAAGCCAAAGAGAAGGGAGGCAATCTGAACATGATTTTAACTTCAAGTCTGTAGTTTACCTATAAGTCATACACTTCCATACACTTACCACCTTGCCCCACCCCAACAAAGAGGACAGAGAGAGGGTGGAGAGAAACTTGAAGTGTTCTTCCCACATTATCACCTTCCTGGAGACTAGAGTAAAAGTTCCCTTACTTTTCATGGAAATATAAGGAGGGGAGAATGAGTTGCAATATAAATAATATGCTAACAATTTAGTCTTTTCTAATTTCTAATTAAAATAGCTATGAAGATTCCAAAAAGAAAAGAAAAACTCAAAAAGATCAAAACTACGATTGGCAGCTGAATTCGTGTCAGAATCTCAGAGGAATTTCAATTAGGTAAAATACATGGAAACTGAAATGAGAACTCCAGTTCTTTGTTGACTGCAACAAATGTTTGCCATGTAAATGACACTGGAGATGGTGAGGAAGTAGATCTTTCTTTTTTAGAGGACTGTCCCTTGGCTCAGAGTGGGGAAAATCAACCACTAAAGTAGGCAACCTTCTTACTATTGTATGCAGTAGCTTCTTAAGACCTCTAGGCTGTTTGTATATATTTTTATATTTATAAGATCCCCTCATTCTATATTGTGGGTCTAAATTTCCCCAAAACTTTGCATTATTAGAGCTGAAAATAGATAAGCATGCCAATTATTTGTGTTATTAACTGAAAACACATTACTATTTTTCTGTTAAAAAGTGAAGAATTTCCCGGAATATCTATGAACATTTAGAAAAGCCTGACCACGACACTGTTGTTCATATTTTGAGCATGTTTTATTCATTGATTGTTACTTATACAAGGGTAAATGAAAAATTCTTTTTAAAATTTAATTAGGCCATGTAGTTTGGTCAACAAGTTTTAGATCCAGCAGAAAAGATAGAAGGAAGCCCTTCTCATTATTAGTGATTTACTATTTACCTTAGAATGTTCCCATCTGCCTTCCTGGTCCAGTTTGCAAGAAATCATTTTTGCTTTTGGTATCTGGTATTGGCCCTCTTTTTTTTTTTTTTTTTTCCCCTCTACGTAGTGATTTTGTCCAATCATTTCCACCAATATTCTGGGAAATGATAAGCTTCAAAATCTCATACTTAACAGAAACAAAATAGAGAAACAAATGTCTCAATCAAATATGTTCTTGTTTTCTTTATAAAACGGAGATAGAATTACCACTTTTCTTTTAGGGTAAAATGAAAAGCTTTACCCATAAACTTTGTTAAAACCCATAGAAAAATTGCATTTATGAATTAAGAGAATTCTTGATAACTAGCTATCTAACAAGATTCTGGAGCGCAAAAGACATTACATACCTCACAGTTTAGGAAAAGAAAATTACTTTAAAATGGTTTGTATCTAGAAGAGAGATATTAGAGAAAATGTATTTTGTGTGTATTTAATGATATTCAAGAAAATATATGCTCTCTACAGATCATTTTGACTTATATAGATCAAAATAAAATGAAAATATAAAGAGTAAGATAAAATAGGAGTTAACTGAGAAGTAGATACAAGGTAAAGTAGCTTGCTTATATAAAAATTAACTTGAAAGCATTAAAATCTGAATAAAATATAAGCAAAATATACATATATCAAAACTGTGAAATAAACATTTTCTTAAAATAGACCAACTAAATGGAACAGAAATGACAGAAATACACTGATATATTTTTTCAAAAACTGAAGACCCTAGCTTATTGATTGAGCAATTTCAGTAAATATCAGGAGAATATAATAAAATAAAACAAATTAAATCAAAGAACATCATGAAACTTTAAATTAAGGGAAAACATCTTTTAAGTTTAAATAGGAAGAAGTAGTTCCCCACAAAGGAACAAAAAGAGGCTGACCCTCAGACTTCTCTAGAACAATAACCACTAGAAAAGAATTTTGTGAGTCACAAACTCATTATGTCTCCAAGTCGTAATTTATCATAGACAGTAAGAGGAAAACATTCTCAGAAATTAGAGGGTTCAGAAAGAATACCACTCATATAAACAAAATATTTGGCAACATGTGTCACGGACCAAAAGATGTTCAAAATAAACTTACAGAAGGACTAGAATAGTAAAATCAGTTGGACATAAATTTAGTAATTATGACAAAAATATGCAGATAGTAAAATAGTAAAGAGTTAAATAGTAACTTTGTGCAATCAATCCATATTATTTGTAGATTCCAAATTTGCAAATTCATTTACTTGCTAAAATGTATTTGTGACCCTAAACCCCATACTTGCTCTGCCTTTGTAGTGATGCACGGACATGAAAGGAACAATGAAAAATTGGATGTGCAAGTGTGGCACGTATATGCCACGGAATACTACTCAGCCATAAAAAAAAAGAGATCCTGACATTTGGGAGAAAGTGGATGAATATGGAAGACTTACTGCTAAGTGAAGCAGGCCAGACTATGAAAGAGAGGCATTATTTACCCACTTAATATATTCTGAATGTCTGCACTCTATGGCAGAAACTGAAAGATTGGAAGGAATAAAAGCATGGAACACAATTGTGGATATTAGAAGCAGTGTAGAAGGAGAGTGAGAAATGATGGAGGGTGAGAGGGAGGGAATCAAGGGGAAAAGAAAGAAGCAAAACATTTAAGGGACACAAAAATGGAAAATTATCTGCTGATGATAATGTGTATGGTAATAACTTTGACAGGCCTAAATACAGTGTATTCATGCTGGAAAAACTCATTTTGTATGTTGTCATGATACACAATGGTTAAATATAAAATATAATAAGAAAGAAGGAAAGAAAGAAAGAAAAGTTGGAGTCACCTGATGTGGACCTTCCTAGCTGACATGGAACTTTCTTTATTTTTAATTCTCATATCATAAACAGTGTCATTTTTGTAGTATATGCACTGTGATGTCCTTCCCATTTTTGTGCTTTTTGGTGATTTTGCCATTTAAAATAGTCCTGATACATCGTGCTGAAGATAGCTGATGTTTTTATGTACAAGAAGGCTGTAATATTGCTTATAGAGAAAATATGTTCATTGATAAACTTTGCTTTGCATGAGTTTTAGTGCTATTGGTGTGAACTCAATGAATCACAATATGTATCAAATAAGATGTCTTTAAATTGAAATACACAGAAAACAAATTTACATATGGATGGGTAAATGAACAAGTGACCAAAGGCATACAGAAATCTTTGCTTGTATTTCTGAGCAAGGAGTGATGGTTCAGTATTTGTGATAACTTCATGTAAACTAACTAATGTGCATAATTAGGGTTGATTATATATGTGTGTGTAATATTAGCAAATAACCTGAAAAACTTTGTAAGTCTAGCATACTTGATAAAAGGGAACATGAAAACTAACAAAGATAAAACCAAGATGAGCACTGCCAATCAATCTTATTTATTATTATTTTGGTATATTGGATTGGATTATTATTCTCAGTTATTTTACTTTCCCCTTACCTGTAAGAGGATCATATATCTTTGCCATTGCCATACATTGTGCCATGTCTCCTTGTGGAAGTAATATAATTTCTCAACTCAATAATTAATATCATGCTTAGCTATGTAACTGGTTTGATTAATTAAGTGTGAATAAGTAAAAAATAAGGGCTGCACTGCCTGCTTGGATCCTAGGATAGTGATAGCATTAAAGTGAAGCCATAGACCTGCAGTCAACATGCAAATTGCGAGGAGGTAGTGAGAAAAAAATATCTTTTTTATGTGTGTCACTAACATGTTGGGTGGTTAGTTACCTCAACTTTATCTAGAAAACAACTGACCAATAAAAAGATGGATGCAGGGCCAGCCCAGTTAAAGATGCCAGATCCTACATGGCCAATGGCAGTTCAAATCCTGGTCCCAGAGGCTTGGAAAACATCCTAGGTGCATGCATGCAAGCCCAAAATCTTGATCAGGTGGAGAAATGGGAAGCGGGTATTTTCTACCTCTCCATTGCTCTCTCTCTGCCTCTGTCTTCTCTGATGAGCACACCTACCCTCTGACAATTAAAAAGATATGGATGCAAAAGTCCTCCAAACATACTAGCAACTTGAATGAAACATTTACTTCAATATTTTAAATTAAATGTAAGATATTTGTTTAATAAATTCATTATTTTATTAAACTAGAAAATAATGACCATGTAGGATTTACTCTAGAATTTAACAAATAGTTTAATGCTATGAAATTTATTGCTATAGTCTAACAATAGTAAACTAAGAAAACAAACCTATGATCCGGTAAATTGACCATGAAGATACATTTGATTAGATCTAAAAGCCATTCAATATGAAAATGCTTAATAAGCTTGGATTGAAACAGACATAATTAAGGTTATAAGCATCATTTCACCAGTGAATTCTTAGATGTTTAATGTTAAGGAATAATTTGAGAATGCCTGTTCTCACTGCTACTTTCAACATTGTTCTAGACATTCTAGCCAATACCTTAAGATTAAACATGTAATAGTTTCAACTCATAGAAAAGTGGATACCAAATTAAGTAACATATTTAGGGAGCTGGCCAGAACAGCATTGGAATGAACAAAACTAAAAACATAAAAGTGATAGCTAGGGGCCAGCAGGTGGCATGGTGGTTAAGGTGCTGGATTCCCACATAGTGGACTGCAGTTTAAGTCTCTGGCCAGGTGGCCTGCTTTCTCACTTTCCCTCCCTCTATCTCTCTCTGTCTCTTTCTGGTCAATTTAAAATATTATAATGGGCAATAAAGTTAAATTAATGATTCTTAAAAAAAGTGATGGCTATAGGATAGAAAATTAACCTCCAGTAATCAGTTTAATTTATATACAACAAACTAAGTTCATGTCATGAAATGAATGATATCATTTACTATATCAATGAAAATATAAATTATGTAGATCTCTATATATAGATGGATTTAAAAATTTATATATATGTGTGTGTGTGTATATACACACACACACACACACACACACACACACACCTATGCCTCCTTGAAGATTATGGCTATTATGGCTAGAATATTTTAAAATATAAAGTAGTACTATAATTCAGTTTAGAAATTAACTATTAAAGCTGTGATATTTTCTCAAGCAAACCTCTACTTCTTTCCAAAGAACAGGTATTTTTATATTGAGCTACAGCTCTGCTTAATTCATCCTTCTTCTACAAATCAATACCTCCTTTGTTAGAATTGCAATTGTGCTTACTCCTTCTATTAGTTACTTAATCATTGGGACAGGTGCATCTTTAAAAATTAGGTTTTCTGCTGGGCTAAGAAATTGAAATAACTTAGGCCAGCCAGTGGTGCGGTGGTTAAAGTGGCTGGATTCCACATGGCTGACTGTATGAATTGAGTCCTTGACTCAGTGGCTTAAAAAAACATGCTGGGCACGTGTGCATGTGCGCCCAGTCTGAGAGGAGAATGGAGGAGAAGGTATTATAATGTGGCCATCTCCACTAGGAGGTACTTTCTCCCTTTCTCCCTTTCTCTCCCCTTTACCCCGCCTATCTCCAGTGAGCTCACATGTCCTGTAGCAGATATTAGAAAGAAAGAAGAAAGGGGACCAGCAGATGGTATAATGACTATGCTGCTGGACTCCCATGTAGTTGACAGGGGTTCGAGTCCTGGACCCAGTGTCTTAAACTCACACTGCCTAACGTGATACAATTATCCTTCAGAGAACCCAAAATACCATCCTTCTCCAGAAGAGGATGTGAAGTCCTTGAGTGATGTTTACTCTTCTCCTTGAAATCCTGTAACTTAAATACTTGGATAAAAAATATTCACAATTCTTATATGATGAGGAAAGAAAACAGATATTTGCTTAATACACACAAACATACACAAACATACATAAAAATGTATATGTAAAAAACTGAGGAAAACCTCATGACAATTTTAGAACTCCTTTCTTTAATTGGTCACATGGCTGTAGTATTTATAACTACCTTCCCACACTATGCATTTCATATTTCCTCTGTCTTTAGCAATAATCTCAACTGCTCATGGTTCTTTATTTGATGTGGTAACAAAGCCTTTATTCCTGAACAGTCTGAGTCCTTAGTAGTTCTTCCTAGATTGGATTGTTGTAGTTTTACATTGACCTAATTAACCATAGGACATTATAATACTAAGAGATCTTCTATTTCAGACATACTTTCTTATCTTCCTTGTGGAGCAATCATCCAATTTCCCCCTGATAGTGAAGATAAGTCACCTCAGACGATACTGTAAGTCCTTTCTTTACCTGTTCATTCAGAGGCACAAGAGGCACAAAAGGACCTAATGACAGTTTGACTTCCAGTTCAGTGGACTCATTATTGTGTTTCCTGGTAGAAGCATTCCTCTCTCTGGAAATATGACCTCTAGAACAGTAGAGCATAATAAGTACAGTAATAGAAAGCAAATTTTTTCCTAGTGGGTCTCTAGGGTTGTTAGTGAGTGGTGCCATTTCAATTTCTGCCCCTTGATTTCCTGAACTCATGACTTTTGGCTATTGGATAATCACCACTATGTATTGGATGATGAGTCAGAACATGTAAAGCCTTCTGAAGAACACTTGCCCAAGTCCTACAAAGTATCACTACCAAGCTGGTGTTGTAACTGACTCTTCACAAAGCCATTCCATAATTGTGTCAAGCCAATTGCTTCAGAATGGTGGGAAACATGGTAAGACCAGTGAATTTCATTAGTGTAGACCCACACTTTCATGAAGTGAGTTCCTTGATCAGAAGCAATGCTATGTAAAATACTATGACAATGGATAGGACAGTCAAGTTGACACATGAAATTAACCATCAGAAAGGGTTTTCGTATATGTAGTATATATACATATATCTGTGTATCTCTATACATACCTATAAATGTCTGTATATTTATGTATCTATGTGTTTATCTTTCTATGTCTAGATTACTTCAGATATACTTCAGATAAGTTCATTCTTTGAAACTTTTATTTATATAGATTACTTACTGCATAAAAGTTAAGCATACAATTCTCACAACATATATCTACTTTGTATTTCTAGTCATAAGCTATATAGCATTGCAACAGGTAATTTGCAAAATACTAGTCAGTAGTGTCTAGTTTCTAAACCTGGTTCTCATCATCATTGCTCTTTTTTTCATCTTCTGTTCATTCTATCTGGGTTCCAGACTTTAAAACAACAACAACAACAGTTACATTGTTCAGATTGATTAACTCCTTGTACCAGGAGTAAAAATATAATTTTTTAAACAAAAAACTCATCTGTGGTATAGGCTAAATTTAGAACTTTAATGTGAACAATATTATTAATAAAAACTACTTATACAAGTCTTGTAGTAGATCCCCATTTGTTTCCATATGGAATCTTAAAAATACAGAACTTAAGAAAGTTAGTTTCCTCTGGTGTGTTAACAGTCTAAATATTTTCTGCTACAGTTTCCTGTTAATGGATTGGAATTTTTTTTATTTTCTGTTTTGATTTTTGATTGATGACAAAACCTTTCAAAATCAGATCTACCTCAGAAAGTTTTCCCCAGTCTCCCCTCTCAATTCTAATGTGTTACATGTCCCAAGAAAGTGCACCTCTAGAGATTATGTCTATTTGGGGTGGCTCATCCTCTGTACTTTAGTTAAATGATTATATATCTGTTCATCACATTAGACCATGAGTTTCTAAAGGGTAAGGGCAAAATCCTTTTTAACTTTGTATCCTCAGAATGCAGTGTGATGAGATAGAGCAGTTACTGGATTGATTGAAAGAAGTAGTGTAAAGGAAAAGGCTAATGACTAGAGAAACGAAGCTGAGTTTCCAAGCTCAATATCCAGTTCTATAACTTTGAACAAGGCAATTGTAACCTATATTCTCTACATTCTCTCAATGACACAAAGGAAGTCAAGTTACTAAATACCCTTTCTTAGAAATGTCCTACAATACTGGACTCTGCAGATATTCATGAAATTTTTTTTGATTAATACATTATTACTGGAACTTTCCAATTTTTCTTGGTCAAGGCTAAGCCATCATCTAGAAGTTATCCTCACTGGTACCATATTTACAATGTCATTTATAAACGGAATGTCATTCATGAGCAGAACTGGATACTGTTTTCTGATTTCTTGAAAGGACAACTACTGTGTAAATTCTTTCAGTTCTTAAAAACATGAAGAATAAGCGAATATTGTTTTCATAATCCTGTCTGTAACTATGGCAGATGTAAAACTGAGTTCAGAAATCCTAAGAGAAAAGAGCTTAAACAAAACTGCATACGATGCACAAGTTTTAAGAGGAAGCTTCACATAAAAGATCTAGTTAAGAAGAATAATTGCTCCCATTTCTTATTTTGCCCAGATGATATTCACATAACATTTCTATCATCAACTGGCAAATTCACTGGAGATAACAAAATTGTCCAATTAGCCAAAAGTACTTGCACCAAACAATAGATATTCCAAATAGGCTACCCTAAGAAGGTCATTTTCCCTGTCTAATTCTTTGAACATTGTGCTTGAGATATTGAAATGTAACACATTTGTGTTTCATGATTGTGGGTACTTTAGCAAAAAGGGGCCAACAACTCTTTTCAATTGTACCCATGCCTATTTTGACAGACTATCATAGATAAAACATCTTGCTTGATGAAGTGGACACTCTGCTCTTCCATCATTTGTATTCTTGTAAAGTTCAATTACATTTTCTTTTAAAGCCTTACTATATTAAACTTAGTGTCAGCAATTGTCCATAATGAAATTCATATTTTACTTAGTTTGAGAAACTTCTTGGATTGGGAATTTTCAACTCAATTTATCTTATTATGTTTATTTCAATTTAATCTCTAGTTGTTTCATTTCATGCTAAGTATAACAAAGAATATAAGAAAATAATTTCTAACATTTGTGAGCAAGCAAAGGACAGGATTCATTTTTGTGGATGTTAGATGGATCATATAAAATTTTATAACTGTTTTAATAACCATAGTACTTTTTTCAGAGCATACAATGCCACCTTAGATGGACCTGTCATTTTCTCCTATTTCTATAGCATATGCTTAATCTTACCATAGCACTAAGCTTACTATATGGATATCTGTTAGCTAATGCTGCAATAAATCAGTGTAACGAATCACCCCAAATTTGGGTGCCTTTAAATGATAAGTCTATTGATTGCACTTACTTATCTTCATATCAACTGTGGATTGACTGATCTAGACTGGGCTTGCTGGGCTCTGCTTCAAGCTGCAAGTTGGCTAAGCTTAACTTCAAGTAATGGGTTAGATTTTGGTTTTCTCCACTTTGCTTTTAATCCCTGCCTATTACTATTAAGCATTTCAAATTTTGGACTGACCCCTTTGCCTAGTGGTTAAAGGAGCTAGATCCCGCATGGCTGACCATGGTTCAAATTCTAGTCCTGGCAGCTTGAGAAACTTGCCAGGTATTTAGGTGTGCTTACCTAAAATCTTGACAGAATGAAGAAATAAGGACAAGGGACTGTGCCACGACCATGACTCATTGTGTGTGTGGGTGCTTTCTCTTCCTCTTTCTTTTTCTCTTTCTCTCTGTCTCTTTCTGGTAATCACATGTGTCCTCCAGCAAAACAAATGAATGAAAAACATCTCAAATTTTATCCTACTATAGGCCAATGAGTATCTACCACAGTTTCATAGATGCTGTCAGAAGACATGAGACTTCTTGGTCAGTGGCAAAGGATCTTATTATTTATTACTACTGTTATTATTGTCTTATTATATATTAATAGTCATACTACAGTAAACAGAGATTTGTGATTATTGAGTTTTTTTTTTTAATTTTGTTTGTTTGTTTTGCTAGAAGGTGCATACATTCACTAGAGAGAGGGAAAATTAGAGTACCCCCATGAGGGATGGTCATGTCATAATCCCTTCTCATTCATTTCTCCTTTTAGGATTTTGGGCATACATACACATGTGCCCGGCATGTTTTTTCAAGCCATTGGGGTCTGAGACTTGAACTTCTCAGTCAACTGTATGGGATCACAGTTGCCTTAACTAACCTGCTACTGACTGGTTTCATTTCTCTTGTTTTTTAAGCTCCCTGGAGGTTATATGGAGAAGAACACAGATGCATTCAGTGGATCTGTGTCATATTTAAGAAACCTCAAGCTTTTTAGAGAGAGATTTTTGCTATAGGGTGTGTGCACTTGGCAGAGAGACAGAGAGATAGAGAGACATAAAGCAAAAATCACCCCCAAGGAGAGATAACCATGCCGCAATCCATTCTCCTCCATTCTCCTCTTGAGATCTTGGGCATGCACACACCTGTACCCAGCATGAGTTTTAAGCCACCGGATACAGGACTCAAACCACGGTCAGCTATCTGGGAAACTAGTGATGTAACCATTTAGGAACTTCTAGAAAACTTGTCCAACCATTGACCCAGATGGAGACATTATTTTTCTGATCAGGAATCTTCCCTTTGCCTCAGAGGGAAATGTAACCTGTAACCTCTAAGGCTATTTTCTCTACAAAATTTTAGGCAATGATATAGAAGAGCAAAGTCATCAGTGCCTTTTACTCAAATAAAATATAGGAATGTGAGAGATCCTTGGGACCAGCAGTTAGCGTAATGGCTATGTCGCTGGATTCTCACGTAGTTGACCGCGATTCGTGTCTCAGACGACTTAAAACTCATGCCAGGCGCGTGTGCATGCGTGCCCAAGATCCTGAGAGGAGAATGGAGGAGAACGGATTATGGCATGCCCCCCCCGGGGGGGGGATTTCTTGCTTTCTGTCTCTCTGTCTCTCTCTTTCTTCCTGGTGAGTGCATGTGCCCTATAGCAAAAATCTCTGAAAAAAAAAAATGTGAGAGATCCACATAGAATTACTTCCAAGTATTCTTTTTGGACCAGTGTCTACCCAAGGTATGTTCTCATGGTGAATGGCATGAACACATGTGCTAACATTCCATTGGGCAAAGTAAGTCATACTACTAAGCCCAAAGTCAGTGTGGAGGGGAAATACATGCTACTCCAAATCTAATACAAAGAATGAACATTGACTGAGCAATAATATGATCTATCGTTTAAAGAATATTGAAATTACTTAGCTTCTTCTTCAAGCTAATGCTAATTGTGGATGAAGACTATGTACTATCCACTACTATATTTTCCAGGCATTGGCAGATTATTTTAGTATGTGATCAGTTAGTTTGTTTCATTTTGGTTTAATGAATAAATGTCCATATAAGACTGTTTAATATAATTACTGTAGTTTAAAGGTTATCTGTTTGTGTTCTTTATGATTATATTTAATGATTATGGGACCGGCAGTTGGCGTAATGACTATGCTGCTGGACTCCCATGTAGTTGACCGTGGTTAGAGTCCCAGACCCAGTGGCTTAAACTCACACTGGGCTCATGTGCGTGCGTGCTCAAGATCCTGAGACAAGAATGGAGGAGAAAGGATTGTGGCGTGGCCATTCCCTCAGGAGGATGATTTCTCGTTTCTGTCTCCCTGTCTTTCTCTATCTTTCTGGCGAGCATACACGCCCTATAGCAAAAACCTCTCCCTCCCCCCAAAACAAAGTTATTTAATGATTACTACTCCAGTTGCAATATAGTACTAAAAAGACATTAGAAGAATGTGGTCCCCGGTGCTAAGCAGTCAGCATTCTGATCCTAAAGCTGCCATTTACTTGGGCAAGTTACTCAGTTTTATGTACCTTAATTCTTTTATTAGTAAAAGGGGGGCTAAATGTAGTACCTATCACATAGAATTATGATCAATTGAGTTAATACATAAAAAATGCTAAGAACAGGTCTGATATGTATCATTCACCATGAGTGATGAGTGTTGGGTATCATTATTACCAAGCATATTATTAGGAAATTTACATGTATTAATTCTAATTTTAATAGTAATCTATGAGATTACTATTATGTGTATTTTATATATAAAATCATAAATTCCTAAATTACTTATTAATTAACTAATTTAACATCTTTCACTATGAGAAACTATTATTTTAATTAAGCTGGAATTATAGCTATACTGGATAGATGTTCAAGGTTGAATTTAAATTTTTTACAAGATAGCTAAAGAAACTTTGAATATTTGTTCTGTACCTCACAATTTTAAAATATCTTTAAAAATTAGGAGATTTTTTTCTTCTACACGGGGAAGATCCCAGTGATAATAGTGATATTGATCCAGTGATAATAAAGGTAGTGATCATCACAATGATAACAATAACACTAAAATTTAAAAAATAACTCAAAGCAACCTCAACGTTTTGGGGATCTTAATATAAACCTTTTTTGAACTAGAGCAATATATATGTATATAGTCACTAAGATTTTTTTTCTCTACAGTTTGAGTTATCTTTTATAGTTTTTAACATGCTTTAACATGGATTGTAATCTAATTTTGACAATAAGGCAATCACAAAATTAATAGTTTTGTTTTTGTTTTTGATTTTTTTTGTTAATTTTCAGTGCAGTAGACCCATTTTAGGTTTTCCAAATTAATGTGTTGGCATGTTCCTCATTAGCAGGAGTGGTTGTCAAAATTCTAAAAGAAAAGGGTCTGAGTTTGGGTTATGATTAACTGACCCTTAGTTCTAAAATCTGTCAAGTTGATTTTTTTTCTACTCACCATATAAGTGGATCTAACACTGTTGTGCTCTTTTTGCTGACCTTAATAAATCTTGACTTCCCATTACACTTATTTTGTACGTTGCTTTAAGTGCTAGTCTACATTTTACCAAGGCTATTAGTGTATCTCTTTCTCAGTTAATTAAATAGTGCCTAAGATGGTGAGAAATCTCTCCTCGAAGGATTTTGTTCATCAAACTTGGAAGGAATGTTTATTACTTCATTTTATAGCTGAAACATTTTCACAATGGAAGAGAGAAATCCAGTCTGTGACAACTAATCATCTCCATCACAAAATTAATTCTGTTTTGTCGCTAAAATAAATGTCACCATGAAAAAACTTTTAATTTACCATAGTATTTTAAATCATCCTTTTATTTCTAATATCTTCATTTCATATGTTGCTATTTTGTACATTTTGAACATCATACTTCCATTCTATTTTATGTTTTATTAATAAAAGTAACCCACCCAATGTTTTTAGACTTAAATTTAATTTTATTGGATATTAACTTTTATCATATATCTGTAGTTTGTATTTTTCCTGCTGTTCTATTTACTTAAAATTTTTTCTTTTTTTTTTTTTTTTTTTTTGGAGAGGTTTTCGCTATAGGGCGCGTGCACTCGCCAGACAGACAGAGAGAGACATAGAGACAGAAAGCGAGAAATCACCCCCCAGGGGGGATGGTCACGCCACAATCCCTTCTCCTCCATTCTCCTCTCGGGATCTTGGGCACGCACGCACACGTGCCCGGCGTGAGTTTTAAGCCACCGGGTCCGGGACGGAAACCGCGGTTGACTACGTGGGAGTCCAGCGACATAGCCATTACTCTAACTGCTGTATTTACGATCATTCAAACAATAAAGATTATATATATAGCAAATTAATTTTTCCTCTTTTTGTATCTTTGCCATTCATATATCAAATATAATAAATATTCATAATTTATTTTGATTCCTAATATAATTTTTCTATTGTCGTATTAAACATAACAAATTTCAGAAGTTGTTTTTAAAATTAACATCATGGTATTATAACCTATTTTGTAGTCTACAGATTCTTTTCTTTGCTTAATAAAGTGAAAAGAAAAAAAAAGGGAAAAGCAACTCTAGTCAAAATTACTAGGCTTAATTCTTTAATTCTTTTTGTAAAATAATGACCACAAAGAATTGATGATATTTTTTGCCTTTTCAAGTAATTGAAAGCATTTTGGAGGAAGTCACTACTAACTGGTATAATACAACACCTCTTTCGGTTTTTTATTGCTTTTTCAAGGAGATTAAGTCATTTAGGAGGGGAGGTGTGATTTAATTTCTTTCTCCCATTCATGCTCTTCTTCCAATTTTCTTTTCTGTTACTGATTTCTATGTAACCTTTATGTATTTTGGATTATATCTTGTATTTTTATATATTCTGCATATATCTCTTATTTGTCAATTGTCTTAACTTGGTGAACTTTGTTTGTCTTATATATTTTGACACGGTCAAATTTACAAAAGTTGTTTTTGTAGTTTATGCTTTTTCATTCTTTGACAGGTTTTTATATTAATATTGTTACATTCATTGATCTTTATATATTGTAATCATTTTATGTTTAATTAGGAAATCTTTTCTCAGTCTTCAAGTCATGAAGTTATTTCACTTTTTTCTTTTAGCATTTAGTACATTAATCTATCCGAAATTTCTGGGAAGTCAGTAATTTTAGTGCATTACTTGAATAGTTCATTCTTCCCTCTTGATAAGTATTTGCTATAACCAAGTTCTCAGACATGCCTGCGACTCTTTCTTATTGTGTTTTACTGATTTATTTGTATATATCCTTGCCAGTAACACCTAGTTTGATTAACATATGATGTTTTAGTAAGCTATTGTCTGTCTGTCTTCTTGATCATCAGTGACATAGCCATTGCGCCAACTGCGGGTCCCTTTCCCACATTTTTTTTGTTTAAGCCAGTGTGAGTTTAAGCCACCAGGTCCGGGACTCTAACCATGGTTGGCTACATGGGAGTTCAGCGATATAGTCATTATGCTAACTGCTGGTCCCTGATGATCATCTTATTTTTAAAAGCATTTATTTATGTATTTCATGAGCAAGAAGAAGAGAAAGAGATCATTGACAGAATTTCACCAAGACACAATCCTCTCCCCAGCTTCCTAGCCAGCCAGAATCACTGGCATGCAGGCTTGCCCAGTATGTTCAGATCAATGTGGGATCCAAACCCTGACAACCTATATTTCTCCAGTATTGTACAGTAGTGCCCCGCTGCCTGTGTCACCATATCTGGACCAATTTTCTTCTTTAGAATTGTCTCTTCAAGTTCTGCATTTTTTCATCTTAATTCTAAAATCAATTTCATAGTTCCAATAGAATAAACTATTGGGGGCCAGCTGCCGTGGCAAAGTAGTAATGCAATGCTCCATGATGCTGAGGCCATATGGAAATGGTCTGGGTTTGTGTCCTGAGGTCTCGTCTGTGCACGTCGCCGGGGTGGGGGAGGGGGGTTGTGCTTGCCCAGGATCCTGACTGGCTGAAGCTGGGGGTAGGATCGCATCTATAGGGGATGCCTGTCTCTCTGCCTGTCTCTCTGTCTTCTTCTCGCCTGGAAGCACTAAATAAATAAACTTTTTTTTTTAAATGACCCATTGGGATTCTTTTTGCAATTGTATTGAATTTACAGATTATATTTTGAACAAGATCTGATGCTTGAAAATATTCTTTGTTTTCTAATCTTGCTAAGCACCTCTGATTGATGCAATTTTGTCCTCTATCTGGAATTTTGGGAGAGATGTAGTAAAGAAACTCAAATTTTTATCTCAAAGTAGAATTCAAAAAACACAATCACATAGCTTTAGTCACAGGGTAACATTTACTATAAAATAATGCACCATTGTGTGTGGCATAAATTGAATCATGAACCACTGTATTCCAATTATGTCCCATACAACCTACTCTTCGTACAGTTGGCTTTAGTGAGGGCTGACATCACACAGGCAGCTCAAAAGTTCTGCAGATGTTCCTATGACTCAAATCTTACCAGACTATCTCCTAGGATCCTGATATTAAATGCAGGGATCCAGTAGTACCTGAGATTTCACAGCTCCTCATTTTAGGACAAATCGCTGTAGCTACAATACCTTCTTTTTACATGGCAGATACACTTCCAAGGTGACTAATCATTTATGCTTTTTCAAAATCATTGTATATAACAAGTCTAGGATGCCTAGCAAATGAAGAGAAGAGACAAAATGGGAGAATCTTCTTTTCTTTCTTTCTTTCTTTCTTTCTTTCTTTCTTTCTTTCTTTCTTTTTTTTTTTTTTTAGAGGTTTTTGCTACAGGGCACGTGCGCTCGCCAGAAAGACAGAGAGAGACAGAGAGACAGAAAGCAAGAAATCACCCCCCGGGGGGGATGGCCACGCCGCAATCCCTTCTCACCAATTCTCCTCTCGGGATCTTGGGCACGTACGCACACGCGCTTGGCAAGAGTTTAAGCCACCGGGTCCAGGACTTGAACTGTGATCGACTACATGGGAGTCCAGCGACATAGCCATTCGCTAACTGCTGGTCCCCTAATGGGAAAATCTTATTTGGAGAAGAGGAAGAGAGATTATGAAGTTTTCTCTTAGAAAGACTGCTTGAACAAGATAAATGTGAGACTGGGGAAGGAGAAGGTACACAATTTGGAAGAACAGCATCATGCAAGGTTCCTTGCACTGGTGGAGGGTGGGTCCATGACTAATATGCACAGAATGATTTAGAAAAAGATTGAATAGGGGCATAAGCAAGTCTAGTCCCCTCTCATAGTTTTTCATGAATCCTATGTATTCTCGTTTGCTACAAGAAAGCTTTGGGCAGCCGGGTGATGGTTATACATCTGTGGCTTTGGCAAGCACAGTAAGGTGAAAGATTTTGGGGAAGACAATTACAAGCCTGGCAGGATAGAGTGTGGAAGCCATACACCTTCTTGACACACTCTTTTCAGTCACAGGTTTGTAAATATACCTTCTACATCTATTACAAATGCCACAAATCTAGTATGAAAACTCAGGAAGAATTTAAAATTATAAGTGGGGCATTTAGATAGATAGAACACCACATCCACAACATGAATTTGAAAATAACATTGGCCTTAGTACTTCTACTCTTGGAAACATGTGCTGGGAATTTTAAACTCCACATATCATCCGAATTGATTTGGAATGTTGGCACAAAATCTATTTCGGACTTTAGGTGAGCATGAAGAAAATAGAGCAGTTATTTTGTCCTTTCACTATAAGACTGAACTTTATCCCCTTAATGTTGAGCTCACATCAGAATTGGTTGTACTCCCACTTTGGCAGATTGAGAGGAAGAACTTGTAGTCTGAGCAACAGTTCTTTAATTTTATAATGGTGACATTCCATCAGCGGGCAATGTGGCCTGTCTCCTGAAACTGCATCTGTAGCATGGCATCGTGTGTCATCTGCCGTTTCAATTCTTTCATTTCTGCTGCTGGGATTTTTTAATAAACATTTAATGATATTGCAAATATGTGTTCATAGAAACTATAATAGTTATTATAAAATATACATTAACTTTAAAACATTTCATTATTTTTGTTTTCAGAGAGACAAGAAGATACACCAGAAAGTGTTATTTCCTTTAATCTCTTTTTATGGGCTTCATTGAAGAAACTGTCTTTTCCTGGTTCACAGGTAAGCGATTTCCTCTCAGTTTTTTTTTTTTTCTCTCAGTTTCTTTTCTTTTTTTTTTTTTCTGGGACAAGTGCATGTGCTTGCCAGACAGACAGAAAGAGAGAGAGACATAAAGCGAGAAATCACCCCCTAGGGAGGATGGCCACACTGCAATCCCTTCTCCTCCATTCTCCTCTCGGGATCTTGGGTACACACACACACGTGCCCGGAGCGAGTTTTAAGCCACCAGGTCCAGGACTCAAACCGTGGTCAACTACATGGGAGTCCAATGACATAGCCATTATGCTAACTGCTGGTTCCTCCTCTCAGTTTCTGTTGACAATTGAGTTCTGAGAAGGAGAAGAGTCCTCCCAGAAATGTTGATAAATGAGAACACCTGTAGCGCTGTCATGAGCTTCTTCCTATGGGGCTCTCCTTTCTTTTCCTCTCTAGTCAGGAGCTCCATGAACACCTTTCTCTCATTTGTTTTAAATTCCTCAGTGAAACTTGGTTTTCCTTTATGCTTATTTTTTCCAATTATTATTATTATTTATACACTCAATTGCTATACATCATTTAGATTGCAAAGAGACTTTATCCACCATGATATATACCTCATTCATGCTTCTTAGGAGAGAACACCTTGTTGCTGTCTGTCAAATTGTGAGATATTTGGTAGGAAAGTGATGCACAGAAAATAAAGAGGAAGTTCCCTGCTATAGGACTACAAACACTGGAAATCAAACTTTCTGAGTCTTTTGTTGTTATAGTGAATTGGATTGTAATTTACTATTCTTAGGCATGTTGCTGTGTCCCAGGTATCATCACATTTGAAATGTTCCTCTTCCAGGGTAATTTCATATGATTTTAGAGATATGCATGAATTGTTATTAAATGATGAAAACAGTATCACCAAAAAAGGATAGTTGTTGAGCTGGTCTCATAGTGCAGTGGTTAAGTGCTACACATCAAGAATCAAATTCCACATAACCAACCATGGTTCAAATCCCACCACTGGTAGCTTGAAAGACACACCAGGTACATATGCATACATGCCCAGGATCCTGACGGGAAGGAGAAACAGAGGAAAACGGATGGTGGTGTGACTACATCCCATTGTGGAGGTACTTTCTCTCTCTCTCTCTCTCTCTCTCTCTCTCTCTCTCTCTCTCTCTCGCAAATGCATACAGCCTCACTATTCACCTCCAAATGGTAAATGTACAAAGGGAAGTTCAGAGGTGTTATGAAACTTATCTGGCGTTATATAGCTGATAAATTTGGGGATTTCATGGAATAGATTATCAATGCTCTTATTAGTTTCGTCACCTTCTGGAATACTGATTATCCAGATGTTTGGGCATTTAAAGGTATCTACTATTTCTCGGGGCTGGCAAGTGGCATGGTGGTTAAAGGTGCTGGACTGCTGACCACGGTTCAAGTCTCGGACCTGGTGGCTTGCTTTCTCACTTTCTCTCTCTCTCCTCTGTCTCTCTCTGATCAAACTGGAAAATAATAAGGATTAATAATAAATAAAGTTAAATAAAATAATTCTTTAAAAAAAAGGTATCTACTATTTCTCATTTTGGGGGTTATTTTCCCAGTTTTTTTGATGATTTTTTTCTAGGTCAGGGGTTTTGTCTTCTACATCTGAGATCAATCTGCATAATCTAGCCTGCTTTTCTTTTTTTTTTTTTTTTTTTTTTGTGGAGAGGTTTTCGCTATAGGGCACATGTGCTCAGCAGACAGACAGAGAGAGACATAGAGACAGAAAGCGAGAAATCACCCCCCAGGGGGGATGGTCACACCGCAATCCCTTCTCCTCCATTCTCCTCTCGGGATCTTGGGCACGCACGCACACGCGCCCGGCGTGAATTTTAAGCCACCGGGTTCGGGACACGAACCGTGGTCGACTATGTGGGAGTCCAGCGACATAGCCATTACACTAACTGCTGGTTCCCTCTAGACTGCTTTTAATACTTTTGAGGAAGATTTTGATTTCCTGTATTACAGCCTTTATCTCTAACAATTCAGTTTGATTCTTTTTTATGGCGTGTATTTCTTCTTTAAAATTATGGAAGAACTTCTTCATCTCCTGGAACTCATTGTCATTTTTCTCTTGCATCTTCTGGAGTTCGTTGTCTCTTTACTTTTACATCTCATTTAGTTTTGTCACTATTAATATTCTGAATTCTTTATCTGACATGTCCATGAGTTCCATTGTACTATATGTGGATGATGAGGAGTTGTTCTTCTCCCTTGGGGGAGAGATATTTTCTTGGTTTCTCATATTTGTTGTGCCTTTCTGGTGATTTCTAGTCATCTGTTGGATTATACTTTTCTTCCTAACTTCTTGGAGTTAATTCTGAGCTTTCAGAGGTGTGAGGCAAGAGATGATGCACAATCTCTCTTAAGTTCCATTTCCCTGACACTCACCCAGCAACATGCACTTTTGTCATTGGAACTAGATATTCCAAAGGTCTCCCAGTTTCTAGAGAACAGGTGCACCAGGGCCGAGGTGTGAGGTTTCAACTGAGGAAGACGGAAGAGGTCTTGCAGTGTGCAACACAGACTGCACACTTCAGGAAACTATGAAGTCTGAAATAATTGGGAGGTAGTGGAGCTCTTAGGGTGGTCTTTGGCCTGTCCTGGCTGGAGTAGATGTCCAGAAGGCATGGGGGTGGGGAGAAGGAAGGGTAGGACTATCCAGATCCCAGTAAACACACCTGAGAATTCAGAGGCATGTGGGGGTTGGAGGGAGAGAGGAGCCTTGCTCTTTCTGCAGCTCCATCCTTCTCCCTGCTAGTCACTCTGTATTCTCTCTTCTATGATTTTTAGTCATTTGGTAATGTATTCTCATTGGGCTAATTTGTTAGGAGAAGGTTTCTGCAATTGTAAGGTCTTGCACTTCCCTTTACTGTGAGATACTTCTGTGCCAATTTCTCTTTTCTGCTGTGTTTTGCAACATGGTACCCACAGAAGGAGATTTGAGTTCAGATTTATGAAGAGGAGTTTCTCCCTTCTTGGAGCAGGTTTAGTGAGGGTTGAGAATGTCTCTGACCCTAACAGTGTTCAGATGTTTGGCTACTGTGCACCTAGACCTGTCTAGACACTCAGTGTGTGGAGGCTGAGAAGCAGTGAGAAAGTAAGATAAAAGAAAAAGAAAACAGAAAAGGAACAAAGGGGGGAAAAAAGAAAAAAGAAGACAAAAACAACAAAAAAAGAAGCAGCTTTTATTTTTTTAAAAGAAAGCAAAATATGAAAACCGTTAAGCATACTTACATGCTGTGAGAAAAGGGCAGGACACACCTCAGGTATAGATGGCTTCTGAAAGGGCCTGCAATTTGCCTGTCCTATGCAGGGGGAGGAAAGGAGAGGATTAGCAAGAGAAAGGAGAGGTTATAGACAAAAGAAAAATTATTTTAAAAATTTAAAAAAATTGAAAAAGAAGAGAAGAGAGAGAAAACAGATTTCTCTGTCTAGCTTTTTGGATCTGAAAGATAAGAAAGGCTTCAACTGCCCTCATCCCTAAAAATGGCAGGACACAATTCAGATGTAGATGGCTTCTTAAAGGGCCTGCAATTTGCCTGTCCTGTCTAGCTTTTTGGGTCTGGAAGGTGTGAAAGGCTTCAGTTGCCCTGGTCCTTGAAAAGGGCAGGACATGCCTCAAATGTAGATGGCTTCTCGAATGCTACAGTTTTAATCACCAAAAATAAATGTGATCAGGAATGTGCAGAGCAAAACAACAAAACAAAGAAATAAGTGTGTCATAGAATCACAGCTGCACAGTTTCTCAGATCCTTTGGCATAATGCCTAGAAAGATTAAAAGAATCTTTTAGCAATGAAACTCAGGAATATAACAACAAAAAAGCCATTTCTTACTTCAAGAAATCTTTCACTATGAAAGTACTGAACCTAAAATGATAATGGCATGAAGTTCAGATACAAGGGCTTTAAACCTGTAACAGCACATCAGAAGTCATTCTTGGCTTCTCTTGGGACTAACAGTAATCTCTGACATTGCATCTACATTCAGCTTATCCCTTCAACATGAACTGTAATTCCAGTAGAAGTAACTGGATGGATTTGAGTAATATGACGTTGCAAGAGTTCTTAATGACAGTGTGTTAGCTATTGATGATCTTTTCACTTCGTGATATTTTCCCTTCTCCTTTAATAATGTTTTCAAGAGCCACTGATTTACTACTTAAAACTATATACATTTTTACAAACAACTTTGTGGACCAAAGATCTTTAAGTCTTCTCTAAAATGTAACATCGTTCAAAACTTTATAAAACTGAACCAGAGGGACAAACAGATGGTGTAATGGTTATGTCATTGGACTCTCAGTAGGTCAATAGTAATTTGAGTCCCAGACCTGGTGATTTAAAACTTTAAACGTGTGTGTGCGTGCTCAAAATCCCAAGAGGAGGATGGGGGAGAAGGGATTGCAGTGTAGCCATCCCCCCCAGGGGATGATTTCTTGCTCTCTGTCTCTCTCTGTCTCTCCAGCAAGTGCAAGTGCCCTATAGCTAAAATCTCTCTTTAAAAAAATAAACTGAGCAAGAATTCCTAAATAAATACTCTTTTAAACTACTATTTTTGGGGAGACAACTAAAATTTGAGTTTAAAATGCTATTTAATTAACATAAATATATTTTTGTTTAATAACATTTTAAGGCTCCGAAATAACTTAAACTGAACATCTTTCTTTCCTTATGTTGAACCTTATGCAGCAGAAGAAAATCTGATAGAAAAATAAACCATAATATAGTGATGTCAAGAATCATGTAAGCCCTAACCTTCAGAACTTTTTAAATGTTCAGCATGAGTGCTAATGAAGTATAGTCTGCAGAAGGGATGGGAGAGGCTCTAGGATGAGAATGGAGAAATTGCACTCTTCTTCCAAGCTCATGTTCTATCCCTGTAGGAATCTTGTTTATACTAATGTTTTTCAGAGAGCTTTTTGCTATAGGGTGCATGTGCTCACCAGAAAGATAAAGAGAGATGGAGAGACAGAAAGTGAGAAATCACTCCCCAGGGGGGATGTCCATGCCACATTCCCTTCCCTTACATTTTCCTCTCGGGATTTTGGGCACATACGCACACATGCCTGGCATGAGTTTTAAGCTGCCAGGTCTGGGACTTGAACCATGTCAACTACGTGGGAGTTCATCTGCTGTTCCCAGTATACTAAATTCTTCCTAATGTTCAGTTTCTTTTTATTTGACTACAGATTGGAGCACCTTCTTCCTCTGCAGAATACACGGTACAAATGAACTATTATATTTTTTTAAAGCCACTGAGATTTGGGGATTATTTCTTTCTGGAGCACAAACTTGCTTATCTTGATTAATTTAATTACTTTTCATGTGCAAGAAATGTATTAATGAAACAAGCATTCAAGATAAGGGAGTTTGTATTGGAAATCTAATTGAGGCTATGGATTTCTTGATTTAGTTTCTACCAGTTTTATTGTTAATTTATTTCTCTGTCTAAAGGTATCATAAGTTTAATAATCACACACATTACTTTGGCAAATCTGTAATTGGATGTGGAAAGATTCTAATCTTTTCTCTTAGTCCACTGCCTTGTATATCAAATAGACTCCAAGTCTCTGTGACGACTCCTACACTGTTATTTCTCCAAAAACTTCTCAATAGTCTGTGAGAATATACCTACTGGACTCATTCCAGGTATTCTTGTCACAAAATCTCCTGAAAAAACTGACATTGATTGGCAGACTTGTTTGCAGCTGGAAACAGGGGCCAAAACTAGAATCACAAGAGCTCAATGCTTTTGCTCAATACCTAATTTTGTGAGCAAAAAGGTTTAACAGAGGTACTAACCTGCTTCCAAAGGGAGAGACTCCTGTCCTACTACTTTTCCCATCTGAATTCTTTCTCCTCAAACTCACAGTATCTTAATCAGGAGTAGAAAGTTGATTTCTTTGAGGAAATATCAGAATCCTTTGTTCCAGTAGCTTTCTGGGAACTTATCACAGTAAGGTATATGGTTTTTGTAGGTAGACCCTTTTAACTTAGTCTTCAAGTGTATTCAGTCTTAGCAGTCACTAGATATACGTTTGTCGATTCCTGTATGATTAGTGTTAGTTTTGTATGGTATCTTCTCAGTGCTTACATTATCAGCTCTTCCCTGCCTTACAGTCCAGGTGTTACCATATGAAGGAGAGACAGCCTGCCCACCAGTTTAACTTTAGTGGTTCTTTACGCTGCATAATGGGATAATTTTAGAAAATAAGTTGGTAAATTCATGAGACAATCTATTCAAAAAGTTGTGCTATCATTTCTTCCTGGGTTCCCAAGAGAAAAAAAATCAACGCAATATTTCCACCTAACTCAGTCCCTCTTTTTGCAACTCCTGACTTGGTTAGTGAAATTTTATTCCTCCAGGTAAATGCCAGACTCAGGCCATAGTAGATTTTGAACCTTCCCGGTCCCTTAAATTCACAATGCAAATACGGCTTCATTGAACCTCTTTATCTTTAGGATCATCCCTTCTACAGGATTCCCACTATCTATTCCCTCAAGCTCTTCATTTATATTTAATGAGTCCCCCTTTTTTTTTTCTTTTAGAGGTTTTCGCTATAGGGCGCGTGCGCTCGCCAGACAGACAGAGAGAGACATAGAGACAGAAAGCGAGAAATCACCCCCCAGGGGGGATGGTCATGCCGCAATCCCTTCTCCTCCATTCTCCTCTCGGGATCTTGGGCACTCACACACACGCGCCCGGCGTGAGTTTTAAGCCACTGGGTCCGGGACGCGAACCGCAGTCGACTACGTGGGAGTCCAGCGACATAGCCATTACGCTAACTGCTGGTTCCCAATGAGTCCTTTTTCTATGCTTTAGGGTCCTTGTAAAACCTTTTCCAAGAGTACTGACCACATTGTAGTATAACTATATCTTCAAAGGTCATTCTCCTCTGTTGGAATGTGTTATTTTTTAAAACAGAGATATAACTTATGTAGCTCAGTGTCTCCACATCATATGACAGATTCTGTTTACTCGTGAGTTCTCAAAGGGACATTGAATGAAGAGTTTCTTAGTTAACCTCCTACCTCTAGTCTCTCCTCTCGTACATCTTTGGCCAAATTATGATGTTAACAATTCTTAACATAGAGCTCCACTCATGAAGCTTCACTTGTCAAAATATCCATTGATGTTCAGTTGTTTAACAAATAGGTGAAAACTCCTTAAATCTGGTGATATTCGAACACCTCCTCAATCTGTATGACTTTCCAAATCTTTTCCAATCACTGCTCCAGAAAAGCTACAATAAAGCTCAACTGTCCCACTTCCTTTTTGCCTTATATCAGTGTCTCACTTGTGCTTTGTTTATGACATTTCATCTTTCTCAAGTGGTTTCCCCCTTTCTCTACCCTACCTTTATGTATTTCTACAACATAGTAGGAGTACTCCTTTAATCTTTGGTCATTTAGCAACCTCTTATCTTCTTGTTTTGCAAGATTCTTCCTCCTCTGAAGAGTGGGTCAGACTGAGATGCAGGGAGTTGGAAAAAGATATGAGGCCATGATGTCAGGTTGTTTATTGGCTGAGTTCAAGGGGAGCTCACAGAGCTCTCAGTAGCACTTGCATAGTATTTCTTTCTTCTTGGAGCTTGTAACCTGTGCAGAGAGAGCTCAAAGAGTAGTTTCCTCCCTCTTGGAACTCACAGTGCTTGAAGCTGAGCTGAGTTAAGCCAAGGCTGAATCAAGCCAAGACCACTAGGGCTGAGCTACCAAAACCAAGGCCAAGCTGAGTAAGAATAGCTAGCTAGCTGACCAGTGCCCTCTTTCTCTTAAAGGGGCTGCAGACAATAGTGGCTCATTGTCAAAATCAGACTGCCACACATGCACAGTGTTACACGCAGTGGTGTAAAACAGCAAAGTCATAATTACGTTACAAGCACACAAGTGCAGTACAACTAATAACATAAGCTGTTTATCTGGTGGCCTTCAAACATGGTAAGAAGTGCAGGAGCCAGACTAAACCATCTTGAGTCCATTTTTCTTACAATTGTTCCTGCCATGTCCCAGGTATTTGGGCAGCAGACGACATAGGGAAAAAGAATGTGCCATTGTGCATTGAGGGGGCTCAATTCTGGTGGGCAGACAGATTTACAAACACATAGAATACAGTGAAGTGGTACTCTGGGAGCTTAAGGGATATATATGCACCTACCTCAGGCTAGAGAGACCAGTGTGGGGAAATATACCTTAAGGAAGCTGTAATATCAGGATTATTTCAAAAATTAGGTAGACATTAACTAGAAAAATGAATGAACTTAGATTATTGTAAGCAGAAATAACAGGCAGAATCAAGCTTTTCTGACTCTAGTGTGGACAGCACAGTTAAGGATAATTCCTATAGCAATTTGCCTGTCTTGGGACTCCTGTAGTATCATTTCTCTCCTTCTCATGGACATACCACTTATTGCTGTATAATTATAGCCATTAACATGATTATTTTGCCTTCATTATTAGACAAGAAAATGAGAACTGTACTTGATTCATTTCTCTCTCTCTCTCTCTCTCTCTCTCTCTCTCTCTCTCTCTCTAGTTTTGCTATAGAATGCATGCACTCACCAGATAGAGACAGACACAGAGAGAGAAAGTGAGAAATCACCCCTGGGGCATTGACCATGGTGCAGTCCCTTTTCCTCCAATCTTCTCTTGGGATTTTTGGACACACACACACACACACACACACACACACACTTGGCATGATATTCAAGCCACTGGGACTAAGACTTGTACAGAATAGTCACCCATGTGGGATCAAGAGTCTTAAGTTCCACATCACCTGCTGACCTATCACTATTTTTCCCAACAAACTGTCTTCCGTTTACATGGTACATTATTGGTGAGTGAGTGTTGAATGGATGGATGATTTTAGATTGAACTGTACTAAATTTTCACTTCAGGAATACTGAACATTTAAACTCTTACTATTTGGTTCATTTTGAATGAGGGCTTCCCATTCTTACTTTTAGCATATCCGTAAGAGTAAAGCTAGGAGGCCATTTAAATATGAGGCAAAATAATCAAGGCTCTGATTACTATCACAGCATATTCTCTTGAAATTATGGTTCTATAGTCAATGTGTTACTGTCCTGTTCTGACAAAGTAAGTGCAAATTCTCTATGTGGTAACAAACGCCATCCTTGCTCAGACCACTTGGTACACTGTGAGGTTTGCCACAAGAGAACCAGTAAAGGCCCTCATACCATAAATGTATATATCTAAATAATGCTAAGAAATTATTAAGTAAAATGTCTTCTATGCTCCTGTCTTTGTGAGGTACCTTCCTAATTACCCGAAAGGGAAAGTTCAGATGATGAACTTTTAGACTCCCTGCACTTTTAGTTTAAAGCTAACAGCCCTAATGAATGGCTCTCTACCCAACTCTTCTCCCCACTTGGCATGTGCTGATACTGAAAGGGGTCTTGCACTCATTGAATTTCCCCATATACACACGAAATTTTTATTCACACACTCCTCAGTAACATTTTCCACTTAGTTAGTCCTTCAATGTAGGGGTATACACTCCTGAAGTAGGTCTGCACTAAGCATGATGGTTTCAAAAAGAAGCCCACACAATCCTGGAAGTAGTAGACTCAGGGCCACATGAGAATTCTGGGGACATGAGTTCTCAGAATGCAAGCTAGAAGTGGGGCACTAATCATCCCACTGAGAACCTATAAGAGAGGCTAGCCTTTGTGTTTTGGGCCTAAAGGTAACTCTTCTGCTCCCTCACTATCTCCTCTCAACATATTCTTTCACTCTTATGAAGATTTGATCACCATCATATGTATGGGGTCATCAGAAATGTCATGATGTATTTTTCTATGTTTTTCTATGCAAAAATTCATCATGACTTTTCCAATGATCCAATATTTAGTAGCTTCATGTTCATTTTTAGGAGAAGTAATGTTTGCTCCTCTGAAAAAACTACAGTCAATCAAGTACATGTAATGACACATGTAGAAGGTCTGTAATTCTTTACATACACAGCAGAATATATTGCAAGGAGCTCAGGGGTAGGAATAATCAAAATAGTGATTATAATCATGTGTGAGACTGATTTATGATAATGGATGAAGTAAGGAGCAATGAAACAAAAGACTCTGCATAAATTGTTAAGAAGCAATGAGAATATCTATGAAAAATTGAAACTAAAAAACCTGATTACAGAAAACTCATCATCAGGACAGCTGACAACTGGAATCAATCTGTCCAAAATGCTTATAATTTCCTGATGCCTTAGAGAACAATGGGATCTCTGCCCAAGAAGGTAAAATCACTTGTTAGAAAGAATTGCTCAAATTTATTTTCATTTAGTTCAAAAACAATCTTAAAAATGAAATTTGAGGACTCCCCCTAAAATCATCAATAGAGCTGTAAGTTTATTATAAGTTTCTACTAATTTTTGATAGCATTAAATTGGTTATATTTTCAGTGATAACTATAAATCTATACTCTAGGTTTCAAAATACAGACTACTTTAATGAGAGTTAATTTGTAGGAATAATATGGCTTTCAAAAAGTTATGGCTTGATGTCTCTGGATGGCAACTGGGAAGAGTAGAAAAACCACTGGATTCACATCTTGGATTCAGTAGAAATTGTAACACTCACCAGATGTATAATTTTGGGAAACGTAGTGAAACTGCATTACTCTGATAATTTCTCAGTGTAAAATTGGGACAATGATATCCGATATACTGGGAAGACTAAACTGGGCTGCAATTGAAAGTGCTTTGTGAATGGCATTGTGTTAAACAATTGTTTTGTGCTAATATTAGCATTTTTTTGTCTTAACCCCCTCTCACTTTGATTTCTGACATGTGACATATAAGGATCACATTCCTCCCTAGGTGATTTACTTCTTTTCAGTCCAGTAGCAGTTAATCTCTCAAATTCGAATCACGGCAGAGCTCTAATTCAGTCATGAAAAGGACTGATCTGAATCAAGGTGTCTTCTTTCTAGTTGTTGCTTTCATCTTAACAAGCAATTAGGATCAATTATGTAGTCATCTATTTGACTGTTTGACAACTGAGTTTTTCTGTAACTAAAATAACTGCCTCAGCTGTGTTTTTGGTCAATTCTGCGTTATCTATAACATCATTTGAATGACTTTTTTCCTTCTGAAGAGCATTAGCATGTACATGATTGAAATAACAACACATACAGTAGGGAAAAGTTTATACTATATTCTGCAATATGTGTGTCCTAGAAAATAAAAGAAAAATAAAAAAAATCATCATGTAAAGTAGAAATCTTTCAAAGTTGGGGGAAACTGTACTGTTGGATAGTCAACAACCAAGAACAAGTAAAGCCAAAAACAAACCTATTAATTGGTTATGGATGTGAATGAAGAATTTGAAGGGGTTAATGAAGAATCAGAACTCAAAATGAGGTCTGTGAAATTAAAGTTAATTGCAATACAATTTTTAGCTCATGTGACATTTGTGATGGCTACTATGTGTGTAAAAGGCTGGCTCCAGCTAAATCTCTGGTACAGGTGTCTTCTTTGGCCTCTCAGGCTTCTTTTGTATAGACTCTTCATGCCATTTGTGCTACCCTTCAAATCCTTTGTGCCTTTCATACAGACTCACTCAACTCCTTAGGCTATGGTCTTTAACTTGTCTTCCTCCCTTCTCCTTTTTGGAGCAACTATTTATTTATTTTACTTGTTTATTTTGAAGAATTTTTTAACATATTCAAATGTGACAGATGAATGTAAAGTACATTCAGGTTTCCATCCCCAAACCCTAAAGATCATCACCTCATGGTGAATACTGCATCTATTACATCCCATCTATTTCCCCAAGTCTATAATAGAATATGTACTTAAAAAAATCGAATTGCAATACTGTTTTTGCACTTAAAATAGTTTATTTATGTCACCAAATATCCAGTTAGTGCTCAAAACTACAACTGATTTATACATAATTTGTAAGGCTTTTTTTAAAGACAGTGAGCACATGTGGTATGTAAGAAATATATATATATATACATATATATATATATATATATATATATGTATATATATATATGGAGAGAGAGAGAGAGAGAACTTCCCAAATAGGGCATGGTCATATCACAGTCCCTTCTCCTCCATTTCTCCTTCCTGTCTGGACTTTGGGCATATACACATGTGCCCAATGTGTTTTTCAACCCACCAAGGATGGGATTAGAACCACAGTTTACCATGTGGAATCTGGATTTTCATGCCCAGCACTCAACCACTGTACTATGGAGCTAGCTCTCATATGTATATCTAGATCTTTGCATCATATGAAATAAATAAAGCCTGTGTACTATAATGATAGATACATTTTATGCTCTTCTAATCTATATAATTTACCTTTATATCTCCTACCATTTAATAATAAAATAGTTAAATATTTACTATATGCCAAATCCTGTGGAAAACTAATCCTTCCAATTTGGCTTTTGTGGTTTCTAATTCTTACAAAGGCACTGCAAATTGGACAATGATACCTTTATTCTCCCTTTTCCAGTAGGGTGTATAAAGCAAAGGGGTGTCTGGCTATAAATTCTGAGTCAGTTTCATGATACTATGAACCTTCCCATTTTATCTGAAAGGCACACAAATGTACCAGTGTTCACATTTTACTGCTCAGTGTCCTTGCCATGCATTTTTTCTCTCACAATCATACTTTTTTTTTTTTTGAGAGGTTTTTACTATAGGGCGCGTGCGCTCGCCAGGAAGACAGAGAGACAGAGAGACAGAAAGCGAGAAATCACCCTCCGGGGAGGATAGCCATGCCGCAATCCCTTCTCCTCCGTTCTCCTCTCGGGATCTTGGGCACGCACGCACGCACACCCAGCATGAGTTTAAGCCACCGGGTCTGGGACGCAAACCACGGTCAACTACATGGGAGTCCAGTAACATAGCCATTATGCTAACTGCTGGTCCCTACAATCATACTTTTAAGTAGACAAAGGAGGAAGCTAATGCATTTCTTAAGATAAACTAATCCCTTCAAGAACATTAATGAGAATTTAGATATGGAGTGGTACTTACCAAGCACCATTATGGATTAATTAATACCAAGTCCAGTCAAACTGAGCTAATTTCATAGTTTTGACAGGGCTCATTTTCACCAGAATGGTGAGGAGAAGACCACAAAAAAGATAGTGCATGAAGAGATTTTATAAAATCTGTCACAATATCTTTGTGGTACTGATGGAGACTCAGCAGATGTATGTTAGTAAAATCAGTTAATTCCTAAGAACCAAGACAAATTAAATAAAAATGTCTGAAATACCAATACCAGATATAAATACAGTGCCAAATATTTATCCAGTTTAAAAACAGAGAGAGAGAGAGACTGGGATAGGTCAAAGTTTTAACAAAGAGGGTGTGAATGATATCGAACCCAGACCCAAAGCTTTCATTCATTGTGGTATGGCTGTTGACTATTTTCTAATCACATTCTTTAAATGGTTAATTCTTTTTTTTTTTTTTTTTTTTTGGAGAGGTTTTTCGCTATAGGGCGCGTGCGCTCGCCAGACAGACAGAGAGAGACAGAGAGACGGAAAGCGAGAAATCACCCCCCAGGGGGGATGGTCACGCCGCAATCCCTTCTCCTCCATTCTCCTCTCGGGATCTTGGGCACGCATGCACACGCGCCTGGCGTGAGTTGTAAGCCACCGGGTCCGAGACGCGAACCGTGGTCGACTACGTGGGAGTCCAGCGACATAGCCATTACGCTAACTGCTGGTTCCCATTAAATGGTTAATTCTTAAGGGCTCCCTGACTCATAATGCAGTGGCTAAATTGTTCAGTGCTTTCTTAACCTAATGGGGTGGCACTCTGAGGCATGAATTTCTTCAAGGAATAAGGACCTACCATCTCATATCTGAGACAAGATGATTTGAGCTATCAACACATAACTGAAAAAGCATGGCATTGACATTTCAACCTAAAAAAAATAGTTAAAGGAAATGAATCTAGTAAAACTATTACCAAAGGCACACAACATAATTTAATGTTCAATTTCTAATAAGGTGAGTATTTCTATATCTTTGCTTTATTACACACAGTATGCATGCTTTGAAAAACCATACTATATCTCACAAAGATGTATAATGATTATGTGTACACCATACATCACAATAAAAACAGGAAAGAAAATCATCATGGTTTTTTTACATATTATGCACATAACATAATTTGTAAAAGCTTACAGAGACAATATGACATATTGAATAGGGAACAGGAATATAGTTAACATTACCTGGGTTCATGTCCCAACTTTGTCACTCATTAGCTGTGTGACTTTGGGAAAGGTACTTTACCTTTATGATTCAGTAGTCTAGCTGGAGAGAAGGTAGCAATAATACTAGTACTTAACTCATATAGTTGTGAGGAACATCTAACAGCTAATGTGGATACAGGTGCTAAAAACAATGCTAGTACCTGTAAGTACTGCATAACTATAGGCAATGTTTATTATTATTATATTTATTTTTAAAATGGGCCCAGACATTGTGGCACAGGTAGTAGAGCACGGTTGCGTGATACCGGAGCCTCATGGAAGGCTCAGATTCAGATTCCACGTTGACTTGAACATACCAGGCACACCCACTGGCAGTAAATAAATCAATAACTAAACTTTAAAAGATGGAATGTCTGGCCATTTCTGTTGGATGATGATTGTCCATGGCCCTGATGCATCACTGTGAGTACTAAATCATACCTTGCTCTTTTTTAAAAGAATTATTTTATTCAACTTTATTTATTCTTTCTTTATTTTAATGACTAGAGAGGGACTGAGCAAGAGAGAGAAAAAGAGAGAGAGAGAGGAAAAGTGAGAAAGCAAGCCACCAGGTTTGGGATTTGAACTACAGTCGGCCATGTGGGAGTCTAGTGTCCTTAACCACCACGCCACCTGCGGGCCCTAAATTATGTTTTGCCTTTGATACAGGGTTCTTGTGTCTTTTGACAACATCCGTGAAATGGTGGAAGACTTACTTGTTAGCTTGTGAGTTGGGTGAAATCTCAGACCTTTCTTAGTTTTTGACAGTTTTTAAAGATTGAATTATGGCTTACTAGGTTCACATTATAATTTCAATATACTGTGTAGATCATGTACATGTGGACAATCTGTATAGCTCTTATGCTGAATTATTTAAAGCGAATGAGACCATAATGCAATTAAGAGTTTAAGTTAAGAAGAATCTCGAAGGATTTTCAGTTCAGATTTTAGAATATTTTTGGCTAATTGGGTCTAGTTGTTAGAAGTGGTTTTAATCGTCCAGGGATAAGAAATATACTGGCATATGAAATAGATGGGTCAAGTCTATTACGCTGAAATCCAGAATTAAAGCATAAGAACAAAATCCTTTCGACTGTTTCTATAACTTTGTAAGATACATCTATTCCCCTTGTTAGTATTGAACCATCTTGCTATAAAATCACAAATATAATAAGGCAGGCACAGTTAGTACAAGACAAAATGCATGGCATAAAATATAAATCAAGGTAGAAAAGAAAAAGTCTGAAAAAATGATTGCAAAAATATGCTGTAGTCTGCTATGATATAATAAAAAGTGAATGATTAAATTCTGTGCTTTGTTTCTGTATTAAATCATATTCTTACACTTTGCTTCAACTTTGGCCTTAGTCTTAAAGATCAAAAAGCTGATGGGACCAGCAGTTAGCGTAATGGCTATGTCACTGGACTCCCATGTAGCCGACTGCGGTTCGAGTCCCGGACCCGGCGGCTTAAACTCATGCAGGGTGCGTGTGCGTGCATGCCCAAGATCCTGAGAGGAGAATGGAGGAGAAGGGATTGCGGCGTGGCCATCCCCCCTAGGGGGTGATTTCTCCCTTTCTTTCTCTGTGTCTCTCTGTCTTTCTGGCGAGCGCACGTGCCCTATAGCAAAAACTTCTCAAAAAAAAAAAAAAAAAAAAAAAAAAAGCTGAATACCTGATTCAGCATAATTTCTGGCATCCTTAAATTTCTGGCTGACTTGGGACCAGCAGGTATCATAATGATTACATCACTGGTCTCCCACATGGTCAACCAGAGTTCAAGTCCTGGACCGGGTGGCTTCAAACTCATGTAGAGTACATACACATACATGCCCAAAATCCTGATAGGAGAATGGAAGAGAAGGGATTGCAACCTGGCCATTTCCCCGGGGGGGGGGGGGTGATTTCTGGCTTTCTGTCTCTCTCTCTTGGGTGAGCATACGTGCCCTATAACAAAAATCTTTCTTTAAAAAAATTTCTGGCTGACTAGTAGTTATGTGATTGCAAGAAATCAACATTAAATCTAATCTTTAAATAATACTTCCAGGTATATCTATTACATATTTGGTCAAAATCTGAATATTCACTTTCACAAATAGTTGAATATTAAAAAAATAATTTGGGGACAGTTGGTGGCACAGGAGTAAAACGTGATACCCTTCCAAGCAATCCCACTTTGGATAATTCCTGGATCAAGTCCAGAGACCTCCCTGAGCACACACTTGCCCATGATCCAGGGCTGGCTGAAGGCTAGAGGTGTACCGTGACATCAGACCCTATTGTGTGGGATCTCTCTCTCTCTCTCTCTCTCTCTCTCTCTCTCATACACACACACACGCACTCATGGAAGACATAAACGAGTTAAATATTTAAAGTTTATTATTTTTATGCATTGATATTCTATCATTTAGGTGAAGCATACAAGGATATTTATCTTGGTAGAGTAAAATGTTGCAATAACTTAAATAAATAGATACATAGTCTCATATATGTTATATATACACATATATATTATATATTATTTATATTATATATTTATATATGTATACATATAATATATGTATATATGTATATATGTATATGATATGTATATATTATATATGTAATATTTTATATGTAATATATTTTTATATATGTGTGTATACACACACACACATATATATATATATATATATATATATAAAATTTCCTATTTTGTCTCCCTGGAGAACTCTGATTAATATAAGAACTGTGTTTACATTTAACTATTTCTTTTTTTATTAGGTTATGAATAATTTAAGATTTGTGAAGTCTTCAAATATTGACAGGATGATTTAAATACCATGCAATGCTTTGACTGGTGGTGTCCCCTTCAAAATTCATGTTGAAACTCAATCCTCAGTGCCACAGTTTTAAAAGATGTGGCCTCTTTTGCAGGTGCTCAAATCATGAGGGCTCTGCCCTCGTAAATGGGATTAACACCTTCATAAAAAGACTCAAGATTGAAGGGAGCTCTCTCTTGCCTTTCTATTTCTCCTATATTATGGGGACATATTATTCCTTTACTCTAGAGGATGCATCAACAGGGCGTCATCTTGGAAGCATAAAGTAGCTTTCACCAAATAATAATCCTGCCAACATTTTGTTCTTTGACTTCCAAACCTCCAAAACCATGAGAAATAAATTTGTTGTTTATAAATAACTCAGTCTCAAGTTTTTGTTATAACAGAGCACAAACAGAATAAGACATGTAGAAAGCCAACTTTCCTACCAAAAGATTACACTAGCATGACTAAACCTACAATCATGGGCCAGATGGTGGCACAGCAAGGCTGACCTATGTGGTAAGGTTCCAGGTTCACTTCGAGAGACCTCCCTGAACACATTGGGCATGCATACACATGCCCATGATCATCCAGGCTGTCTCATGCTGGTGATGGATTGCAATATGAAGTCTCTGTTGAGGTTCCCTCTCTTTCTCTCTCTTTCTCATTGAAGAAATAAAATTTCAAAAACCAAAACTAATATTTACGATAAAGGTTGAATGGAGAAATAAAAATAGCATAGAGATTATGACTAAAGAAAAATTGTTAGAGAAAAATGGTATCTCACATAGTTTTTATTCCCACTAAACACTCTTCAAAAATGACAGGCTAAAAGATGCTCTAAAGACATAACTTTTTATAATTAAATGTTTATGGAGTCTAACATTTTATTTTTACTTATTTATTTTTTGAGAGGTTTTTGCTATAGTGCGCATGCGCTCACCAGACAGACAGAGACAGAGAGACAGAAAGTGAGAAATCACTCCCCAGGGGGGATGGCCACACCACAATCCCTTCTCCTCCATTCTCCTCTCGGGATCTTGGGCACACACGCACATGCACCCGGCGTGAGTTTTAAGCCACCAGGTCTGGGACTCGAATCATGGTCAACTACATGGGAATCCAGTGACATAGCCATTACGTGAACTGCTGGTCCCAGGAGTCTAACATTTTAAACAAATTTTCATTAAAATGATTACTATGACTGCTCGTCTTTTCAGTAATTGAAGATAAATATTTTCTAAAATTTGCCCAAGCTGTGAAATCTAGATATAAAATTCTTTCCAGAAAACATCTTACTGAACATCTTATAGAAGCGCTTTAATAAAGTAGCAGTAACTTGTTTATAACATTTCCACAAGCAGTGTGAACACAGTTATCCAGAAAAACATTTTTTCTTTCCTTTGGACTTAGTGGAAAGTGAATGTCTACTTAGTATCATAAGTATCACTATGCAAAGCTTAGTGACTGTAAGAACAATGTGGTAAGTGATAGTCTTGAGAAAACATTGTTTCTACATTCCAACATCAAAATATCCTAATTACTAATTTTAATGAAATTATATTACTTTTTGTGATAGTATTTAGGTTTTGCTTTTGCTGTTATATCTCATTATTTCATCCCATAATGGTGATATTTAGTTTAAGTATCAGCTTCATTCAAATACCAAGGTTTAATAGTTGCCCTTTGGAAATTTGTTGAAAATATGACTAAAATAAAATTAATATCACATTAATGCACAGTAAATAAAGACTATAAAGAAAATTTTAAAAACACCATCAAAGTTGTCAGCCATTTACCAAATAACATATTCAGTAAAATTGATCTATAAGAGGATTTACAGGGGCCAGCAGGTGTTATGGTGGTTAAGGCACTGAATTGTCACATGGTCAACACAGTATGAGTGCTGGACCTGATGGCTTGAAAATCACAACAAATAAGTAGGCAAATATATAACTAATTTTTTTTAAAAAGACGATTTATAAAACATACAACTTTTTATTTCAAAATAAAATTTTTCTTTCAAAAGTCTATGGAAATGCAGATTATGGAAAAACTATGCATGCATGGATTTTAAACTTTTTGACATCCAAATAAATTCATACTTCCATTTTTCTTATAAACTTCTGAAGTACCCTCGTAATTGTAGACTCATAGAACGTTGCAAAGATAGTACAGAGGGCTTCATTTACTCTTCGCTAAATTTTCTACAGTGGTTGTTGGAAAAGTCATGATGTATTTTTCTGGTTTTTCTATGCCAAAATGCATATACTATCAAAACCAAGAAATTGGCATTGGTATAGTATGTGTGCTTTATTCTATGCCATTTTATCATAGAAGTAGATTGCATACCTCTAGCACAATCAAGGTACAGAACTATTTCATCACACCAAGATATCTCTTATGCTACCTTTTTATAGTCATACTTTTCCCCTCCCCACTGCAATCTTTAATCACTGATAACCAATAAACCATAATTTTTCATTTTTTCACAATGACTTTTTCAGTTTTTAAAAAGTTTACTCATTAGTTATTGAGCGAGAGAGAGGTACCCTCTATTGGGTCTCACATCATGATCTTCCCCCTATACTTTCTAGCCATCCAAGATCAACAACATGTGCACACCAGCCTGGCATGTACCAGCCAACACAGGTGGCTCACTACCATTGTACCACTGTGACTGAACCAAATTTTGTCATTTTGAGAATGTTATATATTGGGACCAGCAGTTGGCATAATAGTTATTTGGTTGGACTCCCATGTAGTAGACCACAGTTCAAGTCCCGGACCTGGTGACTTAAACTCATGCCAGGTACGTGTGCGTGCGTGCCCAAGATCCCGAGAGGAGAACGGAGGAGAAGGAATTGCTGCATGGCCATCCCCCCAGGGGGTGATTTCTCTCTTTCTCTCTCTTTGTCTTTTTTGTGAGTGCACGCGCCCTATAGCAAAATCCTCTCCAAAAAAAAAAAAAAAAAAAAAGAATGTTATATAAAGGGGATCATGAGTATGTGACTTTCTGAGGTGCCTTTTTTTTTTTTAATGCAGCATAGTGGCCTTAAGATCTATCCAAGTTGCTGTGTGCATGCATAGCTTACTCTCTTTTATTGCTGAGTATTATTCCATGGTATGAATGTGGCATAGGTCACTTAACCATTAGTCTATTAAGGTATATTTTAGCTTTTTCTAGTTTGGAGGTAATAAAGCTGTTTTTAATAATCATGTGCAAATTTTTCTGTGAATGTAAGTTTTAATTTACCTGGGGTAAATACCCTGGGGTATAACTGCTGCACTATACAATAAGTGTATTTTGTTTTTAAAAGCTGTGAAACTACTTTCTAGAATTGTTTTATCACTTTACATTACTGAGTATAATATTTGAGAGATCTAGTGTCTCTACATCCTCACGAGCAACTGTTACTGTTTTTTAGTTTAGCTGTTCTTATAGGTGTGTAGCAATATCCCATTATACTCTTAATTTTCATTTTTCTGAATGTTAGTGGTGTTGAATACCTAGCCACATGTTTTTTGGATTTTGTTTTTAAATTTTTACTATAGGGTATGTGTGCTTGCCAGAGATCAGAGAAGAGAGAGATAAAGCAAGCAAGAAAGCACCTCCTAGAGCGGATGGCCGTGACACACTCCCTTCTTCTCTATTCTCCTCTCAGGATTTTGGGCACACATGCACACACACCTGACATGTTTCTTAAACCACTGAGTCTAGGACGTGAACCACGTAGTCAGCCTTGTGGGATCCAACTATCTTAACCACCATGCCACCAGCTGGTCTCATGTGGGTCTTTTTTGTCATCCATAAAACCTCATCATTAAAATTTTTTCTTGTCTATTTTCTAATTGAATTTTAAATATTGACTTTCGATAGTTCTTTGTGTATTCTAAACATGAATCCTTCGTCAGATGTGTGGTTTGAAATGTTTTCTCCAAGTCTCTCTTGCCTTTTCATGAACTTACATGTTCTTCACAGAATAGAAGGTGTTCATTTTTTTCTTTATTCATGGTAGAGCATGTATGCATGAAAGATAGAGATATAGATAAGAGAGAGAGAAAGAGAGAGAGAGTGCACCCTCCATAGGGTCTGATAACACCACAAGCCCCTTCCTATAACCTTCTGGCACATTGGATCCTGGGACTCATGCATGTGCCCAACATGTTTTAAGCTAACTAGGCCAGGGACTCGAACTGTGGATGCTCTATGGGATCTGGCTTCCCTTGAGCAGTGCATTAGTACTGTACCACAGAGATGCCCACAGAAGGTTTTCTTTTAATTTTTTTTTTTTTGGTATTTATAGTAGTTTTATTTATAATTACCAAAACTTGAAAACAAGATGTTCCCCAATAGGAGAATGGATAAACACACTTGTACATCAGACAATGAAATATTCCTCAGTGCTAATAAGAAATGAGCTATCACACTGAAAGGACATAAAGGAAGCTTAAATGCATAGTACTAAATGCAAGAATCTAGTCTGAATGTGTGAATCTAACTACTGTGTGAGTCCAATCATGACATTCTGGCAAAAGCAAAGTGATGGAGACAGTAATATGCTTAGTGAGTTCCAGTGGTTGGGGAAGAGCGGGATGAATAGATGGAAAAGAGAGGATTTTTAGGACAATGAAACTAATTTTGAGGAGTCAAAGGTACTGACTTTTTTTTTATTATTATGTTTTTGGTGTCCTGTCTAAAAATCTTTCAAAAAGCCTTAGAGACTGACCATTTGTTAAAAAGACTATCTTTCTTCTGGGACCAGCAGGTGGCATGGTGGTTAAGGTGCTGGATTCACACATGACTGATGGCCATTCAAGTCCCAGATTTGGAAGCTTGCTTTCTCACTTTCCCTCTCTCTCTGTGTCTGTCTCACTTTGGTGAGCACATGTGCCCTATAGAAAATTTAAAAAATAATAATAAATAAAATAAAATTTAAAAATTATTTAAAAAGAGACTATCTGGGACCAGCAGTTAACATAATGGCTATGTTGCTGGACTCCTATGTAGTCGACTGCAGTTCAAGTCCCGGACCCAGCAGCTTAAACTCACACTGGGCACGTGTGCGTGAGTGCCCAAGATCCTGAGAGGAAAATAGAGGAGAAAGGATTGAGGCATGGCCATCCCCCCAGGGGGTGATTTCTCGCTTTCTGTCTGTCTGTCTCTCCTTTCTAGCGAGCGCATGCACCCTATAGCAAAAACCTCTCCAAAAAAAGAAAAAAAAAAGACTATCCTTCCAATGAATTATCCTTGTACCTTTGTCAAAACTCTGTTTTCTGTACTTGTTTAGGTATTTTTTTTCTGTGTTCTCTATGCTATCCTGTTGATATATGTATCTAACTCTCTTATTATCACATTGTCTTGGTTACTATACCTATACAATAAGTCTTGTACATTAATAGAAATCTTTGTACTTCATTTTTTTTCAAAATTGGTTTAGTTATTCTAATGTCTTTGCCCTTCCATATAAGTTTTAGAATGACCTTATCTATATCTACTGAATATCATTACAGGGATTGTGTTAGGAATTGTGTTAAACCTGTTTATAAATTTTGAAAGAATTATCTTTGTTGCTATGCTGAGCCTTTCAATCCATAAACATGTTTCTATATTTACTTAGATATTCCTTGACTTCTCTCATGAAAATGTATAGTTTTTAGCTTATAATTCCTGTACATGCTTAGTAATATTTATTTGTAAGTATTTCATTTTTCAAGCAATTGTAAATGATATTTTAAATTCTGTTTCCATGTGCGCAATGTTAGTATATAGAAATATAATGAATTTGTATATGTTAACCTTTTGTCCTGTGATTTTGCTGAACTCCTTGTTATAGGAGTTTCTCATATTTTTCTTAGGTTTTCTATGTGTAACATCATATTGTCTTCGAGTACGAATGGTTGCATTTCTTCATTTCTAATGAATACCACTTTTACTAATACCTGCTGTCTTATTAGAACTATTGTGAACTTCCGATATTATGCTGAATAACAGTAGTATGAGTGGAATCCTTGTCTTGTTCCCAATTGTAGGGGGAAAGTATTCAGCCCTTCACCATTAGGTATGGAGTTAGCTGGAGTTTTTTTATATATGCTCTTTATAAATTTAAGAAAATTCCTCTCCATTCTTACTTTTATGAGCATTTTTTATGAGTAGCTTTTGAATCTTATCAAATCCTATTTCTTCATCAGGTGATATAATTACATGATTTATCTTCTTAGGATTGTTATTATGGTATGTTACAATGACTGTTTTTCAAATCAGCCTTGCATCCCTGAAATAAAACCCACTTGGATATATATGATTTTTAAAATATATTTTTGAATTTTATTTGCTAATAATTTTTCAAGAGATTTTGTGCCCAAGTTCACGAGGTATATCTGTTTATGCATACTCTCTTTGTCTGACTTGAGCAACAGGATAATTCTGGCTTTATGAAATGTATCAAAATTACCCTTTCCTCTTCTGTTTTTTTTGGAAGACATTGTGTAGAACTGGTGTTATTTCTTGTTTAAACTTTTGATAGAATTCTTCAGCGATGTCACATAGGCATAGACATTTCTTTTAAGGGTCATTTTTTTTAAAGGTCTTTGCCAAAAGTCACATGCACTTGCCGGAGATAAACAGAGAAACAGTGAAAAGGAAAGTGAGAAGTCACCCACCCCCACTCCCAGAGGGACTGGCCACAATACAATACCTTCTCCTCCATTCTCTTACTGGGATCTTGGGCACATATACTCCCAGAAAGATTTTCAAACTGCCAGGTCTGGGACTTGAACCACAGTTGGCTATGTCCAGCACCTTAACCACCACACCACTTGATAGGCCCTTGTGGGACATTTTTAATTACACATTTTATTTTCTTAATAGTTATAGAGCTATTCAAATTACAGTCATGCACCACATAACAATATATACAATGGTGGGCCCAGCATATAATAGAGCTGAAAAATTGTTATAATGTTATAACACCACAATTGTTATAATTATTATAAAGGAGCTGAAAAATTCCTATTGCTTCATAATGTGGCTATTGTTATGTCATAGTACAATGCATTACTCACATGTTTGCAGTGATCCTGTTGTAAAGGAACCTATTACACTGCAGATCATATAAAAAAAAGCATACACAGTTACATATTGTATACAATACTAGATAATGACAATGTATTAATGCATGACTATGTTACTGATTTATGCATTTCTATACTGTACTTTGTATTATTATTTTAGAGTGTACTCTTGCTTACATATATAAAAAATTTACTGTAAGACCATATGCTGCAGTAATATCTGCAGCATACCTTATACGTCTTGTGTTTCTCGATGGCACCCTTTTCTCTTGTTCTTTACATAATTTCATGCTGCTTCATTTGTCATGGCTCCTAAACATACTGGGACTAACATTGACAATAAGAGGCCATGTTGAGTGAGTGACCTGGAAACAAAATTAAAAGTGACTGGAAACTACAAAGTAGAAAATCAAAAAAAAAGAAAAGAAAAGAAAATCAATTATGCTTACTGCTTGCCAGTTGGGCATGTCTGATTTCACCATAGCTACAATATTGAAGAAGAAGAACAAAGTGATGGAAGTTGTTAAAAAAAATCTGCTTCACTGAAAGAAATGAAACTAACAAAACTTCAAGAAGGCTTTGTATCAGATAAGGAGAAACTTCTAATGACCTGGATTGTGGACCAGACACAGAAGCATATCCCTTACAACACCATCACATCATGGAAAAAAAACAAAAAGTTTTTTTTTAATGCTGAAGAAAAAGGCTGTGTTAAACATCTGACTATGTTAAATTTGCTACTAACTCTGGGTGGCTTAAATGATTTGAGAATTTTTATTCAGCACAAAATGTAAAAGTGAGTGGTGAGTCTGCAAATGCTGTTATGAATGCAGGTGAAGAATTTTTGGAAATTCTAGATTAGCCAATTGTGGAGGAAAACTATATGCCAAAACAAATCTTCAATATGCATGAAATCTCCCTGTTTTAAAAAAACAGTGTCTTAAAGGATATTCATCCATAAGGAGACCAATTCAGTTTGAGGTTTCAAGGATTTTAAGGACAAGATAGAAGTCTTGCTTGGGGACAATGTTGTAGGTTGCAAATTGAAACCTTTTGTGATCTGGCACAGTGAAAACTTCAGGGTGTTCAGTCATATCCAAAAGCACATACTGCCAGTTTATAGGAGCAATAAGAAGTCAGTAATGACTCAACTCCTCTTCCAAAATGCTCTCCTGAAAAGCTGTGCTAGTAACATGTACATGTACTGTTTAAAGAGTAACACACTTTTTGATGTTGTTTATTGTTGGTGATGTCCCTGTATGTCCTATTTTTATTGGTAGTCTTCATCTCAATATAAAAGGGTGTTTCTTCCTCCAAACACCACCTCTTTGATCCAACCAATGGATCAACGAGTTACAGCAGCTTTTTTTGAATTTAATTTAATGTTTATTATCATAACTTTTTTATATTACATTGAATCACATATATCTTTACAGTGTATTACATTTCTTTTGAGTTACAGCAGCTTTTGAGGCCTACCATCTCAGGAGGACCTTTGCCCAGGCTATTGTTGCAACTGAGGAAGACAGTGAGAAGATATCAATGTGCTTCTGGAAGAACTGCAACGTGCATCACAGCAAGATAATTGTGTCAATAGTCTCACTGCCTTCATACTCGCAATAGATCGTAAATCCATGAGAATTGTCCGCCTGCTCACAGTTTAGGGCACAGAATAACTATTCAACAAACATGTGATTTAGAAAAAGTAGTTGATAAAAGAAAGAGGGGAGAGTTTCTCTAGGTATAAAGAAAAGTGACTAATACGGGTTTAGAATGAACTGGCATTTTCTAAATTTCTTTGAAGAATGATTGGTAGAACAGTTACAGCCATTGTGGGACCTGATTTGGGAGAGTCATAGGGTAATTAAGAAGGGTACATAGTGAATTGAGGTGGACTGCTGTGCCTGCTGCCTCTTGACAACAGTCTCTGGATTTAATTTATGGACATGATTATCCCAGGGTCAACAATTTGATATGGGACTGACTCAACTTAACAGTCAAGGTGGCTCTAACTCCTCAGCATGAGCTAAACTGAATGTACATGTACCATTTTCTCTAAAATTATTGATCATGAAATATAAAATTATAAAATGACCCTCTCTGGACCAATAGAATCCAGACACAGAATCCTTTATTAGAACAGGAGTTGAAGTGTGAGATTTACAAAGGATTTATATGCTGCCAGACTTTGAGTTTTGGGAAGTGGAGCTGTGGGATGCCACAGTATAGAAGTGTATGAGGCCACCCAAGAGGAGAGGATAGCAGAGGTGGGTATCATGATAGTTAGAACAAGACCCATGCTGGTCCTTCCTTTGTATACAAAAATTTTTGCCTGGACATATTCTATGCCTCAAGTCCATGTCTATAATCAAATAAGATACTCTGTGCAGGAATAAGTTTTAGTGATGTATTGCACTGGATAATGACCACAGTTTATAACAATGTATTGGATTAATAGTTGTTTTAAAAAAATACATTCTTAGCATTCTCATCCCAAAAAATCTAAGTTGTTCAGGTTACAGATATGTTAATCATCCTGACTGAATACTTCTATAATGTAGGCATAAATTAAAATATTCTACCACATAAATATATGCAATTTTTATTTGCCTATTGAAAATGAAGATACTATGGAAAAGGAAACCACATAAGCAAATATATAATCATTTATTATTGCATCTTTTATTTGTAAATTAATTTTATGCTGCTTTGTAAAGAACAAATGTGTAAAGCAATAATTATAAGTTTATGTTAATGAAATAATGAATGCATAATCATAATTTGTTACAATAAAAGCATAAATAGTAGTGAGGGAAAAAGAATTTTTCTTGGGATTGGGGTGCTGTTATCAAAGAAGGTATGAATGGCATCTGGGAGAAGACAATCAAGAGGATTTGCCAAAGATACTGAGGTTGTGAAAATCGATGTTGCTGTTGGTGACATGGCAAACAACTGGGTGTAGATGGTGACATCAATGGTTGTTCTTGAAGAATTGACAAATGAGGCAATGTTAGAACAAGAATGCATAGCCGAAGAAAAGAAAATACAGGAGAATTAGAATAAGAACCCCTAAGAAATTTTGCAGTGAAGGATTTAGCAGAAGCTTTTGCATATCTTAAAAAGCTCCTTAAAAAGTTTGAAAACCCAAACCCTCAATACGAAAAGGTTTTCATTAATAGCAATATTCATGGTACATTATCTGCTTACAAGCAAATCTATGATGGCAAAAAAAAAAAAAAAGAGAGAGAGAAAGAGAAAAACAATCCAGGTAAACTGCCACTGATATATTTGTGTAGAGAATGACATCAGCCCAAGAGCCTCAGACAGGTCCTTTAGGATGTGTTTCAGAAGAAGACATTCTTATCATGGGAGATGACAGCTCCATCTGCCCCTAAAGACCTTCCAGTAGGATGTGATGTAGAGGTTGAGCCAGTAATATTGATTATCTTGACCCTGTGTATGCCTGGGCTAATGTATGTGTCGGTGTCTTAGGTTTATCAAAAAAAAGTTTTAAAAATAAAATAAATTAAAACTAAAAAAAAAATAGAACAAGGCTTATAGGATAAGGATATAAACAAAGAAAATATTTTCATACAACTGCAATGTATTTGTGCCTTTTATTTTTTTAACTGGGACAATAATTGTATATATTGTATATATTTATGGGATACAATATGTCTGGTTTTGTTTTTTTATTTATTTTATTTACTTTTTGGTCATAGGGTGTGTGTACTCACTGAAGACAGAGAGAGAGAGACAGTGAGAGATAAAGTGAGAAATCATCCCCCAAGGGGTATAGTCATGTGGCAATCCCTTCTTCTCCATTCTTCTGGTATTTGGGGCATGCACACACGCATACCTGGTGTGATTTTCAAGTTGCCAGGTCCAGGACTCAAACCGTGATTGGCCAAGTGGGAGTACAACTCCTTAACCACCACACCATGTGCTGGCCCCTGTGTGTGTTTTAAGCCAAGTGGTATCACAAGAGTCAACAATTTTCTTAAAAACTTAGTGTATACGGTTAAAAAGTTATAGTGTGCTAAGGTTATTTTTTTTTTTGAAGAAAGAAAGAAAAATATTTTAATGCATTGAGTGTAGCCTAAGTGTACAGTGTTTATAAAGTCTATAGTGGTGTACAGTAATGTCCTAGCCCCTCATATTCACTCACCACTCACTCACTGACTCACTGAGTCCTCCAAGCTTCATTCATGGTTAAGTGCCCTCCCTAAGTAGGTATACATTTTTTAATCATTTATACCATTTTAAAATTTCTCATCTATTTAGTTTTGCTATGAGAGAGAAAGAGCAAAAGAGAAGAGAGAGAGGCAGCAAAATAGGCACTCCCAAAAGAGCCCCCATGCTGTGACACATCCCTAGTCTCAGTCAGCTTGGATCATGTGCATGCACACACCCAGTGTGTTCAGGAAGGTCCTGGGACAAAACCCGTGACTCTTCCCTTGTGGATCCAGCTTTGCCATCACTGCATCACTGCCTGACTCCTTTTATATTGCATTTTTTATGGCACTTTTCTGTGTTTACTACTCACAATTATTGTATTTTACCTTCTAGGTGTTTTAGAGATTTATATTTTACAATTAAGTCTATGATACATTTTGAGTTAATTTTTGTGAAGGTCGAAAGAAAAGTCTGTATCTAGATTTTTTTTGGGGGGAGGGGAGATGGGCATATGAATATTTATTTTTTCCAGCACTATTTGCTAAAAGGGCTTGTTGTGTTTTAGTTCTAAAATTTTCAATTGGTTCTTATAGGAATAAAGAAGAAACTTCTATTGGATTGCCAGAAAAGTCATAATGTATTTTTCAATGTTTTTCTATGCAAAAATGCATGATGACTTTTCTGACAGCCCTGTATTTCTTTGCTGAGGCTCCCTATTTTTTTCATTTGTTCATTTGTTTCAAATATGTTTGTGATAGTTGCTTTATAATTATTAAGATGGTTGCTTTATTTATTTTTAGAGGTTTTGCAATAGGGCGCGTGCGCTCCCAGACAGAGAGAGACAGAGAGACAGAAAATGAGAAATCACCCCCCGGGGGAATGGCCATGCTGCAATCCCTTCTCCTCCATTCTCCTCTCGGGATCTTGGGCACGCACACACACATGCCCAGCGTGAGTTTTAAGCCACCGGGTCCGGGACGCGAACCACGGTCGAATACATGGGAATCTAGCGACATAGCCATTACGCTAACTGCTGTTCCCAAGATGGCTGCTTTATCATCCTTTTCATATCATTATAACATCTATGCCATCTTAGTGTTGGCATCTGTTGATCTTTTCTCATTCATTTTGAGATTATATTGACTCTTGTCATGATGAGTTATTCTTTTAATTGACCTGGACATTTGAATATTGTTAGAATATTGTAGATACTGTTTAGTCTTGTGTTTTAACATGGCTCTTCTCACATCACTCCAGCAGAATTAAGGGACAGTATCTTGTTACTGCCACATGGAGGTGAAGTCCAGACTCTCTACTTAGACTCCAGTGACATCCAAAGGGTGAGGGGCTTCTTGTTCCATGAAGTTTTGGCTCCCTAGTGGACCTCTGCTAATAGATCCCTGTCTGGGAGGGTAAAGAGTGCCTCTTCCTTGTTCCCCACGTGGCCTCCATTGACATTGTGGGTGGAAGGTGACCTTGTTATTGCTGAACAGTGGAGAAAGACCTAACTCTCCACTACCACATATGACATCAACCCATGATGAGGGGGAGTAGTATCTCATGATCTCTGAGTCAGGGTAGAAAAATAAGTCCCTTATGTGTTCTCCAGTGATACTGCCAATATGATTTCTAGAATGCTCATCTTCTAGAGTCTTCCTCCTGGGTTCATGTTAATATAATGTTCAGAGGCTTTAGTTATACTTAGTGGGAGAAATACAGAAGAATAAACATACTGCGTGTCTCCAAAAACAAAAGTTTCCCTTGCTGAACGTTTATTTAACCAATTTTATCTCAGTGAATTTATAAAAGGTACCAAGGTGGCCTAGGAGAGATTAATAATAGGTATTCAATAATTTAATAAATAGTTTAATTTCAAAGAAAAACATAATTGATCAAATTATGTGCCTATGGAAGCTTTTGTTATACACAGCTAGGGAAATTTTACTTTATTGATTCATTCATCTATAATGTGAGGCATAATTTCACTCAAATCCTTGAAGTGCAGACACAGTGTCCAGAAGCAAATAACTATTTCTGAAGTGCTAACTTCACAAACCCAGACCTGTATAATTACAGCAAATGTCACAATGAGTTTCACAATGAGCTTTAATAAAGCTACAAAAGATCCAAATCAAATACTACCCAGAGAAGATGAAGAGACACATGCTTTATTCTATTGTTTGCTGAGTACATAGGAAAGGAAGTTCTCTCAAAAACTCCTTTCAGTTTATTTTCCAGAAGATCTTAGATTAAGGTAGCAAACAAAATGAGAAGAAAATTACAGCCTTAGAAACTGCCAGACTAAATAGCTTTTTCTGGAAAGACTGGTGGTTTCTTTTGGAAACAGTTAAGTGGCAAAGCTATAATTTTCCATTTACTTTCCTTTGTCATTATACATGTAGGGTATTTACCCCAATTTGATGCCATTTGCTCTTTGTCAGAAGAAGTCTTCCCACAGATTTATATTAACCACATTTCTTCTTCTAAAATACGTTATAAAAACTGTCTCTGTCACTCTTCTTTTGACATCGGCCATTTCCTCATATGGCACTCAGTCATCAAATGATGGCAGGCCTGTGTAATTCCGCTCTAATGAATTATGTTTTTAACTGCTCTGGTTTAAAATACCACAGCCCACGTATCTTAAAGTGCACACACTTCAAATAGAAAAGATCAAGTCCTACTGTCATTGTTACAGGAATAGCTATTGTGACAGCCTTTGCTTTGTATTTTGGGAAGGAGGGTTGCTTAATTTGAGCAGATGCATAAATCACAGGTCAGCTGAAAGTCCTGAATTCAGGCTATTGGACACTAGGTAGTTTGCACAGCAGTTTAAGCTATTTATCTTTTTTCCTGGAACAGCTCAGTTTGGGCTTTCTCTACTTCAATTTCCCTTAATATATTTTTAAAATTAAACATTATGCCTTTTTTTAGAGAGATATCTCTATACCTTTACTATATTATTATATTTAATTTAATGCAGATTATGTTGACTCCCCCCAAAGGACCTACTTATTGAAATCATACATACCTCTTGAATAAACAAGTAAAAAACTCTCTTCTGCCAGTTCATCCTTCCACTGAGTAATAGAGAGCCTAGTACTTGCCTCAGTGCCTTCTCATTGTGCTGTAAAACGGGATTATGCTGAGGTCCTTGCTTATTAGGAACACAGAGTGCCAGTGCTGTGGGGCCATTGGAGCACTTCTTAGACTGTTAACAGAAGGAACGGTGCCCACACGTTCATCACACTGGGCTATATTATCTCTCTCTCTCTCTCTCTCTCTCTCTTTCTTTCTTTCTTTCTTTCTTTTTTTTTTTTTTTTTTTTTTTTTTTTGCTATAGGGTGCATGCACTCACCAGAAAGACACAGAGAGACAGAAAGTGAGAAATCACACCCCAGAGGGGATGGCCACGCTGCAATCCCTTCTCCTTCATTCTCCTCTTGGGATCCTGGGCACGCACGCACACATGCCCGGTGTGAGTTTAAGCCACCGGATTCGGGACTTGAACCACGGTCGACTACATGGGAGTTCAGCGACATAGCCATTACGCTAACTGCTGGTCCCAGTATTATCTCTTTGAACTGTCATGTGTAGTTAGTTCTCTCTCCAGCATTAATCAGTGCTTAGAAATCTCTAAGCCGCAAGTACCAGGAAAAAAATCCAGGAAGGGGGATTATGGATTTTTTTTTGTTTGCACACTGAACAGGATGGGACAAACACACAAACACACTCAGCATGCTTTAAAGACTTAATTTCACTTTCTGGGCTACTCAGCACAGGACTGAGTTCATTTCCTCTTCTCCATCTATCTTATTTCAAAGGAAAACTTTATAACTTTTCACTCTTATTTGTATTTTTTATCTCTTGAGATAAGTTAGGATTCTTTCTTTATATTTAAAAAGAAAGCCTTTGGGGATTATCAATGCATAGAAAAGAGATTTAGACTGCATAACTTTAGAAAGGAAAATTTTAAAAGTAAGATGCTTTCTGTAATCAGGATTGTTTTTGGTATATTTATTCATTATAAAAATATTTATTGAGTTTTTCTAGCCAGAATGAAATAAGAAGTGTATTTTGCCTTAAAGATCTATTGTTGGGCCAGCCAGGTGATGTGGTCATTAAGGTGGCTGGATCTCACATGGCCAAGTGCATGGTTGGAGTCCCGGACCTAGAGACTTGGGAAATACACTGGGTGCATGTGTGTGAGTACTCAAAATCATGGAAGGAGAATAGAGAAGAGATTGTGGCATGGCTATCCCCCTGGAGGGTGATTCTCTCATTTTTTTTCCTCTCTCTCTTTCTCTCTCACACAAACTCACATGCCCTATAGCAAAAACTGAAAACAAAATGAAACAAAAAATGCATTGACATTTGATTCTAAATTCCATGAAGTAAATACATATTAGGATTTATCTTGTTTCTGGGTATTAAAAAAAAAAAAACTATTCAATAAGTATGTACTGAATAGCTGCAAGATTATTTAAAATATCTGGCTAGCAGTGTTAACAAACAGCACAGACAAGTGTTTTAAGCAGAGGGAACAATGAGCTATTCTATGGAAGTAGAGAGAACATACAACCAAGTGGTGGTAAAAGGGAAGATATTGGCCAGAGAGTGCTATAGCACTAAAACAGGCCATTCTGTGAGGCTGACCCATATGGGAAGGTTCTGTATTTGTGTCTGGAGACCTCCCTGAGTATGTTGGGCATGTGGGTGCCCATAGTTCTGGACTGGCCAAGGCTAGAGGTGGACTGCAGCAATCAGGACCCTGTTAATGGGTCTCTCTTGCTCATGGGACAAACAAATAAATAAAACTTTTTAGAAAACAGGAAGATAACTGTCATCATAGGAACTTTGCTGAATGTTGTTTTCTGCTAAAATCAGATGTAACTTGCTGATGAAAGCAATTAATTTTTTTTTTTTCTGTAGGTATTATATGCTTGTCAGAGAGCGATGGGTGGGGAGAGTGAGAAAGTACCCTCCTGGGGGGATGGTCACACCACAATCCCTTCTCCTTGATTTTTTCCTTATGTCAGGACTTTAGGCATGTATGCACACATATACCTGGCATATTTTTCAAGCCACCCAGTCTGGGACTCAAATCATACTGTCAGCTATGTGAGATCCAGCCACCTTAACCATCACACCACTGGCTGGCTCAATGAGAACAAATTTTAATAATGCATTTTCTTTGGCTTCTTCTGCATAGTGAGTTAAAATTGTAGATCCCTTAATCCTCAGAGAGTTTTGTAAAGGGAATTATCTGCATTTTAACAAATACCCCAGATATTTCTGATAAGGTGCTCCATGAACCACATCTTGAGGAATATTGTCCTACAACATAAGTAAAATGTCAAAATGAAATATAAGAAATATAAAATTATTTTAAAAGGATATATGACTAAAACAATATTTATATAGGTAAGGGGTGGGTAGAGCATGGGAATATGACATCTCAAAAATGACATTCTTAGAGCAAGCTTGCAGGTGATGTAAGGGAGTAAAATGGGGGAAAACTTTTGAAAATGTATCAGCAGTGATTCTAAAGAAAAGGTGTGTATCAGAAAGCAATTCTTTCATTTTCTTCCAGTCTATATAGAACCCAATACTTTCATTAGTCTCATTGTTCTGACCCTGCTCCAAGTTCCCATTAATCTCTCCTAGATGACAGCCATTCCTCCAAAAGAGTTTCCCGGCATTCACAATGGAGCTCTACAATCTACTCTCAAAAATGAAACAAAACAAGCACACAAACACGAAAGTCAAACCCAAAGGATAGAGTTCCCTTGTTAAAATCTAAGTCAGATCATGTAAATCTGCTGCTCAAATTCCTCCAGTTGTACGCCTCACATTAAGAGTAAAAGGCAAGTTCCTTTCAGTGAACTACAAGCACCGTATTGTCCATGCCTCTCTTCCTTCTCTGACCTCATCTTCCACAGCTGGCCTCTTCATCACTCTTCTCCAGCCATAGTAGTTTCCATGCTGTTTTTTGAACTCACCAAATGTGCTCTAGCCCTAAAATCTTTGCATTGGATACTTCTGCCCAGGAATATATATATATATATATATATGTGTGTGTGTGTGTGTGTGTGTGTGTGTGTGTTTGTGTGTGTGTGTGTAAATATCTACAATTTGTTTATTTCCTCCATGAGACAGACAGAGAAAAGACAGACAAACAGAAAATCACTCCACCTCCAACCTCTGTTTGCTTGGAGCATGCGCATACCTGGCATGCATAAGAAAACCTTGGGACACAAACTGGGTACCTGTCCATGTGGGTCTAATATCATAGAATATTGTGGTATTGCTGAACCACCAGCTGTCCACCCTAACCAGAAATTTTTTCTGCAGATATTCCTTAGTTTTCAAATCTTTGCTCAATGGTGCTTCTCAGAAAGTCCTACTTTAACAGCCTAATTAAAATTAAAATGTCAATACCTTTACACACACACGCACACACACACGCACGCATACATATCACCTTGAGTCCCTTCATCCTCCTTTCATACATTTCCATAGCATTTATTTTTCGAATGCATTTGTGTTGTCTATTTGTATTCTTTTCCTAGATATATGTTTTATGAAGTGAGCAAATTTTACATGTTTTGTCACTGATGTGTTCCCAGCATCCCAAACATCTGAATGCTTACTATCCTGACACATAGTAAGCATTCAGTATATAGCTGTAAAAAAAATAAATGAGTTAGCAAAGTGAATTATCACACTGGACTGTGCTCCTAGATCTTCTGATTCATATTTGTGTAAAGAAGGGTCTGGACACGTGGTTCTGTCTTTCCTTTCACCTCCTCCATCTGGCTCTGTAGTGCAGTGGTTACATGCTGTGTGTAGGGAGTCAGATTCCAGATGGCCAGCCATGGTTTGAATCCCAGTCCTGGAGGCTTGAAAAAACATTCCAGGCATCATATGTCCAGAATCCTGGTGGGAAGGAGAAATGAAAGAAAGGGAGTATGACATGACTACACTTCCCTGAGGTGTGCTTTCTCTCTCTCCCTCTCTTTGATAAGTGCACATGCCTTCTAGCAATTAAAGAAGCAAAGTTTAACTATGACCAACAAAAGTGCAAAAAGTAGCAAAGAAAATTTTTCTTTGTGCAATGATTGATTTAAATGCATTCATCATGCACATCTTCACCCCAGACCAATTTCTAGCTGCTTTTATTTATTGACTAGTGACTTTTCAAAGTCAACACTACAAAAAGATACATATTGTGGTGTCAGTTTACATATGTGTGTGCATGCATGTGTGTGTATACATATATATTCATTCATTGGTAGTGATAATTTTTTGGAGAGATTTTTGCTATAGGGCATGTGTGCTCACCAGAAAGACAGAGAGAGACAGACAAGCAGAAAGTGAGAAATTACCCCCCAGGGGGGATGGCCACGCCACAATTCATTCTCCTCTCGGGATCTTGGGCATGCACGCACACGTGACTGCCTTAGTAAATTTAAGCCACCAGATCCAGAACTTGAACAGCCGTCGACTACATGGGAGTCCAGCGACAAAACCATTACGCCAACTGTTGGTCCTGGTAGGGATAATAATTTATAATTATAGAAATGTGTGCAACAGAACTCTAGCTCAGTGCTTAACATATTATTCAGTAATACAATGACACTGTAAATAGCCAGTTTTGTGAATACTAACAAGATTACTCAATTCTTATACTCACATTAAGAATTTACAAAATTACTTCAATAATAACTTACTGGTTATTTATTTATTTATTTATTTAGATTGTGTCTTTTAGGCTGGCCTTCAGAGTTAGTCTTATCAGTTTGTAGCCTTACTCTTTTGGATAAAGCTAATGATGACATAAACAAAAGCAAATAGTGAAAGTCAGGAAACTCAGATACTTTTGAATCAGACATAACTCAAAATACTGTATTTATATTTTCAAATATAAAACTCTTTCTTCCTCAAAAATATTCACAGTATTTCACCATTCAGGAAACTCTAATGAGACAATATAAGCACAAAGTTCAAAAAAAGATTTCTTACATGCTTTGAACATTGGCACATATTTACAATCCCATGGTGATTCCTTGGACAGAAAATACTCATTTCCAAGTTAAATGCTATGTATGCCTATAGAAACTCATTAGTCATTGCATTATTTTACAGACATGTATTGTGTACATAGAGGAGAGGGTATTTATATACTTTTTATTTATTTTTATTTTTTTATTAATTTATTTATTTTTGTATATACTTTCAATCATATTGTTTGGCTTACAATGAGACCATTTCGATATGTGAACATTTCTTCCCCAGACCCGTTGATCGAAATATCTTCAACAGATAACACCACACCTCCCCATCCCGTCAATGCTCTACCTCTGTATCCCTTCTCCAAATGTCTTTCGTTGGGTATTTATATACTTTTATGTATTGAAATGTCTTCATACATTCTTAGATTACAAAGTTTGTAAACAGGCATCTGGTTAGTGTGGTAGGGAGAATAACATCCCACACAAAGATGCCCATGTCTTAATTCCCAGAACTTGTGAATATGTTACATGGCATGTGCAAGGGAAATTAACTTTGCATAAGGAATTAAGGCTCCTAATCAACTGACCTTGAGTTGGAGCAATTATCCTGGATTATCCATGGATATCCATTATATCCATTATCTATTACATCCATTAGCTCAATGTAATCACAAGGGTTATTTTAGACCACCATGGCAGAGAACCAGAGAGATAGTAACATGAGAAAGATGTGGCCTAATATTGTATTGAAGATGAAGGAAGGGGGCCGTGAAACAAAGAATGAGGACAGATTATAGACCCTGGAAAAGGTAATGATACTGATTTTCCTCTAGAGTTTCCAAAAGGAACTCAGCCCTGCTGACTCATTTTAGATTTCTGACCTCCTTAAGTGTGAGAGGGAAAAAAAGGGTTATTTGAAAGCACTACATTTTTGGTAATTCATTGCAAAAGGAATAGAAATATAATACAGTCAGTTAGCAGACATTTTTGTACTCATAACTCCCTTGAAGTGGTTTGAATAATGATTATGATTTTGTCTAATATTGGGTATTTTCAGTAGTATTGTGTACACTCTAGTACAGTTTACTAATACTTAATATATCTTGACATAGGCCTATATATTCACTTGTGTTAAAAGTATTTTTAAGGGAATTTTTTTTTTTTGGAGAGGTTTTTGCTATCGGGCACATGCGCTCACCAGAAAGATAGAGAGAGACAGAGAGATAGAAAGCGAGAAATCACCCTCCAGGGGGAATGGCCACGCCGCAATCCCTTCTCCTCCATTCTCCTCTCAGGATCTTGGGCACGCACGCACACGCGCCTGGCGTAAGTTTAAGCCACTGGGTCCGGGACTCAAACTCCCATGGCTACATGGGAGTTCAGTGACATAGCCATTACACTAACTGCCGGTCCCTAAAGGAAGTATTTTTAACTATGAAATAAAGTATTTGATGCACACACATTTCCTAGATTTTTATGTTCATTATTTAGTTGCCTACCTAAACTGTAACTTCTTACACAAAATAGCACTCATAATTGTTCTGAATATGAGATAAGGGATGATGCACAGTGACTTTCTATTAACATTTCTAATTAAGATAAATGCTACCCAGAACTGTAATTATGAAAAAGTACACACTGTGGAAGAATCATCCTTTACCTCAGTAATTAGTTAGTCATAGCTATATCTTGCTTAATAGCTGTATCTAACCTCTAAAAGTTTAATTTATTCTTTTCTCTAATTACTAAATCAATAGTAAATAGTTGGTATAATAACTGGAGTTTTTCAAAAAATTAATGTTAAAATCTACCTTCTCTTTTTTCAACTCAGACTTTAGGATTTACAATGACAGTAATTTTAAGTGTGAAGAAATGTTTAAAATTTTAAGATACACACATTGATTCATTTTTTCTAATTTCTTCTTGTGAACCATAAGAAAGACATTTGAGATAAGAATTAAAAATAAGTAATTCCAACCTTCCTTCAAATTTTTGAGATTAAATATATCTATTTATCTTTGTGTTCACCAGAAACATTACCTAAATTGGAGGAAAACAAATAGGAATAAAAGAAGAGGAATAGAAGAAGCAAAAGTAAATGGAAATCTCCATGAAATTTTAGAAGCTAGAAAAAGATATAGAAAATGGAAGCAAACTTAAATGACTAGAAAAAGAGAAAGTAGAAACTGAACCTGAAGGGAGAGAAGCCAAGAATCATCAAGACCAAAAGTCTAGGGTTCTGGAGAAACTGTTTTCCACTGACACCAGGCTATTTAGTATGAAGCTAAAAAATGTTATATAACAACTGAAAGTCTGTTTAAGAACCAATGAGACTGACCTCTTGAGTCCTCCTGATTCTTTTCCAGCAAGATTTTGCTTTTCTCACTCTGACAGAAGATAGATCATTTATTTTCTGCTGAGTCTGAATCAGAGAAAATTAGGGTTGGCATAACCAAATATAATTAAAAATAGTGATGAGCTCCTGGAGAAAAAAATGTGCATGAAGTGAATGTCTGTATCTTAAATGATGAAATTCTAAGCATCTGTCTCTAAATTATCACACTTGGTTCTCCCAAACTGGACAGTTTGTTTTGTACTACCTAGCCAAATTCAAGATCTCGTTTTGGGGAAGTTGATGAGTTCCAAAGAATCAACTTACATAAACGTGACAGTGGAGGGTCCAACATGGATGTCATTATTTCTATTCCCAAATTATTAATACTTATGGTGAGGTTCATCAGTACATAAGCCTACCCAAACATGCAGAATTTCCAGTATATTTTTAAAGATGTCACTCCACAACAATTATCAAAATTTGTGAAGAAATGGATATAACCTCAAAGAAATCAAACCAAACCAAAAGTAAAAAGAAAATTAGTAAGCCAATACAATGGAAAGGGGAAAAAAAAACTTTAACTATAATTAGTACCTTTAAAATGATAGAAATTTTTGTCCACTATACAGAACAAAATGTGATACTATAAACACTCAGATTACAAGAAGGAATACTTATGAATACTTGTATGTGAAAAAATATATGTTTATGTGTGTGTATATACATAGGTGTGTATATCAGTGTGCAAATGTATTCAATCTTATATTAGAAATGAAATTAAAAATATTGAAAACTATTTCAGGATAGATCTGAAAAGATGGAAAGAAAAAATAAAATGAGAAGAAAATTTAAAAAATAAAATATAAAATTAAAAGAGATTAGAGTAGCTATAAAGAAAATTTGATATTAATGGGGACATGAAGGGTGGCTCAGAAAAGACAAGTGGATAGGAGAGGAAGGGAGCAGAGAGAAGAGATGAGAACGAGGAAGAGAGGAGGGGCAAGGAGGGGAGAGGAAAGGAAGTATAAGTACTTAAAAACAATAGAAAAAAATTTATCATGATTAAATATATGACTGTCTAGAAAAAAGAACCCAGTGCATGCCATACACATTGGATGACGGGAAAATAAAGTTAAACATCACCACCAATAACAACTGTTTTGAGGCTATTTACTCATTACCTTCTAGGACCTGACTTCCAGGATAGACTGACCAGCATATGACACAACAGTAGGTGAGAAGTATTCTCAGTTCTGTCCCAGCCAGTCAACAGGCAAGGGAGATCAGTGAATAGTATTTGGCAGTGCCATAACCAATGATACTAGTAAGGGGAGATGTTAGCAAAGAGATTTTTTTTTTTTTTTATCAGAGGGCATGTGCACTTGCCAGAGTGAGAGAGAAAGAGAATGAAAATGAGAAATCACCAACCCCCGAAGGATTGCTACACCAAAATTCCTTCTCCTCCATTCTCCTCTTGGGATTTTGGTCATGTACTCATACTCACCTTTGTTTTCTAAACAAAGAAAGCAATATTTCGAACACAATGTTTTTACCTGTGGTAATGTCTCTAGGTTCTGGCCAAAATGCCTTAGTAACACATGTTTCTTTTTCAGTAATTGACTAGTATATGTCAAGTACTATAAGCCACCAAGTCTGAGACACCAACCATGGAATCAGCCATGAAAGATCCAGCACCTTGACCTCCATGCCACGACCCCTTCTATTCCATTTCTCAATCCTGTCCAAATTTTGACCACACACACACACACACACACACACAAGCACACGCGTGTGTGTCCAGGATGCTTTTTAAGCCACCAAGACCAAGATCTGAACTGCAGTCAACCATGTGGGATCTGGCTCCCTTAACCACTAGGCCATCGTTCTGGATAAGCGAAGATTTTTTTTCTCTTTAAGTTTCTACCATAGGGTGTGTGCACTCACCTAAAGAGAGACAGAGACAAAGAGAGGGAAAGTGAGATGTCATCCCCCAGAAGGGATGGTTATGCCACAATCCCTTCTCCTACGTTCTCCTTGTGGCATTTGAGGCATGTACACATATGCATCCAGTGTGATTTTCAAGCTGCCAGGTCCAGGATTCCAATCACAGTGAGTCATTTGGGAGTCCAGTGCCTCAGCCACCACACTATCTGCTGGCTCCAGCAAAGAGATGTTTTTAAACTATAAGATGCTTCTTTCAGTCAACAATTGTCTGCTTCACTGCTCATGTGGTTGACCTGGTTCTGGCCCTTTGATACCTTGTTAGAGTGTTACCTTCATCTACTCCAATAGCAACAAAGCAGCTCTAGGACCTACTGACAGGTGAGGAGGCTCAAAGGTTAGTCCTACCATCTTCAGTTCTATTATTAGCATAGGACTCTAATAAGCTCTGCCATAGTCCTTGGATAGTTTTGCTTTACTTGAGTGAGAACTCCTGACCAGTTGTTTAAATGTCATTTTCAATTGGAGATTTAACAACAAACTACAATCTTTGCCAAAAGCTTTAACAAGTAAAAGGAATGTTTATAAAGTTTACATTATGCTTTTGTCTTCCCAGGCTCCAATGGAAATTCTATCTTATGTATTCCATAAATCCCCGCTTTTCTAGGACTAATCCACATTGATAGAAAGTAACAGATTATGAATACCTATCATTTATAAGACCTCTCTCTTAATAACTAAATAGGGAAGACAATAACTAAAATAGGGCAGACAATAGGGCTATGGATATTTTACATAAAGTTAAGTCAGGTGTTACAGTTTGAATGTTTGTGTCTCTCCCAAAATTCATATGTTGAAATCCTAATTCCTAAGGTAATGGTATCAGGAAGGGGACCTTTGGCAACTGATTGGATGATGAGAGAGGGACCCTCATGAATGGGATTAGTGCCCTTTCATAGGAGGCCTGAGAGAGACTCCTTGCCTCTTCTACAATGTGAGGACCCACTGAGAATATGCCATCTATAAACCAAAAAACAGGCCATAATTGTACAATGAAACTGCCTTGATCGTGGACTTTTCAGCCTCCAGAACTGTGAAGAATTAATTTGTGTTGTTATTACCTGTTGATGATATAATGTATAGTATTCTCAACTGGAGTGGTCTGAGCTGTATTTTATATTGGGTAAATTCTCTTTACAAGCTGGGGAACCAGCAGTTAGCGTAATGGCTATGTTGCTAGACTCCCACGTAGTCGACCGCGGTTCGTGTCCTGGACCCAGTGGCTTAAAATTCACGTTGGGCGCATGTGCGTGCGTGCCCAAGATCCTGAGAGGAGAATGGAGGAGAAGGGATTGCGGTGTTACCATCCCCCCTGAGGAGTGATTTCTCGCTTTCTGTCTCTATGTCTCTTTCTGTCTGTCTGGCGAGCGCACACGCCCTATAGCGAAAAAACCTCTCAAAATAAAATTCTCTTTACAAGCCAAATTATGTGTAGCAATTGAATGTATAAATAATAATAATAAAATAAAAATTTTAAAAATAAAAAGCTGCTCAGTTCATGGTATTTTGTGTAGTAGCCCAAATAGACTGAGACATAGGATTTCTAAAATTTTGTATTCTCATTTCTTAAAGCCCTTTTCCTAGTAGAAGGGAATATGTCTGTAGGGCCAAGATTGGCTGCTCAGAACTCATTAGCTAAAAAAAGGAAAAAAAAAAACCAGAAATGTGTTTTACTCACAGCCATAGGAAATCCTTATCATGATTGATGGCAAAGTGATATGTTTTATTGTCCTGTCATTTTGTGTGTCTATTGCAAAGTTTCTTAAACATATTCTGGTCAACTACTGAAAAAAATAATGTGTTACTAAGGCATTTTGGCCAGGAGCTAGAGACATTACCACAAGCAAAAGCATTGTGTTCAAAATATTGTTTTCTTTGTTCAGAAAATTTTAAAGTGCTAGTTCCAGAAACAAAATAAAGGAAACTAAACCAAAAGAAAATTAAACCATGCTGTTTGGGATGCAACTTGCCATGTTTTGAGCCAGTGATCATTTGATTTGGTATTGTGTTATGATTCTGACAGGGTCAACCCTGCTGTGCTGCAGCTATCAAAACCACGGAAAACTCTTTATGTCCTTGTTTTATAATTGTAGCTTACTGACACCTAAGACATAGAGCAGGAATATTTAAGCCGTAATTTTGCATAGAGGTTGAGTTCCCTACTCTGTTTCTTCCTAACTTCATGTAGTGACTAGTATGCTACAGTTTCCTTTTAATTATTTGAAAAATCTAATGGCTTGTTTTGTTTATTTGCAACTGATCCCAATTTGTATTGTGGACCCCACAAGCCACGGTCCAATGCAAACCAGTTCAAATGCCTATAATTTATTTCACTTGTTACAGTGTTTGTACCCTACCTAGACATGTTTATAGTCCTTTTCCACCAACACAACTCACCTACCACATCCACTAATATAGCTCTTCTAGCCTCTTCTCTCATTGACCCCATTAGCCCCGTGGGCAGTTGAAATTCTACATTCTAATTTAATTGAAGACTATTTGAGATATATCATATTGTCTAAAAACTCAAGTCAATATAGTTGGGGCATGAGAGAGACATTGCTGATGAATAAACTGACCTGGGAAAAGAGGCATTTATATTGGTTCCAAGAATATAAGTAAGCAATCCTTACTAGTGGAGGGCTATAAGACAGAGAATGCATATTTATCATCCATTGGTTTCTAAAGTTTTCTATTGAAACAATGAGAATAGAACTGTTGGAGAATGTCAGCTTATCATTCTCTTTGTTGATCTGCATAATGAGGAGCTATCAAATATAGGTGTTCAAATTGCTTTTGAGCAATTAAATTAAATACTTTACCTAATCTGCCTTCTTTTTTATTTTATTTATTTATTTTTTGGAGAGGTTTTTGCTATAGGGTACGTGCACTCGCCAAAACGACACAGAGAGACAGAGAGATAGAAAGCGAGAAATCACCCCCCAGGGAGGATGGCCACACCGCAATCCCTTCTCCTCCATTCTCCTCTCAGGATCTTGGGCACGCATGCACATGCGCCCAGCGTGAGTTTAAGCCACTGGGTCTGGGACTTGAACCACGGTCAGCTACTTGGGAGTCCAGTGACATAGCCATTACGCTAACTGCTGGTTCCCCTAATCTGCCTTCTTGAGGCAAAACAAAGAGCTCTGATTTAGCCTTTTTTAAAACCATAAATTTTGTTAGATGTATTCTAGGTTTACAGCATGACTTTATAGGACATGTGTAGAAATATAAATATTGGGTCATCAGAAAAGTCATGACATATTTTTCTATGTTTTTCTAAGCAAATATGAGTTGTAACTTTTCTGATGACCCAATACATTTAGGTAAGTATAGATAGTACAATGGTTACTATGATAAAGCAGATTAGCATGTCTATCTTCTCACATAATTAATTTTTATATGTGACAAGAGCAGCTAAAATCTACTTATTTAGCAAACATCCCTAATTCAAGACAATTTTATTAACTTTAGTACCCATGTTGTGTATTAGATCTCTAGATGTGTTCATCCTATATTTCTATTTTGTATCCTTTGACCTACATCTCATTTCCTCCCCTTCTGACATCACCTATGGTAATGCTATTTCATTCTTTCTGTGTATCTGAGCTCTTCTTAATTTTTTTCTTTATCTATGGTATAGTTTGTGAGCACTCACATGAGAGTAAGAGAGAGAGGGGAGCATCCTCCACAGTGTCCAGTCATGCTGTAATCTCCTTCCTCCAGTCCTCTAGTTTACAGATCTTGAGCACAAACATGTTTTAGGCTGATCAGGTCAGGGATTTGAACCTCAGTCACCATGAGTAGCACATTAGCACTATGCCATGGGGTTTCCTGTCCCTTACCCCTGCTCTTTTATTCCACATATAAATGAGATCATGTAATACTTTTCTTTTTGTTTCTGGCTTACTTTATTGAATCTAATGTCCCCCAGTTTCATCTATGTCATAGTAAATGATAGCATCTCTTTTTAAAGGCTAAATGAAAATTCCATTGTATATATATATATATATATATATATATATATATATATATCACATTTTGCTTACCTGTTTATTATAAGTAGGCATTTGTGTTGTTTCCATATGTTGGCTATTATGAAAAATGCTGCAAGGAATATGGGAGTGCAGATATATTTTGAGGTAATAATTTAATCTCCTTTAGGTATATACTCAGCAGATATATTGCTAGGTCATATGGCAGTTATATTTTAAATTTCCTTAGGAACCTTGACACTGTTTTCCATAACAGCCATACTAAACTCTGTTTTCACCAACAATGTACTAGGGCTCCATTCCTCCACACCCTCACTAACTATTATACTTGTGTTTTTGACTATAACCATTCTTTCAAGTATGAGGTGACAGCTCAGTTGTTTTAATTTGTATTTCCATTATTATTTTTAAACAGTAGAATTAATATTTGCTATCATTTATAATCAGATGGCAGTTAGGTATATATTCTCCATATATAGCATACATTTTATAAATAAAAAAGTACAAGTTTTAAATAGCCAATGACTATTTACATTTTCTGACAATATGATTATCTTAATTCATTAATGGTGGTGTCAAGTTTTTGTTTGCTTCTTTGTTTGTTTGTTTGTTTTTATACAGCACATGTGCTTGCCCGAAAGAGGGAAAGTGAGAAATCACACCTCGGGAGGATGGCCACACCACATTCCCTTCTCCTACATTCTTCTCTTAGCACTCATACACATATGCCCAGTGTTTTTTGTTTTTGTTTTTGTTTTTTGAGAGGTTTTTACTATAAGGCATGTGCGCAAACCAGAAAGACAGAGAGAGACAGAGAGACAGAAAGCGAGAAATCACCCCCCAGGGGGATGGCCACGCCGCAATCCCTTCTCCTCCATCCCCCTCTCGGAATCTTGAGCATTCACGCTCACCTGCCTGGCATGAGTTTAAGCCACTGGGTCTGGGACTCAAACCGTGGTCAATTACATGAGAGTCCAGCCACATAGCCATTACGCTAACTGCTGGTCCCATCCCAGCGTGTTTTTTAAGTACTGGGTTTGGGATTCAATCCACGCAGTTTGTCATGTGAGATTCAATGCCCTAACCACCATACCACCTGTTGGCCCTGCTTCAAGCTTTTTATTAGCACTATAAAATTCACCCATCTTCTGTCCTGTTTTGAAAAACTGGAAAATTGGCATGCATTTGACTTCACACTCTGAAGCAACCCCCTGGAAGTCATCCACACCTACTTCAAATAACACCACATTGAAATACTTTTCAGAGAGGGAATGAAAGAAAGTCTTGATCATTTTGCAAGGCACACATCACATAGCTGAGAAGTCATCTCCTGCACTTTGCAAGGCTTCCTGACAAAAGTTCATGGCCTTGATCTACTTCACCAGTTTGGCAGTTGGGGAGCTGACAAGCACCTGCAAGAAACAATGGAAAAGAATCTGAAGACCAAACTGAGCTTGCATCTCCTTTATTATTAGTGACATTGGGCATTCTTTCATATACCTGTTAGCCATGTTTATGTCTTCTTTGGAGAAATGCCTATTCAGGGCTTTTGCCCTCCCCCCTTTTTTTTAATTTGCCAGAGGTACATGCACTCGCCAGAGACAGACAGAGGGAGAGAGAGTGAGAGAGAAAAGGAAGTCAAGAAAGCAACCTCCTTGGAGAATGATCACACCATCGTTCCTTCTTCCCCATTTCTCTCTCATTTCAAGATTTTGGGCACAAATGCACATGTGTCCCATGTACTTCTTGAGTCACTGGGTTTGGGTCTAGAACAACATGCATGTGGGTTCGAGTCACCTTAACCACTAGGCCACAAAGTAGCCCCCATTGCCTATTTTTAAATTAGATCATTTGTTTCTCTGCTATTGATTTGTAAGAACTTTTTATATATTTTGATTATTTTATACATTTTGAATATTTCTCACCAGATATGTAGTTTGCAATTTTTTTTCTGGTTTATAGATTGCCTTTTTATTTTGATGATATTTTCCTTTGCTGTGCTAAAGTTTTTTTTTTTTTTTTTTTTTTTTTTGGTTTTGTTTTGAATTTTTGCCATAGGGCACGTGACTTACCAGAGACAGACAGAGACAGAGAAAAAGTGAGAAATCCCCCTCAAAGGGGATGGCCACACTGTAATCCCTTCTCCTCCTAAGATTTTTGGGCATACACCGACATGCACCTGTGTGATTTTCAAGCCACCAAGTATGAGATTCAAACCATAGAGTTGGTCACATGAAATCCAGTGCCTTAATCTCCATGCTACCTCGACTCGAAGTGCAAAAGATTTTACTTTGATGTAGTCCCATATACTTATTTTTGTCTTTGTAGCCTGAACTTTTAGAGTGATGTCTAAAAAACCATTTTTGAGGTCAACATCAAAGACTTTTTCTTCAGTGTCCTCTTCCAGGAGTTTTATGGTTTCAGGTTTTACAATTTCATTCTTTTGCATGAAATTTGGCCAACCACGGTTCAAATCTGGCCCCACTGACTTGAAAAACATGCTAGGTACATGTGCATGAGTTCTAAACTCCCAATGAAATGGAGAAATGGAGGAAAAAGGATTAAGGCATTACCATGCCCCCTTGGGGAGTACTTTCTCCAGCTCCCTTTCTCTCTGTTTCTCTTGCTGACAATTACATGTGCCCTATGGCAATTAAAAAATAGTAATAAAGGGGCCAACAGGTGGCATAGTGGTTAATGCACTGGACTCCCATGTGGTCAACCGTGGTTTGAGTCCTGGGCCTGGTGGCTTGAAACTGATGCTGGGCACAAGGTTGTGTGTACCCCAAATCCTGAGAGGAGAATGGAGGAAAAGGGATTGTGGCATCGTTATTCTCCCTGGAGGGGTGATTTCTTGCTTTCTGTCTCTCTAAAAAAATGTAAATAAAATAATCTTACAAAGCTTTATTACAGTATTTATTACTGTATGCACTATTTAGTCTTGAATTTGTTTTGCTGGCTGCTTGTGTTGATTAAATCAGACTTTACCTTTCACTATTACTTTCTCTTGCCCAATCCTAGATTACACTTGAACCATCTCTTATTCCCTCGGACCTAAATGACCTTTGTTATATTTTGAGTATAAATACTTTGTGTGATTAGGATTTTGGATTGGATTTCTCATGGCTCTCTACCCTCCTTAAAGAGCTACAAGATAATGCCAAACAATTTGGTTGTCTTTGAACATGGCCATTCACAAGTTCTGAAAACAGAATGCAGTCTTTGTGCTATTCCAGATAAATGTGGGCAGAGAGGGTAGAGTTAGAATGTTTAAAATACAAGCTGTGACATTGACAATCAGATAATTAGGTGGTCCTTAGTTTTAAAGTACAATTTAACAGCACATCTTCTACAATCTCTTTAAATCATGCTGTGTATGTTAAATTCTAGTCTACTTTGGTAGGTATTAGGACAAAAGAGAAATTTCACACTATCTTCATACACTCTGCACCCAATATAACAAATAATTTTTTTCTTCATATTTAAGTAGAAAACACATTGAAGCATGCAAACTTAGCGTAGAAAAATTCACTTGGTCACTGAGTGGAGTTTTTTCTACTATATTTATACCCTAGTCATGACAATGGAAGTGATTCAGGCAAACTGCACACACAAACTCCAAACAGGCTGATACTCATTCAGAATATTCCAAAAATTCCATAGTTTCACTGTTACTTATTGCCAGTCCAGAAGTATGGTTTAACTCAAGCCCTATTAGATAAAATTTTGACAATTCTTAATCAAATTAGTAGTCGTTAACTTAAAATAGCCACGAAGAGATTGACAGATGAGAGTATGTAAAAATGGATTTATGTCTAAAGTAGTTATTTAAGATGTCCTTTTGATCCAGTCCAGAACATCTCAGCCCTCTCTTGTATAAAACAAACCAGATAATCATTGTCACTTTCCCACTAGCTGATAAATTCACTTTAACCATAATGCCTGTACTTGTGACAGTTTCCACTGATTTCCGATTAAAGCTGCCTGACACCTGTGTGCTTACTTTGAGATTTGACTATGGATATCTTTAGAACTGGGAGGTATTTGTTAGCATGGTTGGTGGTCCATTTACAATGCAGAGCAAGGTTCCTGATTGTCTACAGATTGTGAATTATAAGGGGAGTGAAGATGATCTGAAGTCAAGAAGAGAAAGATAAAATCTTGCTGGAGGTGGGACCCTACCTGCGTTGGGAGATCCAAAGCAGGTCCAGTCCTTCCCAGTTCAATGAAACACAGGCAAAGTTGGTGAGAGAGGAAAGGACATGTTATTACAACGTTGCCATACTGAGAAGACGTATAAAAATATTTTCAACTGGTCAGCCAAGTAACGATGCTTCTATTTCAGAAGGAAAAGACTGAGTACTAGTGGCACCATACAGAAAAGCACAAGTCAGACTAATTTTTGGTCTCATTTAGGTAGAGGTACAACCAGACTTCTAAACAGTTTTGGTTCCCTGGGGCAGACTGTTCCTCATTGTTTTGGGCTTCAGGTTGACTGCCTGTGGTGTCTATCTCCATGAAGTTCCTAAGAGAAGTTTCCAACATAGAGTATCACACTGAGAAGGAGAAAAACAAATTGATTAAGATGGAGTAAGTCTGGCTAAAGCATGCCTCTATTACAAAATATCTTTTAGGAAAGACTGGGTGTCTGCCTTCCTAAAGTCCTGTGACAGTTAAGGCTGGCCCTAAGCTTCCCGAAGCAAATTTACAGCATGTAATCAAGTGTGATTCCTCTTGATTATCTCAAGACTAATTAGGAAGTGCTTCCCACTCGACACCTCCATCTAATGAGAAGTATCTGGAAAGAAAGTATTTGCATATCTTCAAGTCATATTATGTCATGAGGACATTTGAGCTGATGAAAACTGACATTTACTATAAAACAAAAATGCAATACATTGAAACCAGGAGTCATCAGAAACTCACAGCTGTGGATTTGGGAGCCTATTTTAATTGATGAGACACGGTAGCTCTGCCTCATGAAGGAAATCAGAGCATGAAACACAAGGAATGTAAATATGCAGAGTCAGAATATCACAGAGAAAGGCAGAGCTGAAGACAGTGTGATTGGTTCAGGTCCCCTGATGGCAGTTCCTAGTTCTTCTCTCCTCTTCCCTGGGGATTTATATATAAATCAGAAGTTAGCAGAAAAGCTTCTCTCTGTCCATCTTTCTCACTCGCTTGCTCTAACTCGTGCGCCCTCATTCTGTTTTGGCTTCGCTGGACCATTTCTACTTATTAGAGAATTTCCGTCAGGCATTTATAGTAATAATGATTTTTTTTTTTTTTTTTTGACAGCAGAGAAACCCAGAGAATGAAGCAGTTTTGCAGTTAATTCCCAGGAGCATGCCATAATTTCAGGGGACTGTATTTGCCTTCTAATAATTACCAAGAGTAGCCATTGAGATTACAGCAATAACTGCTACTTACTCTCTACCAAGCATTGTCCTACATTCTTCAGATGAATTAATTCCATTTAATCCTTACAGAAATCCTTTAAAGTAGGTGCTTTTATTATCTCCTACTAAGGTTTAGGAAATGGAGCCTAGAAGTGTTGAAATCATTTAAGATCACCCAGCTTTTTATAAATGTAATTTGAAACCAAGCCGGGATCCCCTAAAAAGGACTCAGAATACATTGTTATAATTATTTTATTTGTTTAAGTTTATTTTTATTCATGATAGAGAGCTCATGCATGCACACTAGAAAGAGAGAAAAAGAGAAGCACCCTCAACGGGTCTTTTCACTCCATGATCCATGAGCCTTCCAGCTCATCAGGACCATGGGCACGTGAGCACACGCCCAGTATATTTTCAGGCCAACCCAAGGGTACAAATACATTGTGAGCCTTGTGACTCCCAGCACTGCAGTTTGGTTTGCTCCCAATTGCACCTCCAGGCTGTGTCTCATTGTTTTATTACTTTATCATTCATGGTCATTTCCTTAACTCAGTAGGGCCTTTTTCCCCATCTACCTCTTTTTCACTGTCATTGGCACTTCTGTATGTTATTGACCAAAAATATATTATATACATATTATTTTATACAATCCCTCTTTAAGTCAGAGAAGAAATGAGAAAATATGCTCTACTGGGGGAGCACCAACTCCGAGAGGCTTGCCCGTAATGTTTACTGACTCCAAAGATGCACTTGGAGGTCCGACAGGGGAAACATAAGTCTATTTATTTACGTTAAGCAGAACAGGATGCTCCACTAACATCTGGGTGGAGAAGGGTCCATGCTGTTATAGCACAGGCTCGGGTTACATATGTTAAAGAAAAGCATTTATAAATCAATTAAAGATCAGTGCAGATTCTCTGTCACCAAAACAGGGGTCTGGTTTGTACGTACATTGTTTGAAAGTTATAATAACAGGTTTGCTTATCAATGAGCAGAATCAGCAGAGTATGTTTAGGGATTAGTGCCTGTAATCTTGTGATGTTAGTATGGGAGGGGTGTGTATACCTCTGGGATAGTCCCAATAGTCATGAGGTGAAGGTAATGGTCATAAGATGTTTGAGCCCCAACTGTGGCCTCCAGCCAGGTCTCAGGGGGATAGGGTGAAGAGGGAGGAGCTCAATGTAGAGAGCATACTTCCATGTGCATTCACAGTGTTTTTATAATTACGCAATAACCTCTTCTGGTACTCTTTGTTTAGTGGATTTGAATCACCGTCTGGATCACTTATTTTCAGCCTGGAAAGCTTCCTTTAGTATTTCCTATAAGGAAGGTCAATTAAAAATTTTCTGTTTCTATCTTGCAGACTCCTTGTGTCACCTTTATTTTCGAAAGACAGATCTGCTAGATATAGGATTTTTGGTTAACAGTTGTTTTTATTTTCCCTTTGAGCACCTCAAATATGTTATTCCACTACTTCCTGGCCTTCATTGTTCCTATTGAGAATTCAGCTATTAATCTTACTGAAGTTCCCTTATAATTGATGCATTGTCTTCTGTTTCTGCTTTCAAAGTTTTCTCCTTACCTTTGATTTTTATCATTATTTTCTATCATTTGTGAGACTCTTTGCAGTCATCTTTCATAGATTTTGTTTCCTATATCTATAGGTTATTGTTTTCCAATAAATTTGGGCAGTTTTCTGCCATTATTTTTTAAAATATTTTTTCTTCTCCTCACCTTATAAAACTCCAATTACATACATTTGTGAGTTCCATGGTATTCCACATTTTTAAAAGATATTCATTATGCTTCTCATCCTTTTTTTTCTGTTCTTTGGCTATATCATTTCTATAATTCTGTTTTCAAATGTGGTTATTATTTCTTCTGCCAGTTCAAATCTAGTGTTGAAGTCCTCTAGTGAATTTTTTATTTCAGTTGTCATACTTGTCAACTCCAGAATGTTCATTCGAATTTTCAGATAATTTATCTTCATTGATATTCTATATTTGAGTAACATTGTCTTCATACCTTCCTTTACTTATTTAATCATGTTTTTCTTTCTGTCTCTGAACATGTTTATACTGTTTGTTTTGAATTTTTTTTCCTGAAAATTGCGACATTTGGTCATTCTCCCAGACAATTTTTTTTGCCTGTTTCATTTTTATTTTTTCCAGCTCATGGGTCATACTTTTCTGTTTACTCATGCACATCATAATTTTGAATTGGAAATTACACATTTTAAATAATATTGTGTAATAATTCTGGGTACTGCCCTTTTCTCCTCTGAAGCTTTTTATTACTATTTGATTCTTTGTTTGTTTAGTAATTGGTTGGATTGTTTTATTAAAGTCCATTTAATACGCGAAGAGGTACAGTTTTGGGTATAGCCACAGGCAGGGTAGGATATCTCTCTTCCTCTTTCCTTGACCATACCCAGCTGTTAAATTCCTCTAATTGCACAATTGTTTACCAAATACCCTAGGACTTAAATTGTGCCGCCAACTAATCAAATCAAATAGTGGCTCCTTTGCAGTAAATACTTTTAAAAGTCAGTGCTTTGATATTTATTCTAATCCCAAGAGCTCTGTCTGATTTAGTCAAGGTTCTCTTCTGAAAATTATTGGATTGTCAAAAAAGCCATGTATTTTTTTTAAAATGCTTTTGTATGCAAAAATGTGTCATGACTTTCCAGATGACCCAATAGCTGGCCTTTAGTTTAGCCTGTATCTTAAATCTCCTCCCAATTGCCTTTTTTTCTTTTTTTTAAATTTTTTTTAAAATTTATTCATTTGTTTTAATTTGACCAGAGGAAGAGACACACAGCTAGAGAGAGGAGGGGGGAGTGAGAAAGCAAGCCACCAGGTCCAGACCTTGAACCATGGTCAGCCATGTGGGAGTGTCCAGCGCCCCAACCACAATGCCACCTGCTGGTTCCCAGAAAGTGAGAAATCACCCCCCAGGGGGGATGGTCACGCCGCAATCCCTTCTCTTCCATTCTCCTCTCGGGATCTTGGGCATGCACGCACACGTGCCCAGGGTGAGTTTTAAGTCACCGGGTCTGGGACGTGAACCATGGTCAACTACATGGGAGTCCAGTGACATAGCCATTACGCTACTGCTGGTCCCCCAATTGCCTTTCACTGCAACCTCCAGTTAAGTTTGAAATTTTCCACACTCTTGCAAAGAAAGTCATTACTTTGTGGAGATTTTGGAAGCATCTCTTTTATGGTCTACTTTTCCATCAACCCCTTTCAGGTTAAATCTTTTAGTTGGTCCTCTGGGTTCAGGGATGGGAAAAGTGCAAAGTTTCCCTCTGAGTGACACCCCTCTAGAAATTGAGCACTCAATGAAGTGGGGACAACAGCCTGAGTTACTCTTCGCTTGGCTTCTTCTGTTATGAAAGTCAAACCTCACGAGCCAGGCCAAGGGATATCAGCCCCAGTCTTCTCAATATCTTATGCCTAATATCAAGAACCTCTGTTCCACCAGTGGGGGCTTAATGACAGAAGGAAACACCTACAACTCAACTTCACTTGCCTAGGGTTTACCCTCAGCTACAGATGCCAGCAGGATGAGAAATGCTAAACTACTGCTTATGGTGAGAAGAAAGTCCTATGACTGGGAGTTGGAATGAGAGGGAGTCCTATAGCAGGCTGAAGTCTCTGACACTGAGTTGTAAAGGAGTGAAGAAAGAAGTTGTTTTGATTCAAATACAGTCGTGCATTGTTTAACAACAGAGATACATTCTGTGAAATGCATCATAAAGCTTAGTTCATCATTGTGAGAGTGTATGTGTAAAAACATAAGTGGCACAGCTTACTTCATGCCTAGCTCTATGGTGTGGCCTATTATAATCTCACAGGATCACTATCATAAATGTGATTTTTTGTTGACTGAAACAACGAAGTACAACTTTATGTGGAGCATGACTGCACTATAGCCTCACCTTCTTTTACCCTATTATCAATTTTCTGAAATAAATGTTCCTGCATTTGCTTTGTTCTCACTGCTGCAGGAGTGCTAGGTGATCAGACCCAACACCTGTGCTGGTTCTTGTCCTGTTTGTGAAGAATTAGAGACATGGACAAATGGAGAGGATAGTAAGCAAAATTTATTTAGGGAAAGAGAAAAGGCTTCTAATGTATTGGAAGGGGGCCCGAATGGGTTGCTGAAGAAGAGCTGAAGGCAAGGGGTTTTTGTCTAGCAGTCCAAGCAATGGGCTGGCTTTCCGATGAGGAGGTAGTCTTTAGAAAATGGTTACATGGTAGTCTGAGTGATTTATTACCCTATTCTTTGTGGGGTCAACAGACCATAGCTTTCTGTACTTCTTGTTAGAATACAGTTACTAAATAGAAACTGTTGCCCTTAGCTACAGTTGTTCTGAGTCCCAATGCTGTGAAAACTTAGCCATGTGACTCCATCTTGGCCTCTTCCTGTCTGTGTACTCAATATCTCCGTTTCATGCCTTATTGGCAAGGAGTCATAAATTCTTTAGAGACATCTAAAAGGAGTGTATGTTTTACATTAACCAGACCATAGAGGAAAAGCACAGACTTCATTAAAAAGAAAAACACAGTGACTTCCTGACTTCCTTTTGGAGCCTTTATCTATCTGTAAGTGAGTCTAACTCTTATCCCATTATGACAATTTCCAGAGACTTTAAATAGCTGGATGCTTGGTATTAGCAATTGGTATGGTGATTAAGGCACCGGACTCCCACATGACTGGCAACAGTTTGAGTCCCAGACTTGGTGGTTTACTTTCTCACTTTCTCTTTCCTTCTGTCTCTCTTTGGTGAGCATACATGCCCTATAGAAAAATTTAAAATAATAATAAATAAAATTAAATAAATAATTAGTTTTAAAAATAGTTGAGTGTTTTTTTGTTTTATTGGATTTTTTTTTTTTTTTTTTTTGCTATAGGGAACGTGTGTTTACCAGAGAGGAGAGAGACAGAGAGAAGGAAATAAGCCCCCAAGGGGGATGACCATATTGCGGTCCCTTCTTCCCTATTCTCATCTTGAGATTTGAGGCATGCAGATACAAGTGCCTTGCATGATTTTCAAACCACCAGGTCCGGGATTTGAACTGTGGTCAACCATGTGGGACTCCAGCATCTTAACCACCACGCTACCTGCTGACCCAATATTTGGGTGGTTTGTAAAATATAGTTTTCACCAATTTTTGGGGTGGTGGGGAAGGGACACTACATCTCTTGGGAATTGAAAGGTTCTAGAACCTGTCATCAAGGATGTTATTAGAAATATCTCACAACAGATATAGTACAATCACCAACCAACCAGTAGAGCTGGAGAAGGTGTTTCAGGGCTCCAACTTTATGAGTCCCTAACTCTGTAGTTACTGGATCCTGGGGAAAGCTAGAGAAGGACACCCCAGAACACTTAAGTAGAGTGATAACCTCCATTTAATTACTAGTCTGGTACATGCCAGAGTGAACTAGCTGCCCTGCATCAGGAATTCCCCCTAGGTACCACAAGCTCCAGGTCACTCACACAGCATCTTTGTGTGGACTAGGAGAAAGCATTCTCTGCAGTCAGGCTGACTGAGCAGTCTGTTGGCTACTTGGAAGAAATAAAGGGAAGAAATGAGGGGTTCGCCTCTGGGGAGATGATTTAGAAAACAATAGTTCCTCAGAATGAAAGATACTGTCTTTAGGAGAACAAACTGGAAAAGCTCCTACCTCACCCTGAGAAAAATGTTTCTCCTTGTGAGAAAAGGAAAGATGCCCACCCACCCCATCCTTGTCCCCAGCGATGCAGCAGAAGGACTTGATGTTGGAGAAGGGGGTATGAGCTAGAGTTCTGCGTCCCCATACTCCCATGACTGGCCACTTCATACAGTGCACAAACCACACAACTATCCAAGGTGGCCCTGCTGGCTCTAACTATGCTTCTTAAGATTACCCACTCTGTCCCCTAAACTTATTTCTTCTCCTTTCTTTACAAGCACCACACCCAAACTCAGTTAATTATGTTGAAAAATTAAGAGGTTACACCCATAAAAATTAATTTGGCTTATCTTTTCCAGTTGAACTTTCCAGTTTGTTTTAACGTTTAACATGGCACAGCGATGTAGTGAGAAAGACAGCTGGCTAACTAGATGGCTGTGCAGTGAACAAGGTGCATCTTGCCAATGTCAGATCCTTAACCTTGAACTCAAGGCAGCCTGTCCACTCCAGAGGAGGAGAAGCATCCAGGAATGGTGTGTGTCCCTGCAAGTTTTTCTGCTAACATGCTGCAGGTTGGCCTGCAAGAACCAGCCCTAGAGGGAACTCCGTGTTCACAGACCATTGATTTCCTAGCCACGGCTGCAGAAACTGTCAATGAGGTGCCAATTGTGGCAAGGGTTGTTCTGTGACCCCTTCTTTTCTCTACCGAAAGTCAATTCGTCAAGGTTGCCAGATAGTCTGTGATGACTTTTAGTCACTAAGCACTGGACAGGACTCGGGTCATCACCTTGCTGTCCACGTTAGTCCTCTGATATTCCAGAATGTGGTCACTGTGCATATTTATACCAGAGCATCTCTCTTGGGCAATTACAATGTCTGAAGATTTAGGACCTCGGCTTTCAGAATTTTCAGTGAAGTGTATTATGAGACAAACACGTGACGTGCTCTGAGCAGGACGGCAGCAGAATTGGTTTTCCACCGTCTCGGTGGTGTCCGGCAGGTCACCTCAAACCCTGGAACGCAGATCGGTCTCTTGCAGATGAAATACTTTATGACACCGGGACTCTAAATCATGCTGCCTTGAAATCAGACTTGTGAGTCTCCTGGGCAGGGTAGAGCGGCACTATAATTCTTACTGACTTGAGAGGTGCTTGCATCGCCTGCTTCCAAGTCACTGTGGGGGCATCCCCTGAACAGTGTAGAGGCAGGAATGCGGAGTCAGTCAGAGCAGTGCATCAGGCAGGAGGTGTCTTCCTAGTCCCTCACTGCCCTGAAGCGATGGAGCTCCTACTATCTGCCCTGTTTGCATCTCTTCCCTAGTCACTCCACTGCCTGAGGCACAGGGCTCCTCCTACGTGTCCTGTAAATATCACTTGGTAAATGAGCCCTTGCAGTAATTTCTCATGGCTCTTCTTTGCTCTATTTATAGCTTCTATGTAGTGAGGCAGCAACAGTGGTTAGTGTAGGCTCTACCTTCTCAGGTCTTTTTCTTCCCCTGTGTAGTGACACCATCACATTCATGAGCTGGGCCTTGTCCTCTTTGTCCTAGTCATACCAGGCCTGGCTATGCCCTTGTGATGATAGCATGGATGTGCTCATTGCTGCTCTGTTTTCATTCTCAGGCCAAGGACAGCGAGTCCTAATGGTACAAGTATCTTTCCCTTTGTTCTGTTCAAGCTCATTATTTATTTACACAACCATGTAGATGACGGGAAGCTGCCCCTCCTCACAACTCCCATTTCCCTTTACATTTAATGAGTCTCCTTATGGCATCAGGTCATCCTCTTCCCACAGTTCACATCCCGTATCCGGTTCCACAAATGCAGTGAAGGTGCAGAGACTCTCCTCTCTGTCCCTTCATGCGTGCTGTCCATACACACCATGGTAATAGAGGCCGAGGACTCCCTTGCTCACTCTGAGCCACTGTTCACTTACATCCCTGCACCAATGGGGCTTTCCTGACCCTGTCACATTGCTGACCTAAGCAGTGTGTTGAGCTGATACTTTGACATGCTACTTGTCTTGTTCCAATTCCTTGCAGCATAACCACTATTTTGATGGTGCACGGTCTTCCTCTTTTCTCCATCCACTAACATACATCCCTGAATTGATCATTTAATGGAGCTTTTTTCTTTGCCCCATTTACATGTCTTATCCAGTTGCCCCCAGATACTCAAAGTGTGATGAAATTCCTGTTTTCTCTGTTTATGTCCCCTGAGATGTTTTGTTAGTAGACAGATCAACTAGAGAGCATTCTGTGGAATACTCAGTTCTTTGGGCCCAGATCTCTAAGATTAGAGGCCTGTCCTGAGACACAAGCAAAATCATAACCGTGAGAAAAGTATGAAAAGAGAAATTTTTAATAAAAAGAGAAGACTTTAGTAGAAAAGTACATCCCACACCTAAAAGGCGTTAGGATGGGCAGCTGTCAGAGAACAACTGCCAGGAATGGAGTTAGGTATTACTTTTATTATGGAGTCTTGTTATGAATATTTAGCAAGGGAGGTCTGTCACTGTAACTGGCTCTTTTGCTTTCATCAACTTTCGTTGCACCTGCCTATATCTTGCTAGGTAAGGGAACTTGCTTACTCAGTTAAGGGAATCATATGCATGCACAGTGTGGATTTTGAACATACTGTATGAGCATGTGCATAGGGCTGATTTTGTCCATATCAGTCTATTGTAATGAGTGGGAGGTGGGATATTGTCAAGCATCTTGAAGAGAATGCCTATGTGCATACGCAAAATGGTGGATGGGCGGCACCAGCAGTTGGCATAATGTCTATGTCACTGGACTCCCATGTAGCTAACCACGGTTCAAGTCCCGGACTCAGTGGTTTAAACTCATGGCGGGCACATGTGCATACGTGCCCAAGATCCTGAGAGGAGAATGGAGGAGAAGGGATTGCAGTGTGGCCATCACCCCGGGGGGGGGGGGGGGTGATTTCTTGCTTTCTGTCTCTCTGTCTTTCTCTGTCTTTCTGGCGAGCGCACATGCCCCATAACAAAAACCTCTCAAAAAAGAAAAAAAAAAAAAAAAAAAGAAACACAAAAAGACAAAAAAAAAGATTAAAAAACAAAACAAAAAAAATGGTGGACGGGAAGAGAGTAAACTTCTCTAGGTCTTTTAATAACATTTGAAGCAATAAAAATAGATTACTTCTCCTCTTTTGGCACCAGAGAAACTAGTTGCAATTCCTGATAACAGTGATTAATGTCCCCTTTGTTGGCATATTGGGACTCTCTGTTCACAACTGTCTACCTGCAATATTTTCACCAATGAACTCTTAAGATAGGACTTCTGTTCTTTGCCCTTCCCTCATCCCATGTCCTGTTGCATACCTACATTGAGAGAGAAAATGCTAAGGAAGGTTAACAGACACTGGAAGTGGAAAGAGGCCGGAATGGATTTTCTCCTGGAACTTTCACAGGGCGTATGGCCTGCTATTTTCTTGATTTCTGACTTTTGGCCTGTAGCATGATGAGAGAGTACATTATTGTTGTTTTCAGCCAACCAGCTTATGATACAGTGGCTATAGGAAACTCGAAAAGCCCCAAGGTTCTAGGTTCTTTGGAACCCGTGAATGTTATGTGATAGCCTTCTGTGACCGTGTTATATTGCATGCCATTGGTTTGTTTTGTTGTGTTTTACAATGAAAGTATGAATTTATTTTGGTACAAAAATTTTTTGAAATTCATACATAGTTTTCCCATTTGACCAAAACCACAGACAAAGACAAGATACTAAGATTGGCAAGAAACAAAGAGCTAGTTACCTATAAAGGATATCCCATCAGGCTAACAGCAGATCTCTCATTGGAGACAATGTGAGCAAAGAAAGAATGGGAAAATATATTCAAAGTGTTAAAGGAAAAGCAATTTCAACCAAGAATACTGTACTTGGCAAGATTATCCTTCATATGGGAAGAAAAGACATGAACATTCTCAGATAAACAAAACCTGAAAAAATTTACCAACACCAGACCAGATCTCCAAGAAGTTCTCAAGGGAGTGCTATACCAGGACAATTAAATACAGACACACAAAAATAAGAGTTCAAAAACTAAGAAAATGGCCAACTTAATTGTAGGGACAGGTCTAGAGTTGAATATTGTATCCTAGAATTTAATCAGGAAGATCAGACCACAACAGAAGATAAAGTACATGAGATTCTTGACCTTTAAAGCCAGATTATCTAAGTGGGTCTAATCTAACCACACAAACCCCTTAAAATCAGAAACCTTTTTTCAGCTCGTGGCTGAAAAAAAAAGCAGGAGTATTCAGACAGAGTTGAAACATGAGAAGAATTTGACACACCTGTCTTAGCTTAGAAAATGGAGGAGAAGGGCATCCAGCTGCTAGGGCACAGCAGGACCTCAGAGCCCTGTAAAGCTGAAGACCACATGGCTGGATGTAAATTCAGATCTTGGGGTCAGCCTGAAAACATGCTGGGTCGTGTTCACGTGTAGGTGCCCAAGATCCTGAGGAGCTGAAGGGGTAGGGAAAGTGGATCACAGAGTGATGGTATCCATGCTTCTCTGTTTCTCTCTTTCCACATCTCTCCCCATCTCCCTCTTGTGTACTTGTGCACTCTTGATCATAAAAAAGTAACATTTAAAAGCAATGAAACACAAGACAGACTTGTTTTAAAAAAAGAAGAAGGAGGAAGAAAACAGAGAGGACCATGAGCCAAGTAATGGAGGTAGAATGACTCCCTACTGCCATTCAGAAGTAAATTTTCTCTCAAGCCTTCCAGAAAAGATCCTAACCCAACTGATAGCTTGATTTTTATACTTGTGAGACTCTAAGCAGAAAACCCATTTGAATTTGCTCAGACTTCTGATCTACAGATCTGTGAGCTAATGGTAGTGTTTTAAACTATTAAGTTTGTGGTGACTTGTTATACCAACAATACAAAATAATACATCTCTTTCCCGCATGGTCATCCTTTTCTAATTAGAGATTTTGCAGTTCTTTTCACCTGATTCACAGGTCCCTAGGACTCCCCTTCCCACAACTGCCACTGACCCTCCAGAACCAGATAGAATATGGTTATCTGGTCTCCCACCCCACTATAATCTTGGGGGTATCACAAGTGGACGAAACACCCCTCAGCCTCTGTATTTAAGTATGGAATGCTTTTATTCCCCCAAATATAAGGTAGACTTGTTCAATTTGCCACATAGAAACTGAACTGCTTTGCTCTTCTCTTTATGGCCTTTGACAATTTTTCTCTTGTTACTTTTAACCTGACTATGCCCCCTTTTTACTATTTTTAAGCATTATCATTTACTGTCTCCTCAAAGAAGAGATGTATGTCAAAATGTGAACTCACTGCACCATCTATATGAGAAATCAACATTGTTTTATAAAGGATAATAAATGCTCATATAGACTCTCATGGCCCTCAGTTGCCAGAGTCTAACAACTGGCTCCCAAAGAAATAAGCATTGAATGCTGCCTTAGGACTGGAGAGTGGGATGACAATAAAATCAGTAAAATGCAATGCCCTGGGAGGCTAACCCACATGGAAAGGTTCTGGGTTTGTGTCTGGAGACTCCCTTGAGTATACTAGGCATGTGCATGCCCATAATCCAGGGCTGGCTGGAGGCTAAAGGTGGATCTTGGTGTCAAGACCTTATTGGGGTGCAAGTTTAGGATTGTCTGGTTTGAATAATTTCAGTGGGTTCTGGGCTGTAGGTGCTGTCCCTAGTTGTCTGATACCAGGCACTGAGATAATTAGAGAAAAAGAAATGATAAGAATATGGGTTCTGGATTAGTTCGCTTGCATTTGAAAAGGGTGTTCACAGTTGTTTAGTATCTTAAAGAATTAGTTAACCCTGGGAAGGGCAGTACTTCCAGGGACAATAAGGCCCAAGTTATCAAAGCATCTGAACACAGAAAATAAAAGATGTGGCTAATATAGTTAGGACAACCAGAACTTCTAAGGCCATTCAGGATATATCCTATATGGGAAATGATAGATGCGTTAATTTGCTTTACTATAGTAGTCATTTTATTTCTATATGTATTCCATAGCATTGTAAGATGTAAACATCCACAATGGAATTTAATTTATTTTATATGCTAAAATAAATGTTGGTCAGGCTGCAATAGTGCAGGCAGTAGAATGCAGCTGTTCAGTGCTGGAACCACATGGGAAGCCCGGGTTTGGATCCCAGATGGACACAACACAACAGGTATGCTTGCTTGCACTGTGACCCAGGCTGGCTGAGGGGAGGATTATAGCATGGCAGGACCCTGTCAACACTAAGAAAAAGAGAAAGAGAGAAGGAAGGAAAGAAAGAAAGTTTAAAAAAAAAAAAAAGCAAGGTCTGTGCTGGCCCACAAGTGCCGAGGCATATTCTGGGGCTATGGATTCTGCACCCAATTATTTCTTAGCCTTGTGCCCTGATGAAATGTCATGACATTCACACTGAAAGGGAGCATCCCTGCCAAGCAAAAGAGGATAAGTTGAACCACAAAGATACCTGAAAGAAAAGAGTTCCATACAGAAAGAATAGCTGGTGCCAAATCTATGGTGTAAGAGCTTACCTGAGATGTTTGAAGAGAGCATTATAGCTTGACAAATGTAAGCAGAGGATATTAGTGGGAAATTGGGAAATGGGTTAGAGAGAGACCAGAGTAGGCACACCCTTATTAAATATTTTAAATGTTTGATCTTTTACCGTCAGAGAAATGCAGAGCCATTCATAGATTTTACACAGAGAAGTTACTTTATCCAATAGACTTTCAAGATGATCATTCTAGCTACTGTGTTAGGACTCAGACTACAGAATAAGGTTGGAATCAGGGAGAAGAGTTGGGAGACTATCACAGTAATCTGGAAGGGAAACAAAAATGACTGGATGGGGTGGCTGTAGTGGAAGTAATAATTCACTAGATTCTGGATCTATTTTGTAAGTAGAACAAACCAAATTTCCCGATAGGTTGTAAATACGAAATAAGAGAGAAGAACTGACAATAACATGAAGGAATTCATTCTGAGCAACTGCAAGGATGGGATTGGCATTAATTGAGAATGTGGAAAAAGCAGGTCTTTAGGGAGAGATTACAAATTCAACCTCATACATGTCATATTAAAAATGTCTATTAAATATCCAAATGGATTTCATCAAGTAGGCAATTGAACATTATGAGTCTGCAGTTCAAGGGAAATGCCCACACCGAAGATGATTAGGACTTCATTATATTGTTGATGGTATTCAGAACTCAAGTTGAAATTACATCTGCAAAGGGATGAATGAAGAGCGATGAGAAGAGGTACAGGATTAACCCTACGGGATTTATATGGCCAGAGAGAAAAGGACAAAATAGCAAAGTGAACTGAGAAACAGTGGCCTATGAGATTGATAACTGAGGATGATAGTGTACACAAAAACAACTTAAGAAAGTTTATTTTTTGTTTTATGGGTGTTTTGTTTTGTTTTGGTTTGGTTTTTGGTTTTGGCTATAGGGAGTGTGCACTTACCAGAGAGAGAGAGAGACAGAGAGAGACAGAGAGAGGAAAAGTGAGAAATTACCCCCTGGGGGGAATGGGCACACCACAACCCCTTCTCCATTCTCGTCTTGTGATTTGGGGCACTTATTTACACACACCTGGCATGATTTTCAAGCCACTAGGTCCAAGACTCAAATAGGGGAAGTCAACTATGTAGAACCCAGTACCTTAACCGCCATACCACCTGCTGGCCCTGAAGAAAGTAATTTTATAAGAAGGAAGTGACCAGCTATATCAAAAGACATTTTTAATAAAGTAAGATTAATAATTAGAAATAGTATTTTAAAACATGGGAAGCAGCAGTGACTGGTGGGGTTGCTTTGACTTGTTGGTTTATTGATTAGTTTATGTGACTACAAAAATCATGCATGAATGGTAATGGGATAAAAAATGCACTTTTGAGGTGTTTGGGTTTGGCTGAAACTACTCATTTTTGGAAAGTAGTTGTGTTTTCAGGACATCTGGGCATTCTTTAACACACTCAGAAGATGATAATATATTCAGTAGTCTCATAAGTGGTTTGCATTTTATCTCATGTGTTAAATATAATGCATTAAAGAAAACTCAGCTATGACAAACTAAGCATTATATTTTAGAGGACTGACAAGAGCTACTGTGTATATATATATATATATATACACACTTGAAATTTTTGCTATAAGGTACATGCACATGCCAGAGAGACAGGGAGAGATAGAAAGACAGAAAGTGAAAAATCACCCCCAGGGAGGATGGCCATTCTGCAATCCCTTCTCCTTCATTCTTTACCTAGGATCTTGGGCACACACACACACGGACCTGGTGCAAGTTTAAAACCACCCAGTCCAGGACTCAAACTGCAATCAGCCATGTGGGAGTCCAGCAACGTTAACTGTTATGCCATCTGCTGACCCCAACTACTTAATATTTTTTTATTTTGTTCAATACTTTTCTATTTTTTGCCTTTATTATACCAAAAAAATTTTTAAAATGCTTCATAGATGAAAGGATAAACAAAAAAAATACATTTATGACACGTTACAGCATGGCTGAAACTTCAAAAAATTAAACTAAGTAAAATAATCCATATGCAATAGGACAAATATAATATGATCATTTTTATATGAAATATGTAGAAGAGGAAAATTCACAGAGACAGAAAGTAGGTCAGAGTTTACAGGGGCTGCAGAAGGTGGGAGTGGGAGTTGCTGCTTGATTGGAACAGAGTTTCTGTTTGGGATGATGAAAATGTTTTGGAAATAGTGAGGTGGCTACACAACATGGTGAACATATTTAACACTACAGAATTATACACTTAAAAGTGTTTATTGAATTGGCCTCATTGTACAACAGTTAAGCCATACGTATAGAGAGCCAGATCCCGCTTGGCCAAATATTGTTCAAGCCCTGGCCTCAGGCTTGAGAAACATGCTGGGCACATGTACATGTGTGCCACAAATCCTGATTGGATGGAAAAATGGAGGAAGAAGGATTACAGTACATCCATGTTCCATTGGGGATATGCTTTCTCTCTCTCTCTCTCTCTCTCTCTCTCTCTCTCTCTCTGGTGACTGCATGTACTCTCTCACAATAACATTTTTTTTTATGTGTTAAGGGCCAAGCCTGCCGGTATAGTCAGTAGCAAGATGAACTGCAATACTGGAATCCACACAGTGATGACTGGTTCAAATGCCTAGGTTAACTTGGAAACACACTAGGTACATGCACACGTGCCCAAGATCCTGAGGACCAGGGAGCCAAGGAAAGAAAATCTCTGCATGATGAGACTCTGTCAAGAGTGCATCTCTCCTTTTCTCTTGTGAGAGTACACAAGCTATCTTGAATTATATATATATATATATATATATATATATATATATATATATATACACACACACACACACACACACATACACACACACACACATACATATATATGTTTAGCAATGCATTAATAGCTTTTTAAAAAGTGGGTCAAAGCACAGTTTAATAAATGGTCAACTTTGAGAATCAAGTTGCCTAAATGAAAAACTCACATTTAGTAAAATATCCCTCAAAAATCTCTTTTCCAGGAGGGTGAGAAAGCCACCCAGGACTTGGGCTAAGAATGTAAATCAGTTTCCCAAAACTTACCTTGGTACTTCTCATGACCTTTCCATTTGTTTTCTATCTTCAAGTGCACAGTGCCATCCTAGGGGTCACCTTGGCATTTGAAGCCCTCACATTTATCCCTGACTCTTCATGGGAAATAATTCAATGAAGGAATGTGATATATTCCAGGAACCATCTATCTGGTGGTATTCTTATCACCACCACAGCTTTTTCTTCTTAAAAAAAAAAATCTTGACTATTGTGAATAAACTTTATTTTTTTAATAGCCTAGAGGAAATAACGTAGAAATGTCATCCTGTGATAAATTCAGTGTTATTAAAAGCCCACCAGGAAAAGTGATTTCCTGGTTGCATAAAAGAGCATTCTGTCCCTTCTAATTTATAACTTTTAACATTGAACCTATTTATGTAGCAGCACCACACACTAACTGCGCATCACTCTTACTGCAGATGTCATTAATCATGTAAGGAGACAAGTTGGTGTTCAACCTGTAGAACAATTTGGCCTTGAGGATGAGAACCAAGTCAGTCTTCCATTTGACGTGAGCAGAAAGGCCTTGGGAATGAAAGAGTAAATGCCAGTTTGATAGCTTCCATAATCTATCACATTTTCTCCTAACAAAACTTTCTTTAATAAAGAATCAACTTTTAAAATTCAATAATATCTTAAATATCCGGTCTCTTACCAATTCATTCTTTCTCAGAAATATATAATTCATGGGTTTCACTTCAAAAAGTTACTCCATAGTCACTGTTGAGGGAAAAGAAAGGCACTATCATAGAGACAAATGCTTCAAATATGTGTTCCATTCTGAATAATATGTATAATCAATAATAATGGGCACAACAACTTTATGAGTCATTGTGTGGTCTTACAATTGGGGAACTACATGAAAGGCAAATGTGCCTTCCTTGGAATTTAATCTCTCTGATGCATCTAATTACATTTTACGATAGTATACTATTCACTATATGAAGGTTGGATATGGTGTGTATATAATTTTTCTAACTAGCTATTGGAAATAAATCACTTGAGGTTAATTATATAGAAAACTAAAAGTGTACTTTTTGAGGGAATAGAAATATCTCTTATAAATATTTTTAAAATATTAAGGACCAATGACATAGGCCATGAAATGTGTTATTAATAAAATGAGCATTAATCATACTGGGAAGGGATTGTATTCTTGCTCTTTTTGTAGATAGCAACCTCTATAATGCAACTTATGTCGGCCACTTGTGTTGGGGTGGATGAAATGTACCATTCAGTGGGGGCAGGTCTAACTCCAAGTTAGGAAAAACTAATTAGGCATACAGATGCATGTAAGAATGAATCAAGTCTTTTACTTTTCCTGGTTATAACTGGAAACAAAAAAGATTAAAAAAAAAAAAAGAACTCAAAAACCAGCAAATGGCATAATGGTTACATCACTGTACTTTCACATGGCTGACCGCAGTTCAAATCCCAGCCCCAGTGGCTTAAATCTCACACCAGATGTATGTGCATGAATGACCAAGATCAAGAGAGGAAAAGGGATTGTGGTATGGCCCACTCCCTGGGGGGGGGGGGGGTGATTTCTCACTGTCTGTCTCTATATCTCTCTCTGTCTCTCTGGTGAGCAGAAGCAACCGATAGCAAAAATATCTCTTAAAAAAAAAAAGAAACTCAGATTCCATCATGACATGTTTCTAATAATATCCACCAACTTCAAGTGCAAGGCTGGATCAGAAAATATTGCCAGCTATTGTTACACATAATCTAGAACTCTTTCTGTAGTTTGAAAGTGGTTTAATTATGGGGACATGTAGGATCTGAGTGTCCCGGTTATGTTTTGATTTCAGCATTCCAAAATACAGTACTTCATCAAGATACCCTGTAGCCTTATAACCACTCACCACTGACCTGGTCACTAGCCACCACCTAAGTAAGATCTGAGCCTGCCCCTATCCAAAAGAGCCCCATAACTAGAAAGTGAAATGACACATGGGGTCTTACTTCTTTGATAAGAGACTATATAAACTATATTTCAGAATTAAAATGGGTATGAATGAAATGTAGTTTGATTGTTTAAAATACGACCCCTTTACCTTTTGAACATTCATCTAGATTTTAAAATAGCTTAATAATTGGGAAAATACTTACAGAAAGAAACCCTGGTCAGCTGGCGGTGTGGTAGTTGGGGCAGCTGAACCCACATGGTTGACTGCATGGTTTGAGTCCTGGACTTGGCTTGAAAACCACTGCAGATGCATATGTGTGCGCCAAAATTCTGATAGGAGAATGGAGAAGAAGGGATCGCGGTGTGGTCAGCCCCCCTGGAGATTGATTTCTCACTTTCTCTCTCTCTCTCTCTCTCTCTCTCTCTCTCTCTCTCTCTCTCTCTCTCTCTCTGTGTTTCTCTGGCAAGTGCACATACCCTATAGCCAAAACAATCAAATAACAACAAAGAAAATGAAAATAAAAAACACCTCTTAAGTAGGTGTATACAACATCCCTTCTTATGAGGTAAAGATTTCTTTGTATCTACAACTTACCATGTGTCTAGTCTTTTCAGGGACACATAATATAATAAAGGACCTTTCAAACATGAAATAGTAATATTTAAAGTCTTACTCTTCTTTCATTTACTGTTCTTAATTGATTTTTTTTCCTAGAGAGTATGTTCTCTCACCAGAGAGACCAAAAGAGAGAAACATGGTTTTACCACAATCCCTTCTTCTCCATTTCTTCGTCCTTTAAGATTTTAGGCATCCACACACATACCTGGCCTGTTTCTCAAGCAGCGGAGTCTGGGACTTAAACCTCAGAGTTAGTCATGTGAGATCCAGCTGCCCTAACCACTAGGCTGTGGAACCGGCCTTTATTTGATTTTTAGGTAGGGAACTCATATCACTCAGTCTATCTGGATTCTCCAGTGTTAAAATATATGAATCTATAAATATACATGTGTGTGTGTGTGTATGTGTGTGTGTGTGTATAGTATATTAATTATAAACTTACAGGGAAACAAATTTCTCTTATTCTTCTAAATAATCAGCTACTATGTCTACTGAGAAATTTCCCTTAATGTTGCTGTAACAGAAAGCTTTTAGAAAAGAACCTTTTTCTTTGAAGAAAATATTAGGGAAAACATTCTGTATTGCCATCTTTGTTACGTGAAGTTTAAAGGTCGATCATAAACATGTTCTGAATTTTTTTTTTTTTAGCTTCAGTTATATATAGAGTTTTCCTATTCATTATTCCATACTATAAGTCATTATAATGACAGATTTTAGTCCCTATTGTAATAACGATAATAATAGTATTTAATATGTCAGGCATTTTGCCAAACATTTTACATGCATTGTACCTATTATTATGAGGGTACTTAGTATTCTAGCCCCATTTTGCATATAAACACCTTGGGTAAGAAAGGCTATGTGACTTGTCAAAGTCACACGAGTGGGATGTGACAGACCTGAGCCTTGCTCTGAACTACTGAGTTATGTACTAATCTACAGGTCAGCTAATTTCTCTAGACCTCAGTTTCTTCATAAAGCATTTGGACTGAATTGCCTATTATTCTAGAATATTGTCATTGTGGGATTTTCAGAGGCCCTTCCATGTCATGTAGAGTGAACCGCATAGTTTGACTTACAGAAAACTGGGATGTTATAGATCTCTTATTTTCATCAGCATTATTTGTAATACCCTTTATTCTAAGCACTTTAAAGCCCTAGATAATTTTTTGTTGGATTCCTATTGAAAGGGTTTGATAAAGAATTTCTTCTCTCATTCGTTTTTTAATGATTTTTAATTTTTTTCTATCTTTAATGAATTGTCAGGGCCCAGTGGGGAAACAGACTGCCTCAGCCAGCAGGGATTAATTAATATAAATTAAGGTCAGACTGAAGGAGTGGTCTTTCTAGCTATGTTCAGGCCCAAAGCTTTCTCCTTTCATCAGATGGTCTACCTTTCAATTCAGCAATTAAATTCCAAGTTTTATCCAGACCTTTTACATTTGATCCAAATATTCCTGGCCCTGGGAACATGAGGAGTGGATTCAGTCTTCACTTGATTAATTAATTTACAAAGGATTAATCAAAAATAAATGTCAAATCTAGGCAATATGAGGGATAAGTGAAGATCAGGTTTTAGAAGTAAGTAGGGCTGGGGCAGCTAAGCCTCATATGAATACCTTTGTTGTAAAACAAGATGTAAGATAACCATTATGTATAAATTATTCATTTTATTCAGTATTTTTTAGCATTAAGTTCCTATATGTTTCTTTTTTTTTTTTCATTTTTTGCACAGATCCTCTGTCAGTACTTGGAGAACAAGCAATTTGATCAAAGGCAAAGGAGATTAGTTACTTTTTAAAAAATTGAGATACCATTTACCAGTTGTTCTAATTTAATTAGCCAAATAATGTTGTGAGGACAAGATTGTTGTATTCATTTGCCAGGTATCTTAGTCCATTTGGGCTCCTATAAAAGAATACTTTAGACTGGGTGATTTATAAACAACAGAAATTTATTGCTCACAGTTAAAGAGGTTGAGAAGTCCAAGATCAAGGTGCTAGTAGACTCTGTCTAGTGAAAGTTTCTTCTTTGCTTTACAGATGACAACTTCATGTTGTACCCTCACATGGCAGGAGGGACAATCTCTTTCCGGTCTCTTTCATTTGGTTACTAATCCTATCCATGGTGGCTCCATTCTCATGACCTAATTATCTCCTAAAGGCCTCAGTCTTAGTACTATTACACTATTACATTAGGAGTTAAATTTTAACATATGAACTGGAGAAGTGCACAAACATTGCGACCATGGTACCAGGTGAGAAACTAGCTCACAGGAGTCAGAGAACAACAGACTTCAATAGATTAGATCTGATCTTTTTTTTATTTCAAAGTTCATTGTCTTTCAATTGTCTCATGTCTCCTATATATAGTCATTTTTGATATTTAGATAGATCCTAAGCCTACTGCACAATTATAAGGGCAACTTTAAAGTTCAACACATCTTAGACATTATCTAGCTCAATACTTTTAGAAATAGGGAGTCTAAGGCAGGAGGTGAAGTGATTTGCTCAAAATGAATATTTAACAAACACTTGTTGGGTGGCAGGAAATAATACAAAAATAGAATTTACTTTACCTGTAATGAGACCCGATTCTATGGAGCATCACAGTATAGACATAAGCCTGTTGGAGGCAAACATTTATGGGACAGACTGTGATGAAAACGTCCTTGGAGGTTATTGAATGCAGAGTTTATTTCCATTTAAGTTTTGAAATAAATGAATGAAAAATTTTTATTTCCATTTACTTACCTGCCCCCAACCCCCAGATGGCACATGTGTTCACTAGAGAGAGACAGAGAGAGAAGGTGGGGAAGAGAGAAAGCACTCCATGATGGAGTGTAATCATGCTGCAATCCCTTCTCCATTTCTCCAACCTGTAGGGATGGAGGTACATATGTATGCATGTTTTTTAAGCCATTGGGACTGGGATTTGAACCACAGTCAGCCATGTAGGATCCAGCGCTCTTATCCTCTAGGCTACCAGGCTGGCCCTCCCATTAATTTTTTAAGACTTTAAAGTATATTTTATTTCTTTCCTGAGGTAAAGAGCATGAGGGACACAGACAGGCAACTTCTACAGGGTCTCATCACACTGCAGTCCTTTCCCCCCAGCTCTCCAGCTACTCAGGATCTTTGGCACGGGTGCTCCCTGTGCATATCAGAGTTTCAGAGCTACTCAGAATCTGAACCCACATCTGGCCACGTGGCTTCCAGCACTGCAGATCAGTATGCTACTATCTGTGCCACTGCAGCCAGGCCCCCATTCACTTCTTTTTATGTTTTTTAGAGGTTTTTTGCCATACGGTGCATGTGCTCACCGGAGTGAGAGAGTGAGAGAGACAGAGATAGTGAGAAGGAAAGTGAGAAATCATCCCCTGGTGGGGTGGCCACACCACAATTCTTTCTCATCTGTTTTCCTCCTGGTATCTTGGGCATGCACACACATGCATTTGGCATGAGTTTCAAACCACCGGGTCCAGGACTTGAACTGCAGTCAGCCATGTAGGAGTCCAGTGACAATCACTATGCCATCGGCTGCCCCCCTCCTTCACTTTTAACCCCAGGTCAGCAGGCCTTAGGTAAAGCAGAAATGCTATGCAATAAAATCAAACCTAAGTAAAAATTTTCTGTAAGAAAAACATTAAAGACAGCAGTTTGAATTTGCAGAGGTTTTTTGTGAAATATCTGTGCTATCAAACAAAATAAGAAGTAATAATAAATAGTAAAAAAAATAGACTCATAGACATTTACTATTTCACTCTCAGCTGAAAACTGCATAAATGGAACATTTTCATTGTTGGTTTTTGCTTCACACACAATGCTAAGGAAGACATATTTTTCTTGGAGAGGTTTGTTTTTGGTTTTGCTTCCATTTGAAATTGTAGACCCTGGAAATTTTGCATCTCAGCTAAAATTTTCAATCTGTTTCCACTGGTGGACAATGGAGGATGGAGGCAGGCAGTTAAGGTTGTTGGCGCTTCCAAGTGCTTTCTTCCAAAGAGACTGTTCACAACCAAACTTCAAAGTTGGGCCAAGACAGTGTGAAGTCTGAGCTCTTGAAATTTCGGTTTTTTTTTTTTTTTTTTTGGAGAGGTTTTTGCTATAGGGCGCGTGCGCTCGCCAGACAGATAGAGACAGAGAGATAGAAAGCAGGAAATCACCCCCCAGGGGGGATGGCCACGCCGCAATCCCTTCTCCTCCACTCTCCTCTCGGGATCTTGGGCACGCACGCACACGCGCCCGGCGTGAGTTTAAGCCGCCGGGTCCGAGACTCGAACCGCGGTCGACTACGTGGGAGTCCAGCGACATAGCCATTACGCTAACTGCTGGTCCCGAAATTTCGGTTTTTCATTAGGGAAAAAAATTGTCACATACACCTTTATAGGAAAGTATCTGAGGCACACTGGAGCAAGTTTGTGTGAAATCTTCTCTTGTTAAAATCAATAAGCAGAACTGGAGCTAGCTTGTGTACAATATTAAAGGTGGAAACAGTCTAATGTAAATAAAATGCCTAAGCACAGTTCGGTGGATTGCAGATTTGGGAACCCCCATATCTTTCCACTGGAATGAAATGCCGATGCTATAACCACTGTGAGAGGAATGGACTATTGATATCTCTGAGTTAGTGAGGGGTGTGACTGAGACCTCAGAACTGTGGTTAACAAATCTGCCTTGCCTCAGGGTTTTCAACCTTCTTGCTGGAAGTATACTGGTGAAATAAAAACATCCTGCACTGAATCTAAAATAAGTAAAGATGTGTTTGGAATGGAACACTCTTCCTGCCTTCCTTTCCAACTTTCCTGCCTGTCTAAAAGGAAAAAATATATAGTTTTTCTTGTTGATGGTATACAACCATGATTAATTGTCCCTAACGAAGGAAATAGAACAGCAGTTCTATGACTCTCAGACTTTGTGAAAACTGGTCTTGTTCATAAACTCAGAGGAGGCTCGGAATGTGTCTCAGAATAACCCATGATCCTGGCAGCAACAATTTTCCAACATAAATCTCAGTAGGAAATAAGGCTTTCTACTCTGTTCCTTTCGCTGCTTATGTGGCTCGTTGCCTGGACTAGCAGAATTCTCCTATGCTGTCACCCAACCATGGTTATGAAAAGAATGTTTACGTTTCCACTTTCCAATTTTGTTTGCATGAGAACGGAAAAAGAGGTAACTGATACTACCGATTCCCACCTCTCCTCCTACCTCCATCTGTTTTAATGCCCTGTTTTCACGTCTGGAGAAAAAAAATGGTGCACAAAACCTGGGAACACCATGAATGTCAAGCATTATACTCAGGGCATTAGGAATTAGATTGCCTTGACAAACTTAATTATGGCGTGATATACAGCACAGGGCAGATTGGAGCCCAGCTTAGATAAATGACTGTCTTTTACATCTATAATTGGTCTGTCAATATGGGTTATTCGCAATAAAGAACCACAGTCTTGGGACAGTTGTAATTCAGAGATTCCACTCAGAATGCAACATACATGCAAGTGGGGTTCAGATGCCAACTTCTCCTCATTCTCATTCTCTCAGTCACCAGTGCAAGTAGTGTTTACCCCAAATTAATTTCCCCACAGGATCATCACAATTAGTACTTACATAGAAAATGAAACAAAGCAAACAGATAAGCAAAAATCCTTCCTACTTGGCTTGGATTAACATTTCCAATAGGAAGATCTGTTTTATGCAGGATCTATGTTCCTTCCTGATATAATCCTGGCATTTTGGATGAAATGTAGCTTCTTCCCCCATTGATGAGCAAGCCTTTTCCCAGTGTCAGCTCTGGGTTAGTTTTAGCCTCTCATTTAGTCTGTAGAGACCCAGGTCTGATTTGAGGATTTACAAAATATGTGCCTCTTCTGTGAATCCATCAACCTCTCATTGTTGGCTGATGCTCTGCTAACTTCTTTTCCCTTCCCTCACTTGATGATTCCTTTAATAATTCATGCCATTTCTCTGAGACCAGCAGATGATGTAGTGGTTATGTCCCTGGACTCCCTTGTGGTCAACCACAGTTCGAGTCCCAGACCTGGTGGCTTAAAATTCAGGCCAGGCATGTGTGCGTGCCCAAAATCTCAAGGAGAAAGGAAAAGGGATTGTGGTATGGCCATCTTCCCTGGTTGGGGGAGGGGGGCGAATTTCTTGCTTTCTGTTTGTCTGTCATTATCTCTCCAGTGAGTGCATGTGCCCTGTAGCCAAACACTCCCTAAAAAAAGATTAAAGAATATGTCAGTAGGATCGCCTGAGAAAGTTATGGAGGATAGAGAATAATTTGATTTGCCTGGCCAGGGATGCAGGTTATATTCACTGGGGAGCAGGGTCTTTTCTCCATATTTTCATTCTCCCAGGCTTTAAAGCATACTGCGCTTTCCAAAGAGCACTTTGAATTCTAATATAGACTTTTAAACTTTTTTCTCCCTTTTGTCCACGGAAGCTGAATTTTTGGTTTCAGATCACCTAGTTATGAATCCAGGTTTGGAGTTTTCCTAGTTATATGTCCATGGTCAAGTTACTTAACCTTCCTTAAATTCAGTTTCTTCATTCACTAAATGGAAAAGATTGAAGTTCCTAATACACAGAGTTGTATTGGGGGATTAAATGAGAAACAAGATGAGATAATCTTTATCATTGCAGTAATTGTAAGTGCTCAGTAAATATTACTTGTAGTTATAGCGTATGTCTGGACATAGGCTATGGATTTTTCCACTTAGGTCTCTGAATATGCTTGAGAAGCACTGTCTTGGAGTCATCAATATCTAAACAGGAATAAAAAACTGATGAAATATAAGAAATAACCAAATAAAAATTGATTTAAATTAATCTAATAAAAGCATATTTTATAATAATCTTCTGGGTATTTTATAATAAGCTTTTCTATCACTTCCCAGAGTGAATGTGAGTTAAATTTTCTCACATCTTTTCAGGCAATGAACAATCAGTTAGTAATTCCTATTTTCCATGACATCTCTATTTAAATCTGAATCATTAGATCAACGTTGATGGTCCAAGAATAAATAGCTAATCAAATCTATTTTTATTTATTTATTTATTTATTTATTTATTTATTTATTTTTGGAGAAGTTTTTGCTATAGGGCACATGCACTCTCCAGAAAGACAGAGAGAGACAGAGAGACAGAAAGTGAGAAATCACTCCCCAGGGGGGATGGCCACGCTGCAATCTTTTCTCCTCCATTCTCTTCTTTGGATCTTGGGCACGCACATGCACCTGGCATGAGTTTAAGCTGACAGGTCCAGGACTCAAATCATGGTTGACTACGTGGGAGTCCAGCGATGTAATACACCATTACAACATCTGCTCATCCCTATTTATTTATTTTTAATAACCTTATTGAGAACTTAATCAAGATTCCAGATTCCAAATATGCTTCCTAAGATCTGTCTGATTAGAGCAGGAATAATATTTTAGGCTCAGAAAAAAATTATATTTTTTTAAAAAAGAGGTTTTTGCCTTAGGGAGGGTGCACTCACTGGAGAGACAGAGACAGTGAGACATCATCTCCCGGGGAAATGGTAACGCTGCAATTTCTTCTCCATTCTCCTCCCAGGATCTTGGGCATGCATGCACACTCGTCTTATGTGAGTTTCAAACCACTGGGTCCAGGACTCAAACTGTGATTAGTCTCATGTGGGAGTCCAACAACATAACCGCTACACCATTTGCTGGCCCAGACAGAAAAAAAGAAAAAAAAATCTTAGGCTCTTTCTTGACTGGTGGTAGATTGGCTGCTAAGTCCCCTCATATATGTATGTACACACACACACACACACACACACATACATATACACACCGTTGTCTCTTGATATCCATGGCAGATTGGTTCCAGGGGCCCTTTGCAGATACCAAAACCTGAAAATATTCAAGTCTTTTACATAAAATTGCATAGTATTTACATATAACCTACATAATCCTTCTGTATACATTTTTAAAATATTTGCTATAGGGCATGCACACTCACTGGAGAGAAACACACAGAGAGAGAGAGAGAGAGAAAGGGAGAAGAGAGAGAAACTGAGGAAGTACCCCCCCCAGGAGGAATGACCATGCTGCACTCCCTTCACCTCCATTCTCCTCCTGTGACGTTGGACATGTACACACACAGGCCCAGCATGATTTTCAGTCTGTTGCATCTGGGACTTCAACTACACAGTCAGCCACGTGGGATTCAGCTGCCTCAACCAACACACCACCTTGCTGCCCCTCCTGTATACTTTTAATGTATACTTTTAATAATTTCTACATTATTTATAAGTAATCTTAGCATCAGATATAAGTGAAAAGGAAATTATCTAAACTTCAACATCTCTTTTTTAGGGAGTGACTTCTTCCCTAATTTTATAACAATTGATGTGGCCTCGCTGTGTAACTCATTGGTTGAGTCTATAGTTGTTGAATGCACAGATATAAAGGACAAAATGTGCATGCATGTGTGTGTGTGTGTGTGTGTGTGCATAAACACACACACATAAATGTATTATGTGAAAACTAACTTCAGAGTCAATTCTGGAGTAGAGATAGTCATTGTTCTAGTAAGATATGAATTAAAACCATTGTGGAGATGACATTGTGTGCAATAGAAACAGAGGGAAAAAATAGCAAACAAAAACAAATAAAACCCAAAATACTGAATTCTACTAGAGTTATATAAAAATAGGTTCAGTACTTTCATTTATTCAACACTCTTTTCTTGAATTCCACCTATTTTCCAGTAATTTTGTTAGGGTTTGGGAGTAAAAAAATTATTCACAAACATCTGTGTAAGAGATTTACCAAGTAACTTGCCCAAGGTTAATAAATGAAGCCTGATAAATGAAGCCAGAACTTGAACATATAGTTTTTTCTCTAAAGTCCATGTTTTCCCCACAATACCAAATTGCCTATTTTAGTAGACACTGTTTAGTTCTTTGTCTTGATCCTCTCAGACCCCTGATTCTAATTTTTTGTGCTCATCTTGTAGCTTCTGCAGGTTATGCTACTAAATGCTTGCACTTTTGTCCTGAAAGGATTGCTTTCAGACACTGAAGTCTCCTAGAATCTCTTGGGACCAGCAGATAGTGTAATGGTTATGTCACTGGACTCCCATGTAGTTGATCACAGTTTGAGTTCCAGATTTGGCAGATTAAAACTCACATTGGGTGTGTGTGCATGCGTGAGAGGAGAATGGAAGAGAAGAGATTGTGGCATGGCTATTCCCCCTGGGGGATGATTTCTCTCTTCTTTCTGTCTTTTTCTGTCTCTCTGATGTGCCCACACACCCTATAGCAAAAACCTCTATCTCAAAAAAAATAATAAATAAAAAAAAAACAAACAAACAAACAAAAAACCAGAAAGAATTGTAGGTAATCTCCCACTGCTGCCCTTGGTCTCCCAACACCTCACAAACCTAAAGTGAGACACAGCCAATGATTGGTGTGGAGGTGTCAAAGCCCAGTGTATTTGCCACAAGGTAAACAAATCCTGAAGTGTAACTTATGCTCCAGAGTTCCACATAGGTCAGGCTGAGGCCTCACATTAAAATCATTTGACTTTCTCTTTTCTATCCTACCGACCTTGCTGGTTTTACCCTAGACATATATTTTTTTAAAATTTCCATAGCACACATGCAATCTTTAGAGAGAGCGAGACATAGAAAGAGGGAGGGGGCAGGGAGAATGCACCACCACTCTGGTGGTGTGATCATGCCACAGTCTCTTCTCCATTTTTCTATCTTGTTGAGGTTTTGGGTATGCACACGCATGCACTCAGCATGTCTCTTAAGCAGCTACCTGGCTGGGACTCAAACTATGAGGTTGGTCTTGTGAGATCCAGCTTCTCTTAACCACAAGACCATGGCGCCAACCCTGAACATATTCTTTAATAAATCTCTGCCACATATGTTTTCTTTCAGGGTCTGCATCTCGGAAACTGATGTAAGATATCTCTACTATGGATTTTTTTTTGCCCTGTGAGTTCATCTAGATTTTAACCATATGATCATAGGTGCACTTTTAAATTTTTTTTCTTAAATGAAATTTTTAGATCACATAATGAATATAGAATTCAAAGTGATCATTTGAGGCAATTTTTTTTTTTTTTTTTTTTTTTTTTTTTTTTTTTTTTTTTTGGAGAGGTTCTTGCTATAGGGCACGTGCGCTCACCAGACAGACAGAGAAAGACAGAGAGACAGAAAGTGAGAAATCATCCCCAGGGGGATGGCCACGTGAGGTAATTATTTAATTAGTAAACTGTGAGCACAAAGAATTAGAAAAAGATCTGAGGATCAGGACAAGGCATTAAACTAACAGTTTACTAATTAAGTGTAGTTTATTTAGTGACCTCGGCCAAGTCCTTTCATCTAGTTGGATATCAGCTTGTTATAGACTAAATGTTTGTGTTCCCCTAGAATTCACATATTGAAATCCTAACCCCATTGAGATAGTATTAGGGGTGGGACATTTAGGAAGTGCGTAGGTCCTGAAGGAGAATTCCTCATGGATGAGAACAGTGCTGTTATAAAAGAGACCTCAGAGAGCTCTGTTGTCTCTTCTACCAAATGAAGACACAGCAAGAAGATGGCCATCTATGAGCCAGGAAGCAGGTCCTCACCAGATATCAAATCTGTTGGCACTTTATTTTTGGATGAACAGTCTCGAGAACTGTGAGAAATAAATTTAGGTTATTTATAAGTCATCCAGTTTATGCTATTTTTGTTCTAACAGCCTGAATGGACTAAAAGAAGCTTTTCCCTTTGTATGATGAATGTTATTTAGCCGCGTATCTTGTAAGGTTCAATACGCCTCTAAAAGTCAGTGAGCAATTAAATCTGCCTTAGCCTCTAATTATATCAGTTCACTATTTTGATAAAACCCATGCATTCAAAGCAGGTAAATAGGTGCTACGCAGTCACTAGTCTATTTATAAGCAGTTGATGGTCAGTTACAGTAGACTATCTCTCATAGACATACAACCTGCATAACCTCACTTTTAGTAACATTTCTGCTTTATGCTTTTAAAAGTTCTAGAGGTACCACAGGATAGAAATAATCTCATGAAAATAAAGAACATAGTTAAGTTCGCTAATGGAAAGTGGCATGTGCACATTAACTATAGTACATACCGTACAATTTATGACACAAAATAATCAATAGGCCATTAGAATAGTGTTCATGTTTTGTCATTTTATCTTAATTTGAGTAACAAAGAGGGGAGAGAGAGTGAGACAGGGAGAGAAAGTGAGAATGCGCCTCTTACAGGAGATGGCCATGCTGCAATCTGCAGTCCCTTCTCTTCATCTCTCAGTATTTGGGGGACTCAAGTACATGCCTGGTGTGATTTTCAAGCTGCCAGGTTTGGGATTTGAACTGGTCAGGCAGCTATGTGGGATCCAGCCACTTTAACTACCACACCACTAACTAGTTTCAAGTTACGGTTTTATAGAACAGTGAACACATTAAAATAGATGTGAAAAAGAAATCTACTCGCAACATTTAAAGAAAATAAACTTCTATTTCAGATTTTTTACTTAATATGTGGTATGGTTGTTGCAAATTTAAGAGCTTAATACATTATTGAAACACGTCATATTAAATAGTGTAATTAAGAATTTTGCACGTTTTTAAAGTCGTTTTGCTTTAAAATGAGGCATAATGTAGACTCAAATACTAGATAAATAAAGAAGGAAGCATTAAATTTCTGGGTAATACAAATTCTACCTCACAGTTCACGTGCAATTTCTTTCTTTAAATCCTTAAACATGTAAGAAATAAAGGAACAAGATATATTTTATGTTAATAGCATAGTACATAAGAGTGAATAAGAGGAATAAAATGAAGGTCTAAAAAGTGAATACTGCCTTACCTTCATATTCTACTCGTCGTAAAAGGATGTAAATAAACAAAACAAATCTGAATGGCTGTAAAATAATTCCATAGGAAGATAGATTAGTGAGAAAACCTACCAAGAGACAGTATAGTGATAAAATAATAAGCTCTCAAAGAGAAAATAGAAAGTCCCTTGCTGCAACTTGTGATGGCATCTTTGGGTCATTCGGTATCAGAACCATGTTATCACATTGTGCTCATGATTCCCAATACATGACTGGGTATTTAATCACTGTGACCAATAAAGCTTTGCAGACTGAATTCACAGAGCAGGAAATGGAAATGCAAAGGCATAGGATAATGATATGCTATCATTTTCTTCCACCTATTTTATAGTTCATGGAAAGAATGATCTACAAAGTCTCATGAGCAATACCTATCACACTGATATTTCAACACTCTTGCCATTCAAGGAAATATTTGATGATAAATATGCATGAGTTTTAATTAGATGATGTAGCCATCTATTTTACTTTTTTAAAAAAGAGAAAAAATGTTAGCTGTATATAAACTCATATAGTCTGTATAACTCTCTCTCTATACACACACACACACACACACACACACACATATATGTATATATCATAAAATCCAGAAATATAGACAGTATATAGAGTGCTATCCAGGACATCTTCAACTTGCAAATCATAATCAAATTGATACTGTTTTTTCAGACTTTAAGGGAACCTTGAAGATTGATATGGAAGACTCTTAAAATGAATTATTAATTGGGGGACAAAGCAAATGGTAAAACAATATGTCCTTTATATTACATTTTTTTGGAGAGGTTTTTGCTATAGGGCATGTGTGCTTGGCGGAAAGACAGAGAGAGAGAGAGAGACAGAAAGCGAGAAATCATCCCTCAGAGGGGATGGCCACGCCACAATCCCTTCTCCTCTATTCTCCTCTCGGGAACTTGGGCATGCATGCACATGCGCCCAGCGTGAATTTAAGCCACTGGGTCCGGGTCTCGAACTGCGGTCGACTACATGGGAGTCCAGCGACATTATATTACATTTATGTAAGTAAAGTGCATGTTTTTGTCTATACACACAAATCATAACAAGGTTATATGGTGGTGGAGTGACAGCAAAGATTGAAGAACAAGAAAGAGAAATTTTTTTTGAAGGCATAGTTTGAAATGTTTACAGTGAGAACATAGTAGAACACCACTCTATTCTTTTAATTCTGATCAGAAAAAAAAAATCACTTGCAAAACACTTCATCTCTCTATATTCCAGGCTCCTCAATCACCAAAAATGACAATTTTAAGGTTTCATTGTACTTTACTGTTTCAATTATTTATGGAGTGAGCAGAAGTCTGGAGGCACATATCAACCCAGTGGGCCCATGCTGACTCCACTTAATGATTTTATAAAGTGATACAATGTTTCAGGGACAGTGTTTCAAGTACCAGACACCTTAACAATGTGTCCACACAGGGATACCTTGTAGAAAGTCTTTTAGAACAGAAGTTTTCCAACTGGTTTGAGAAAGAACCCCATGGGTTGGTGTGTGAGTGTGTTTCTTCTGACTGTAAAGAAATTATTCTGGACATATGTTTCCCCTCCTAACATCTAGCCTGAGACTTGGACTCAGTCTCTATGAGAGTGGCAGTGGGGCAAATACATAACTATTGACAGAAACATGCCACTGCCTAGGAAGAATTTAATTCATCCACAAGACTGGAGTCTAGGTATAGACCCTGAGTATGGACTGCAGGGATCACTCATTCCAGAAGAATGTGACTCTACAGTCTCAATCCTGCTGTCAACCCTGGGAGACTCTGGGCAGAAGTGACATCCCCTAACCTTGGCCTGAGGGCCTTGAATTGAGAGGTGCTGCCTCAGATCAATGGAGGAGTCCCAAGCCTTTTAAAACCCAAGTAAGGTGCTGAGTGGATATCGAAGACACCCTTCACACCAAAATGGATGGAACTGTAAGATCCCCATCACTATGGTTAGATTTAGGACACTCCAGAATAATTGTTGGGCAGAGACAATCCCTGATTTCGGTCTCAGGAATCTGAAGATAGGGAGGGTCTTCTATGGGGCACAATAGGACCTCAGCAAAATGGGGAGTCCCTGACTCTTATGGGGAACCACACAGAGCCCCGTTGCTGAAGGGAAGACCCAGGCATGTGTTGCGGTGGTGGGGGGCAGGGCCAGGATTATGACAGGGACGGGACAGGGCGGGGCAGAGGTACAGAAGTGCCGGAAGTGCCGTCATAATCTAACTCCTAACTTCCGCCTGCAGAGTTCTGTTGGTTGAAGCCGGTACCGAGAGGCGCGGCCTGGAGGCAGGTCTCAGGACTGTTCGAGTGTCAGGGTGAGCACCTTGAATATAGAATGAGGGAACCACCCACCCCAGAATAGAGACGTCCCTACTGGATACAGCTCTGTCCCTTTTGTTCATCTAGAGAGTCTCAGGAATAACTGTTAGATTGAGGAGCCCCCCCCCCCCCCCCCCACTTGATTTGGGCCTTGGGAGTTGGAGAGTGGTAAGAGCCTTGGTCTGCAGTGGCGGTCACAAGTCAGCAGAGGTGGGAGGCTCTGGTACTGTTGAATTTCAAGGTAAGACACTGAGCGGGATATAAGGTGACCACCACCGCAGGACAGAGAGGGCCCCACAGATAACAGCTGGGCCTCTGCTCAAGCCCTAGAAGTCCCTGGAATAACTATGAGACCACTGAGTTGTATACTGACTTCCACCTTGAGTTTGTGGGGAGGTGAGGCCTATTCTGAGGAGTGTTGCCCTCTCTCCCAACATTATCTATCACACCTCTAGCTTTCCTGGTTGACATGCTCTGGTAAAAGCTGTCAGTTGGAGGCACCATCTGGATTCTTTCACCTTCGAGTATCTCTGGAAGATTAAAGCCTCTTTCTGAGGTAAGAGGCCTTGGGGCAATAGAGAGAGGAGTCCCAGATGTTCCTGGGTCATAGTAAGGATTTTAAACAAGGGCAGATGGGACCACTTACCCTAAAACAGCCTTGCAGTTCTGGAAAATCTTGGGCTGGGTTGGCCAGCTGTACCCTGAAGAGCCTTTTTAGTTCCTTCTTAGGCTTTTTACGGCTCAGGACAGAAAACTTGTGAGTTCCTAGAGTACTACTTTCAGGAAAGGTGGAGGCAGCCTTCATCAGAACCACCAACAGTAAAGCCATTCATATCCTTTCTCTCTCCCTAGGTTGGGGTCCACTGTCATCCAGCCTTCTGTCCACATTCCTGCCTGCTACCACCTACAAGAGTCATCATGTCTCAGAGTAAGGAGAGTCCACATCACACTGATCAACAGCTCCATGCCCACAGTGAGACCCAGGACCTGGAGATTGCACAGATTTCCAAGGCTATGGAAGAGATTTTTTTCTCTTCCCCCTTCCCCTCCCATCCTCTTATGTCTGACAACCTAAAGGAGGCTCCTGATGCCGAGATGCCTAGTACTTCTGAGGGACCTTGGAGAGCTGGAGCATCTGCAACTGCCACCGCAGCTGCCTCACCAAGGAAATTAAGTGACAGCTCCAGCAGCCTAGAAGATAATTCGACTTCTTCAGAGTCCTTGCCAGACAGTGATAATCTGTGTGAAGACCCCCTAGATGAGAAGACATCTGTGTTGGTGCAGTTTCTACTGGACAAATATGAGATGAAAGAGCCAATTACAAAGGCAGATATGCTAGATATAGTTATCCAAGAGTACAAGGATGACTTCCTTGAGATCCTCAAGAGAGCCTCAGATAGAATGGAGCTGGTCTTTGGTGTTGACTTGAAGGAAATCGACCCGGTGAGCCACACCTATGCCCTTGTCAACAAGTTGGGCCTCACCCATGATTCAAGGCTCTGTGGTGGTGAAGGTGTACCGAAGACAAGCCTCCTGATAATTGTCCTGGGTGTGATCTTCATGAAGGGCAACCGTGCCACAGAGGAGGAGATCTGGGAAGTGCTGAATATGATGGACTTACATTCTGGTCAAGAGCACTTCCTCTTCGGTGAGCCAAGGAAATTCATCACCAAAGATCTGGTGCAGGAAAAGTACCTAGAATACCAGCAGGTGCCCAACAGTGATCCTCCACGCTATGAATTCCTATGGGGTCCAAGAGCTCATGCTGAAACCAACAAGATGATGTTATTGGAATTTTTGACCAAGATCCATCGATCTGACCCCATGTGTTTCCCATTCCAGTATGCAGAGGCTTTGAGAGATGATGCAGAGAGAGCCAAAGTCACAGTTGCAACCAGAGATGGCCCTACTACCAGTGCCAAGGCAAGTTCCAAGGCCAGATCCACCAGCTCCTCCCACCGCTAGTGAAGTCTGAAGCAAAATCTACAGTGAAGAAAGCAGTCAACATTCTATGTAGTGGAGGGCTGGGATTGGCTTAGAGCAAACACAGAGAATAATATTTTTGTTTTCCTGCTTTCTATGGTTAACTTACTTTTTTGGGGAGGGGGGATAATTTCCAAATATAGTTTCTCTTAATATAATACTTCTTCATAAGCTTCAGAATCTGGGTTTATGAATAACATCAGTCATATATTTGTTGTTACTTATGAAATTTAAGAATATGAGTTGTGCTTGATTGGCAAATGAATTGTGAACCTGACCATCTTATTTCGTGATCTAGAAAACAATCACATGCCATTCAAATAAGCATTCTTTTGGAACTGTCAACTCAAGTCAGTAGTAAAACAGTTAGGGTCAAGAAAAAAATTCCAAGAGATGATTAGTTGATGGATTCTTGGCTTTCCTTTTAGTCCATTCTATAAAATTACATGATATATGTATGTGCATTTGCTTATTCAAGAATGTATGAAAAAAATCTTAATAAATTGCACTTAATATACACTAGCTCATTTATTTCTCAAACATTAAATGATCATCTGCTCTTTTGAAAGCATTATGCTAGTTAGTACTGGGGATGGTAAAATAAACAAGGCTCATTATTTGTCTTTAGAATTTTAGGGTCTAGGAGCAACAGTCATATAACACTCATGGTGGATGTCCTTAAACACAAAAAGGAAAAGTAAAAAGGAATCAAGAGGTGGGGGGGGTTGGGTGGGTGGGGGTGCCTATGCCAAGGTGGTCAAATGCAAATACCCTGAGACAAACCAGGCAGAAGCCTTAGAAAATCTCAAGGTGCAAATCCTTCAGTGAGTGGTAATTTTTTTTTTTTTTTTTTTTTTTTTTTTTTTTTTTTTTTTTTTTTTTTAGAGAGATTTTAAGTTATAGGGTGCGTGCCCTCGCCAAAAAGACAGACACAGACAGAAAGTGAGAAATCACCTCCCGGGGGGGTGGCCATGCCGCAATCCCTTCTCCTCCATTCTCCTCTTGGGATATTGGGCATGCACACACACACGCCCGGTGTGAGTTTAAGCCACTGGGTCCAGGATTCGAACCGTGGTCGACTACGTGGGAGTCCAGCGACATAGCCATTACGCTAACTGCTTGTCCCTCAGTGAGTGGTAATTTTAAATTAAGCTGGGCTGTAGAGGGTATGTGGCTGTGAGAGTGCTATTGAAGGAGCCAGACCCTCAGGTGGTGAGTCTCCATATTGAGAGACATAAACCTGGAATGGAAAACTTTTAGCATTAGTTACTCTGAGACCATGGTAAAAAATCCCTGAGATAAGAATGAAAGATGTCCTGTAATCTTGTCACAAACTAGATACTTTATGCTTATCATTTGCAAAGGGATTGTGAGAAATATAAATGATGCTTTTCTTGAGGTGAGGTACCCAGAAGTCACTGAGCTGGAGCTCTGCTCTGAGTTGGAAGATCTAGAGTCTACTACATTCAAAAGACATTTTAAATAGGTTATGTCCAGGGATGGCCCTGTGGGCTAGTGGTTAAGAGAGCTAGATAGCACATAGCTGGCCACTTGGTTAGAATCCCGACTCCCCCAGCTCGCAAAACGTGGAGTATGTATGCTTGTGTTCCCCAAATCCCAACAGGATGGAGAAATGAAGAAGGGATTGTGGTATAACCACATCCCATTAGAAAGTGCTTTTTCTTTTTCCCTTTCCTTCTCCCCTCTCTGTCTCTGGTGAGCATCCATGTTCTCTGGTAAAAGAGGGGAAAAATAGATTATGTTCAGGGAAATTCTAAGCATGGCCTACATTTTGGTGGGGGTAAATGTATGAAACAAAGATAGATACTGAAAGAGGAATTGATCCTTGACACAATTTCTAGGAGCTTCGGGTTACAGCCAGTTGGGAAATACTCCTTCAAAACCCAAATTAAATAGTATGTCCTGTAATGAGGAAGATGGACTGAATTTTTCTTTTTACACAAGTTTATTTGAACAACAAGATGATTGATTTAAAGGGAAAACTACCTAGGATTCCTTTTTTTTTTTAGAGGTTTTTGCTATAGGGCGTGTGTGCTTGCCAGACAGATAGAGACAGAGAGACAGAAAGTGAGAAATCACCCCCCAGGGGGGGATGGTCACGCCACAATCCCTTCTCCTCCATTCTCCTCTCGGGATCTTGGGCACGCACGCACACGCACCCGGCGTGAGTTTAAGCCACCGGGTCTGGGATGCAAACCGCGGTCAACTACGTGGGAGTCCAGCAACATAGCCATTACGCTAACTGCTGGTCCCTAGGATTCCTTTTTTATTTTCTTTAGGAGTAATTTATTTCTAAAGGTAGATTGCCCTACATGTAATAGCTATATACAAAAAAGTTATAAAATTGTCCTTGGTTTTATAATAATAAATGAACAACATTAAAATTTGCCGAATAATATGCAAGGGATTTTATGTTGTTGGAAGTTACTTGTTTTGTTTCCATTTTAGGTTTTTCTCATGGGGAGTGTGTGCTTGCTGAGGGGCCGGGGGAAGAGAGAGACAGAGAGAGAGAGGAGAGAGAAAGTGAGAATTCACTCCCCAAGGGGAATGGCTACACTGCAGAGCCTTCTCTATTCTCCTCTCCTGGCATAATTTTCAAGCCACCAAGTCTGAGACTTTGACCTGTGGTCCATGGTATGGAAGCCTAACTCCTTAACCACCATGCCACCTGCTGGCTCGACTGGAGATTTTTTTTTTTTTTTTTTTTTTTTTTTTTTTTTTTTTTTACTAAACAACATCTTTTAACTGCTTCTGTGTGCCATATCCTAGAGCACTGCATATTCTTTGACATCTCCTGCATCAACTCATCCCAGAGGGAAAGGTGCTAGTATCTGGGGTCAAAACAATCATAGTAATATGTTCCAATTATTAAAGACCTCATTCACATCAGACACCGTGCCAATAGTTTTACGTGCAGTTTAGACATTCCAACAGTCTTATATACAAGATAAGCCTTATAAAGAATATAAGGCTCAGAGAACCTGCTAAGATACCCAAGTTCTTATGGTATGTGACAGAGCTGGGACTGGACTGGTCTGAATTCTTCTAGAGCTCACATTGTTCTGCTCCTTCCAACCTGAAACTGACATTCTGTCTGTTAACTAATTTCTCCTCTCACTACGCCATAATGCTTCTCAGAAGATAAAAGAAAGTCTTGAAGCCAAAATATTAAAAGCAGGTGTAGAGAAGAAATGTGAAAATAAAAATCAAAAGTAATTGGAAGAGGGGCCGGCAGGTGGCATGGTGGTTAAGGGTTGCTGGACTCCTACATATTTGACCACGGTTCAAGTCCCAGATCTGGCAGCTTGTTTTCTCACTCTCTCTCTCTGTCCCTCTCTGGTCAAATTAAAATAAATAAAGTTAAAAAAAAAACTCAAAAAAAAGTAATTGGAGGATTTGTGTGTGTGTGTGTGTGTGTGAGATTTATTTACCTAAAGTGCTATTGCCTCTAACCCCAGGGTTCCTTGAGAACTGGCTCTGCTCAGGAGCTGGCACAGGTTGTCAGTTCTAGCACTTAACAGTGCCCTTCCCAGTATGCCCTCCTGTCTGACTTGACTCAAACCTGCTGACCGGCTCTTCACTATGCCTTCCTCTGATAGATGAACCTGCTCCCAGTGGAAGTGGTGACCCAGAATCACCTGCCTGTGTCCTAACTTAAAGAATTCCAAATTCTTGCAGATGTCTCCTGACTAACTCTCACCATGGAATTCCCCTTATAGCAACAGCTTTGTCTATGTGCTTTCTTCTTCTTTTGTATTTTTTGAATTTGCATGAGGGCACAAGCACTCTCTGGAGGGAGAGAGAGAGAGAGAGAGAGAGAGAGAGGAAGACAGTATGTCCCAATGGGGCATGGTTGCACTGCAATCTTTTCCTTCCATTTCTCCATCCTGTTGGGATTTGGGGTACACATAAACAAGCTGCACAGGTCATGTGGATGGCCATGTGGGATCTGACTCCCTTAACTACTAGGCCATGGGAGCAGTCCTTCTTTGATTTTTAAGTGTATTTCTTCTATGTGAGAGAGAGGGAAAAAGAGAGAGAGAAATGAAGAACCAGAGGCACCTTCAAAAGGGTCTTCATGCTATGATCTACCTCCCGCCTCAACCAGCTCAGATGATGGGCATGTGTGCATACCCAGAATGTACAGGGAGAGTTCAGGATGAGAATCTATGACGTTCACATGTGGGTCCAGAATTACAGAGCTGTGTTACCACTGCAGCTGGTTGATGTGAGGTTTTCTATGAACAGTGGTTTTCAGGCACACTCTCATCCCACATGGATATTTTCACTACACTCTCAAAATGTTTTTGCATTGGGTCGGTTAATAGAGCCTAATTTGGCAAAGAACATACTGGTTCTTAGGATGCAAATCTGAAGTTAGAGGTGATTTTTTAAAACACTTTTATAGTTAAGTAAGGTTTTAATGAAATATTGTATTCAAGACTGGCCGCTGAATAGATACACCAATGAGGAGGCTTTTCTAGGTGCTCACAAACTAAAATACTTGTCATTTTCAGACCAAGACATTTAAAATCCAGGTAGCTACTTCCATTTTCCCCTCCTAATCAGTAGCAAACTTGGAGACCCCATGTTGAGATATAGATCTACAAGATGAAAGCAGCTTGAATCTGTGAGTAACCTGCTAGCAAAGATTTAATGCCAAATCACATAAGATCTTATGTACACAAGAAACTTCCACTGTATGAAACCATTCAGATTTCAGGTTTTACATTTTGCATCAGCTAGTAATTCTTTCATCTGACTAATACACAGGTACTATTTTTTATCATTGAGCCTATTTAAATATTTTAATGACAAAACTAATAATAATGGATATATTTTTCGAAATATTTATAACAACATATCTAAATCAATCAATTTTCTTCAAAACTCAGCTTTCTCCTTGGAGGGAGCTATGATGAAAAAATTTGACGTGTATTATTATTATTTTTTAAGAGAGATTTTTGCAATAAGGCATGTATGCTCACCAGAGAGGCAGAGAGACAGAAAGTGGGAAATCACCCCCCAGAGAAGATGGCCACACTACAATCCCTTCTCCATTTCCTTTTCAGTATCTTGGGCATGTATGGCATGAGTTTTAAGCCACCAGGTCCAGGACTTGAACTGCAGATGACTATGTGGCAGTCCAGCTATGTAACCATTATGCTATCTGCTGGTCCCAGGTGTGTATGCTTTATAAAAATAATTTTAAGCTGTTGAATACATTAGATGTGTCATACAAATGTATTGTGATATTTTAAGATATTTGGTAGTGGTTTACATATTGCTCTCCTCCTTGCCATTGTCAGAGTGAGTGCGACATCATTTGATGACAACACATATAAGTCCACATCACTGTTTTAACAACTCCCTAGAATTCTAAAGTACATTTGCGCCATAATTGAACTTTTCTGATGAATAAGTAGTTCCCCATTGCTCACGATGATTAATAGATCTGAAATCAACATCTTGGATATCAGTTCTTGGGCTAATATGTACATGAGAGACACAGCAAACAGAAATTGTAATAAAGATGTGAAAATTATCAATTTTTTATAATTATTTTATTTTATTTATTAATTAATTTTTTAAAATTTGACCAGAGAGAGACAAAAGGTGAGAGTGAGAGAGAGAGGAAGTGAGAAAACAAGCCACCAGATTCAGGACTTGAACCCTGGTCGGTCATGTGGGAGTGTCCAGTGCCTTAACCACCACACCACCTGCTGGTCCCCTAAAATTACCAGTTTTTATAATATTGTCAAAATGTCATCCTATAAATGGTTTACCATTTTGTATTCTTATAAATTAATGTTTGTAAATACCTTACACTCTCTCATACATTTTATTTCCTCACCTCTAATTTTTCAGCAATCTTATATGTTAAAAAATAATATCTCCTCAGTATGTTTAGTATTTTATTTTATTTTATTTATTTACTTTTTTTTTGGAGAGGTTTTTGCTATAGGGTGTGTGCGCTCGCCAGACAGACAGAGAGAAACAGAGAGACAGAAAGCGAGAAATCACCCCCCAGGGGGGATGGCCATGCCGCAATCCCTTCTCCTCCATTCTCCTCTCGGGATCTTGGGCACGCACACACACGCGCCTGGTGTGAATTTTAAGCCACTGGGTCCGGGACGCGAACCGCGGTCAACTACGTGGGAGTCCAGCGACATAGCCATTACGCTAACTGCTGGTCCCAATTTAGTATTTTATTTATATTTATTTAATTTAATATTTTCTAAGTAGATTGAGCAGAAAATTGCCTTAATCTTTCACACATATAATTCTGGCTTTCTGCAATGGTATTCTGAGTCAAAGGATTCCTGTGGGCATGCTTTAAAATTCTGATGCAAACATGTTATTTCCTTGTGACCAACAAATGGTGTAATGGTTACATCACTGAACTCCCACATATTCTACTGCAGTTTGAGTCCCAGACTCTGTGGCTTAAATCTCATGCAGGGCTCGTGTGCGTGTGTGTGCCCAAGATCCTGAGAAGAGAATGGCGGAGAAGGGATTGTGATGTGGCCATTCCACAGGGGAGGGGGAAGGGGGCAGGGGGGAGTGGATGGGGTGATTTCTTGCTTTCTGTCTCTCGGTCTTTCTCTGTGTCTCTGACAAGTACGTGCATCCTATAGCAAAAATCTCTCCAAAATTTTTTTCTTTACATTGAAAAGCAAAGATTTGGTCAGAATGACTAGGTACCAGAAAATGGAGCGAGATAGGACACCCTCAGCTAGTGAAGGGTATCAGGGAGATGAAAAAGAGTTCAATTTCCACAGTTTATGAGAAAGACCATGTGCAATACCAAGAACAGGCTGGCAGCCAGAGTTCTGAATTTAGGGTTCAGCATTGAGTGGAGAAGGGACCATTAAGAGAGAAGGTAGAGGTTCTGAGTGGGGCATTCTGGAAAAATTACAGGAATAGGCTTGGAGGATCTCTGCCTTACCACTATCAGATGGAAATTACTGGGTGATCTGAGTGGACAGGTCTACTGCATGAAAGGATCAGGAGCATTTTAGACATCCCATCCTATCTTAGTATCTTTGCTGCATATTGTCAGACTGAACACAGCTGGCTCTCCTGCATCACACAGTGATGTTATTGATGGGTTCTGGGAGAAAGACACCTAGGCGACCCTAGGGGATGCTAGGGGATCCTGGGATCCCACTGCATCTTTGCCAATGCACCTGGGCTGGAAGCTATCTTTATGTCTCCTCAAGACAAGTATTTCGATTCAGATATCCTGAACATACAGGTCATGTTCTCTATGTGGTTTTATCCTGCATCTTCTATTGACTTTGTCAAGATACCCTACATGTCGTGCATTTGGCATTTTTCAACAAGTCAGAAAAGTTTAGCATTTAGAGTAATTTTTTTTTTTTTCATCGTGGTAATTGGCATTTACAGCGCTTGTAAGGCAGCACTGGCAGACATCATGCCTTCCGAAATAAAGATCTGGTCTCTCCTGCAAGGAGATGGCTATCTTAGAATTAAAGAAAATATTCCAGAAAGGAAAAACCAGTTCTTCACCAAAGCCCCAAGTCCTGAATAAGTAATCGCCATTAACTGGAAGTGACTACTGATAAGTACAATCAGTTCCATCAATGATAGCCTCACTCTGGTACCTAAACTTCTGAAAGTTAACAGATTAGTGACTGCCTCAGGCTTCTGAAAGTCAACCAATCACTAATAAAACCCCAGTCCTGAAGGTCGGTCTGTGACAGCCTCATATTTCTAAACAGTAGCTAATCTGCAATTTCTTCTAGCCAGTAGCTATGTTTCTGAAAGCCAGACTGTCCTCAGCAACCCTACCCTAGAGACCAAGGAACAGAATCGAAAGTCCTTCTCCCTGTAAACATTTCTGCTTCTGCATCTTCACAATCCCTGACTCTGCAGAATAACCAGAACCTTATATAGAATCAGCAGTGGCATTGTTTGGGAAGATTTCACCTAACATATACAGTTCTTCCTCAAGCAAATAAGAAGTTCACTCTTTTTTCTTTTGCATCAGAAATGGAGTTCAATTTATTGTTTATTTCAAAGCTCACAAACTCTCAACCTTTTGGCAGACTTGTGAGTGACAGACACACTCATGTGGCCTTGGGATTTTCAAATTCAATCTGTCAGTTCTTGCAATGGTTATTATACTCTGTTTTTTTTTTCTTAATTGCCAGAGGATGCATCCATTGGACAGAGAGAGACAGAGAGACAGCAAGAAGAAGAAAGCACTCCCCAAAGCATAATCATGCTGCAATACTTTCTCCTCAATTTCCCCATCTTCTTAGTATTTGGGGTACCTGTACATGCTCGGAATATTTTTCAAGCCACTGAGGCAAGGATTTGAATCACAGTAGAACATGTGAGATCTTGTTCCCTTAACCAGTAGGCTATGGGACCAGTCCAATAATCTATTTTTATTTGTGTATGTTTGAACTTCAAAATGCCCAAACACAAGTATGTGATGAATTTTATGAAGAATGAATGTTTATTTTAAAAGGAGCAATTCCTTTTGAAGACTTTTGTGCGCTATGAAATCGCTCATTCAGCATAGAAAGAGGTGAAAAGTCAGACTCAAAACAGTATATACTAACCAATAAGCATGAGAGATATATGATTTCCTCAACTAGTGCCAAAGACAGTGATAAAATAACACATTTTTTGATCACAAGACATTTAGATTAAGAAGATAATCACAGCAGAAGTTGTAATGGCTTTCCCCATTGTATATCATCATCAGTCTTTCAGCTCAAATTGGAAGCAAGTTTTAAAGAGCCAGGACCAAATCTACTACAATAATAAAAACTGTAATAGCTCTGTTTACTACTTTAGAGTGTCCCAAAGATCTAAAGTCTTACCTTTTTATGCCATGACCACAGATGCATATAATGACAATACAGAATACATTTTTCCTTTGTTCGCGAAAGAGCTCTCTCACAAAAAAGACTTTCTTGTTAGGCTGTTGTGAATAAGGTCCTTTTCAGATGTGACTTCAGAAAACAATAGCAAATCTTTGCAGACATTTTAATTTTTTAATTTTTTAAAGATAGATATTAATGAATTTAAAAGTTTAAAGTTGAAGTAAAGCATGCATGATTCTTTTGTTGCTGTTGATTGTTCTGCCCATATTCTGTATAATGCCACTCAAACAGTATCTGATGTCCTTTCCTATTAATTTGCTAAGTGGGCGTGTGTGTGTGTGTGTGTGTGTGTGAGAGAGAGAGAGAGAGAGAGAGAGAGAGAGAGAGAGAGCGCATCCTCAATAGGGCATGCCACAATCCTTTTTCCTCCATTTCTCCATCCCGTTGGGATCCAGGACACAGACACACATGCACCTGGTGTGATTTTCAAGGGACTAGGGCTGAGATTCAGCCATGTGTGATCCAGTTCCTAAAGTAAAGCACTTGACCCCTGCTCTACAGAGCCATCCCAGCAACTGATATTTTTATTGACATTGAAGTAATAGTCGTATTACTTGTTTATACTGAAGTCATACTTATTATACTTCAAGTAATTGTCATATTACTTCGGTTTCAATAAAAGGTCACTTACTTCAAACTTTGTGTTCTTTAAACTGAGAGGTTATATGATTTTAGCGATTTTTGTTAGCATTTGGAAATCTTTAATTTCCATCGAAAGAATTCAGTGACTCTCTTTAACCAATACATTAAAAGGGCCAGCTGGAGGTGCAGTAGTAAAATGCTCTGTTCTGTGAAGCAATTCCACATGGAAGGGTCCTCAGTTCAAGTATGGAGACCTTCATGAGCATGCTGGGCACACTGAGGTTGGATCGCAGTGTCAAGATCCTATTGAGGAGTGCATTGTCTCTCTCTCTCTCATAGAGGAAATAAGTAAACTTTAAAAATGCATTAGTGAGAATCTTCAGTTTATTTGAAGCACTGATGCCATATTTATAACAGAAACATTCTGAAAAAAAGGCCCTTAAAATTCTTGTTTACTTGTTTCTTCTTCATAGCTTTCAATATCTGTCTAGCAAAAGAATTATGAGTGTTGAAGCTAGAGCAAACAGTATTGTTGAAGTACTCCATTGATTAAAGGAACTTGTTGACTGTGTTAAAAAAAGATTCAATAAAAATATATCCCTTTACATATCAAGGCTATTCTTAAAGTGGATAACATTACTTATGAATAAGCAAAGAAATTCCAAGTTGAAGTAGATAATCATTATGGTATTTGTCAAGGCGATCATTTGAAATGCATTGTATCCCTTGAAGAATCTGATTTACTAATATGGATGCTACTAAATATTCTTCCAGCATGGGGACAAGAACAGGATAAAACTTAATGTTGGTGGTCTCTTTTGTCGGTGGACAACATTTTTTAAAACATTAAGAGATGCAGCACAATTCTGAAGAATGGAAAAGTAAGCTATGCCATAAAAAGACAGCAGTATGTTTCAATAAAATGAATTTGAAGATGTATACACACACACACACACACACACATATATATGTGTGTATATATATATATATATATATATATATATAGTATAATGGCTCTTAATGTTAACATTGAGCATATGTTCTCATTAATGAATCTAGAAAGGAAAAAAGAGTCAAACAAGGTGCAAGTGACCAATGTAGAAATTAGGTTAAAATGTAAATGGAAAACACACTGGTAACTGCAAGGAATTTTACATGCATATTCTGCGAAACAAGAAAGTATTTAGAGAGGGGAATCCTCAGGGGTATATACCACAAGGGAAGACATATATAACTTAGATATTTATCATTTATTTTAGAGAAATAAAAAAATATGTTTTTGTTTTAGTATAATACCCCACATTTTTCCATATGTGTGTGTGTGTGTTTGTGTATGTGTGTGTGTGTGTGTGTGTGTGTGTGTGTGTATTTATAGGGCATGCCACAATAGGCTTTTGATAAAGCACATGTGAACTTGCTGGGGAGAGACAGACAGAAAGAGAGGAAAAGTGAAAAATCACCTCCTGGGAGCGTGGCCATGCCGTAATCCCTTCTCCTCCAATCTCCTCTTGGAATTTTGGGCACACATACACACATATCCAGTGTGAAATTCAAGCCACCAGGTCCTGGACTTAAGCTGTGGTTGTCAATGGGGGGATCCAGCATCTTAAACACCACACCACCTGTTTACCCCATTTTCTCTTTTATATCTTAATGTGTAATGTGTAGACAATGTTAAGGACTTAATTGCATCTTCTCCAAATTTATATGTTGAAGTGCTACTCCTAGTTTTTTAGAATGAGATTTATTTGGAGATGTTTTAAAAAGATAATTAAATTAAAAATGAAGCCATTAGGATGCATGCTAATGTAATATGAGAAGTTTAGAAACACAGTATATAGATGTAAATACCAGATAGAGTGTGTGTGAAAGAGGAGGGTCTGAGGAAGGACATGTAGAAGAAAAATAGGGAGGCAAAGCATTAACGGCACAAAGAAATGTGCTATTATCTGTTGAAAATATTTTGTAGTTTTATCTACTGTGCTAGGGAGAAATGTGCACCTGTTGAAATCCATTTTGTAAGCCCAATAATAATGTGATTGAATGTATAAAAGAAAATGAAATTAAAAAAGAAAGGGAAAAAAGAGAAGTTAGAACATCTGCACAAAAAGGCAAGACAACGTGAAGACACAAGAAGATGGCATCAACTAGCCAAGTAGAATGGCCTCAGAAGAAACCAATTCTGCTGAGACCTTGATCTTGAACTTCTAGCCTTCATTAACTGTCAGAAAATAAATGTAATTGTTTGTCAGTCAGTCTGCGCTACTTTGTTACGACAGCCCCTGCATACTATTGGAAAGAAGACAAATTTAAATGGGCACCTTGCACTTTTATTAGCTAAATCTGGAAGCCTTAGGTAAAGGAGAAGGAAAAGGAAAGCTGCTTCTTACCCTACCCATCCTCAAGAACTGCAAGGAATGCTGTTTGGATGATGAGGAAAGATGGCTCATAAAGTGATTTCAAATGATCAAGAGTCATTGATTCTACTCTCTCACACCCTTTAACATAGGACAGGAAAACAGAGTACTTCCCAAATTAATTTTATGCTACCATACCCCTCATCTTGAGGAGAAAAGTACAGAAGGAGCAGTTTATGAACCTATATCACTTATGACCACAGATGTAAAAACCATAAACATAATGATAATGAACAGAATCTGCAATGTATAAAAAGAATACACTTGAACCAAGGCAATTTACCATTAGAAAGTCGGCTAATATAAATTGTTGCGGTATTGTAAGAGAGAAGATTCATATCATCGCTTTTCTTTGTTTGTTTTGTTTATGATAGAGTACAGGCACATCTGGCATGTTTCAGGCCATCTGGCTGTGGATTCAAATTGTGATGGGCGTGTGGCTTCTGCTTCCAGAGTCCTGCATGCTACTGATTACACCACAGAGGCTCAGCTTGTATCATTATTTTAATGAATGATAACATCTGTAAAAATTGAACAGATAGTCAGCCTTTAAAAAAATAAGTCTTCTTAGCAACTGATTAATAAAAGAAAATTCTTTAATCTTCTAGAGATTATCAGTCAGTGGTGAAATTTAGAAGATTTCCACTTGAAATAATGATGCTATGATGTTCTACAGGGGCATTCAACATTGCATTGCAGGTTCTCACCACCATGCTAAGGCCAATAGGATAAACGAAATATATTGAAATTGCACAGGATGAATTAAAACTGTTATTCACAGATGATATGATTGTATATATGGATGATCTAAAACAATCTGAGAAAAATACATGAGAAACATTTTTCTGGTATTAATTCCTTATAACAAAGTCAGTTGTATGTCTACATATTAGGAGAAACCCTTAAGTATAAAATCAAGAAATATCATATGCAATAGAAGTAAAAATATCAATACTGGGGCTGGCAGGTGGCACAGTGGTTAAGGATGTTGGGCTCCCACATGGATGACTGCAGTTCATGTCCTGGACCTGACAGCTTAATTTCTCACTTTCTCTTTCTCTCTCTCTAACTCTGTCTCTCTCTGATCAAATTAAAATAAATAAATAAAGCTAAATAAAATAATTCTTTTTAAAAAAAATCAGTTACCTTGGAGGGCATCTAGTACAATATGCACAAGACCTTCTCAGAGAATTATTATACTGTAAATGAGTGAAATTTTAGAAAACCTAAATAAGTGGAGAGACACACATTTTCACAATCAAAAAACGTAACAACCTTGCTAGATGGCTTTCACCCTGTATTTATCATGTAACTTAATTCTTACAGCATCATATGAGATAGGTTAGGTGTTATGCCTCAAGTTCAAAGATAAAGAAACTGTGAGTCAATACATTCAAGTAACTTGTTCAAGAGCAGGCAGTAAGTAGCAAGGCCAGAATGTGAACAAACATCTATTTTTCTGTCTTTAACTCCCTTGCTTGTTCCACAATACCAGTGGAGTAGGCGCTATTAGTGCCTTGCCCATTTATTCTCAGATACTTACCAGTTTTGTGTACCTCTCCCTAGGCTCTGTATGCTTTGCTGCTAATTTGTCACACATTTATCCCACAGAGGATTGCCTTTGGTCACAAGGACAAATATTTTTGCCTGCACATAGTATCAGAAATATTTAGCAACTTTGAATCCCTCCCACACCCTCCAGATCCTCAGGTAATCCGTAGCCTTTTTGCCAATACGGAGAACTGATGTGCCTAGAAATGTACATTTTCACATCCATTCCGAGAAAGATTCATAGCCAATGACTAAATGGCTTGGGATTGTACAAGTTCATCTCCTGTGCCTCATCTCAAGGTCAGATAGATAGACAGATACAGATATATTATAGATTTTATTATTATTATTTTAGATTTTGCTATAGGATATGTGCACTCGCCAGGGAAAAAGAGAGAAAGAGAGAAAACACCCCCCCCCCCCCCGAGCTCCTGAGTGGATGGCCACACTGCAATCCCTTCTCCTCTATCCTCCTCTTGGGATTTTGGGCACTGGCACACACCCAATATCATTTTCAAGCTGCCAGGTCTGGGTCTTGGACTATGGAATTGACCATGTGAAATCCAGTACTTTAACCTCTATGGCACTTGCTGCTCCTGACCTCCCTATGGGATCAGGCGGTCTGAGATCTCACCTGTATTTTATCATTACTTGGCTTCTTCCCCTTTTTTAACTGCCTCCTTCATTCCTTTAATAATTTCTTCTGGAAGAAAATTCTTCATAAAACACTTGCGCCTGAAGCCTTTGGGGTTTTTTTGTTTGTTTGTTTTGTTTTGTTTTTCTTTGTTTGTTTGTTTGAGCTTATCTTTTTTGTCATGAGGCACATGTGTGCACCAGAGACAGAGAGAGAGGGAAAGTAAGAAATCACCCCCTGGGGGGGATGGCCATGCCACAATCCCTACTCCTCTATTCTACTCTTGGCATTTTGGACATGCATACATGCATGCCCAGCGTGTTTTCCAAGCCTCTGGGTCTGAGATGTGAACCTTTGAGTTGGTTGTGTGGGTTCCAGTGCTTTAACCACCATGCCACCTGCTGGCCCTGAAGCCTTGGTTTATCTGGAAAAACACTGCCTACTAAACTGTGAGATATATTTACTTCAAATTCACAATCCAGATATAAAATCCCTAATCCTGTGAATGTGCTTATTTCATGAGCTTTTATAAAATATATCATGAATATGTAATTACAAGTAATAACTTAAAGGGATTATTTGCTTTAAGTAATGTTTGTATAATTCTTTTAATGATCTTTGCTCACTCATTTCATCTACCTGCTTTCAGTTTTGTCCTTCGATAAATGAGTGTATTGAACCCAATATTTCCTAAGGCAGTAGATATCAAGTGGGGGTGATTTTGTCCCCTAGGAGACATTTGGTAAAATCTGGAGATATTTCAAGTTGTCACAGCTGAGAAGGAGTACTACTGGTACTTTCAGTGGATAAAAGGCAGGGATGCTGATAAACAACCTACGATGTCCAGCACAGCTTCCTGAAACAAAAAAAAATTATCTAGCTCAAAATAGCAATAGTTCTGAGGTTGAGAAATCTTGATCTAACTTCCTATAGGCCTCTCAAATTCAATGAACTATTGCCTTTATCTTAGTCTACAATTAGGTTGCTTTATCTCTTTAAGTTGATTTATTTCTTCAGAGAGAAAAAGACACCCCCAATAAGGCCTTAATACTCAGTTCCCCAGCCTCAGTCAGCCTGGATCATGGGCACATGCAGGAGTCCAGCAGGTACAAGGAGGCCTTGCGACATGAACCTTGGACCGTCCCATGTGGATCTAGCATCATGGAGCATTGCTCCACTATGCCACTATGGCTGACCTCAGTCATGGAATCAATGCATCATAATCCTATGAGAAAGCAGTCAACTCAGTCAGATAGCATAGTATTAGCCAGTTAGCTACTGTTCTCTTTATAAGCAGATGATGGTCAGTTAAGGTAGATGACCTCAGCATAAACATGCAACCCTTGCAACCTATTATAACTTTCAATCACCTGCTTGCTGCTCTAGAAAATGGAAGGGGAAAGTGAAAAATCACCTCCCAGGGGGAATGGCCACACAACAATCACTTTTCCTCTCAGGATTTTGGTCATGCATGCACAAGTGCCCTACATGATTTTCAAGCCACCTAGTCCAGGACTCAAACTGTGGTTAACCATATGGGAGTCCAGTGCCTTAACCACCATGCCACCTGCTGGCTCTAACAAATACTTTTCTATAAATGTGGAAGAGAGGCTAGAGATTATCTAATGAAGGTAAATAAAATATTCATTTATTTTAGCATAAAGTAGCATGAGTAAATTAAGTACCACATATAATGTGCCATTTTGTAACACAAAATAATCATAGGCAGTTTAATTAAATGGTTTATTATCTGTTGATGAGGATGTATATGGTATTCTCAACTGGGCTAGACTGAGGTGTATATTATTCTGGGTAAAGTAAAGCTATTTACAATCTAAATGATGTATAGTGATTGAATGTATACATAATAATAAAGGAAAAATGTAAAAAAATAAAAAATAAATGATAAAAAAAGAAAGTTAAAAAAGGCTCATGTAAAATACTTGTTATGACAAAAATTGCATGATTTCAACATTTTCACAACAAATAAACTCATATTTCAATTCCAAAAATAAAACACAGCTATATGAAGGTGTGACTTTATAACTTTTTAATCTTAGTAACCAAGAGAAACTAATTTAATACAGTTGCCACATTGCAGTTTTATGAAACAGGGAACACCTTAAAAGTAGCTGTATTTAGAACTCCATTTGTTATATTTACCAAAAAGGTTGGTTCCTTAATCTTTTCTCTTCTCTTTTCACTCTCTCTCTCTCTTTTTGTTAACTTAACATATACCGTGGTCATTGTGAATTGCCTGTATTAAGTGTTATTAAAATACTCTAAACTAAATGATTCAATGTTATACTGTCTAGTTTTGTATTTTATCTATTTTAAAGCTCAATTGCTTTATAATGAAGCAAAATTTAGAGCCAAATATGGGAGCAAATGAAGAATAAAGTATTAAATTTCCATGATGGAGTTAATTTTACATAGCATATGAAGAATATCTACAAAATCCTCATATTTAAAAAATACCCTGGATTCCAAATATAGAAGCTCGGTTTTGTAGATGACTTTACTTGTTCCCAGATTCAGAAAAGGATATAAATAAAATAACATAAGTCTCAAGGGTGGAACCAACAGTTGGCATAATGGCTCTGTTGCTGGACTCCCATGTAGTTGACAGTGGTTCGAGTCCCAGACCCGGTGGCTTAAACTCACGCTGGGCATGTGTGTGTGTGTGTGCCCAAGATCCCGAGAGGATAATGGAGGAGAAGGGATTGTGGCATGGCCATCCACCTGGGGAGTGATTTCTCTCTTTCTGTTTCTCTGTCTTTCTGGCAAGCACACATGCCCTATAGCAAAAACCTCTCCAAAAATAAAAGGCTAAAGGGCTATAAAATGGTTCTATGGCAAGATAGATTAGTTGAAGAAACTTCATAAATTACAGCATTGCAATAATATAAGCTCTCAAGAGGCAAATGGACAATCTTTCACTAGTTCCATATCTAAGCATTAAGGCTTTTGGGAATCAAGACAAGGATATCACCTTGAAGATCAAGAATTAGAAATACAAAGCATGGTGTTTAAGGCACTGGATTCCCATATGGCCAACTGTGGTTTGAATCCTTGGTGATTTACTTTCTTTCCTTCTTTTTCTCTGTAAAACAAAAAAAGACTTGGGGCCGGCAGGTGATGTGGTGGTTAAGGGTGTTGGACTCCCACATGGCTAACCACGGTTGGAGTCCCAGACCTGATGGCTTGCTTTCTCACTTTCCCTCTCTCTCTCTCTCTCTCTCTCTGTGTGTGTGTGTGTGTGTGTGTGTGTGTGTGTGTCCCTCTCTGGTAAAATTAAAAATACATAAGTAAATAAATAAAGTAATTCTTTAAAAAAAGAAAAAAAATGAAATACAAAGTTAAGTTCATACAAGATAAAAAGAGGGGCCAGCAAGTGGTGTGGTGGTTAAGGCACTGGAATCCCATGTAGCTGACTGTAGTTTGAGTTCCAGACCAAGCAGCTTGACTCTCATGCCAGGTGCATGTGCATGCACACCTAAAATCCTGAGTAGAGAATGGAGAAGAGATTGAGGTGTAGCCATCCCTCCTAAGAAGTGATTTCTTGCTTTCTCTCTCTCTGTCTCTCCAGCAAGTGCATGCAAATATCTCTTTCAAAAACAATATATTATTCATTGGGGAAAGTAAATTATAAAATGACATTTATTACTGTGTCATCACATTTATATTACAGCTTAATGTACATTTATATCCATACGTAATTAACTCCTGACAAGGTTATATGTTGGCAAGGATGAGAAAAAGGGATTGAAAAGCAGTCAAGAAATAGCTTTACATTAAGTATCACAAAGTATATATATAAAAAAGGGAAATTTCCTAAAAGTTAATATAAGCCTACCTAAGAAAACTATGGTTTTTCCACAGACATAAAATCAGGTTGCAGAGGCATGGTGATGCAGAAAAATATTCATGGTGCAGTAGTTACAAAGTACTAGGTACAATGAGATTGCAGTTTTCAAAACTACTAACATATGTTTTATGCAAGGAAATTTCTGGAGGCACTCAAGTGCCAAAGTGCCAATAGTGACTGTTTTTCTGGGTGATAGTGTCAGTGGCTGTGTTATACTTTTCCTTTTGCTAGCTGCTTTCTCAGGTTTCTATAATGAACATATAGATAGGACTTTTGTAACAAGATAAAAGCTATAAAAATAATTTTATTATGACTGTATATTTGAAATTTTAGTAGTGAGAAAATAGTCATAGAGAATCACTTTAGTATTTTTTTAGAGGTTTTTGCTATAGGGTGTGTGCACTCGCCAGAAAGTCAGAGAGAGACAGAGAGACAGAAAGGGAGAAATCACCCCCCGGGGGGATGGCCATGCCGTGATCCCTTCTCCTCCATTCTCTTCTAAGGATCTGGGGCACATACACACATGCGCCCAGTGTGAGCTTTAAGCCACCGGGTCCGGGATGCGAACCGCGGTCAACTACATGGCAGTCCAGCGACGTAGCCATTACGCCAACTGCTGGTCCTCACTTTAGTATTTTAACTCTGATTAATAACAAATCACTCTGTCCCCCAACGTAGCTTCTCCAGTCATTGGTAGCACAAGGGTAAAAACAACTGGCAGATTGTGAAGAGTCCTCATCTAATTATAAGAGATTTATGTTCTTTTTTTAATTAAATTTTGCCAGATGGTGTGTGCTCTCATCTAAGAGACACAGAGACAGAGACAGAGACAGAGAGAGAAAGTACCTGTCATAAGGAATGGTCACACTGCAATCCCTTCTCACCTCCATTCCGTTAGGATTCTGGGTATACACACACGTACCTGGAATGATTCTCAAGATGCAGAGGAGAACTGGAACTGTGAGGTCAGTCACATGGGGTCTGGCTGTCCTAACCAGCAGGCCACAGAGCCAGCCTGAGATTTGGGTTCTAATCTTACCTTTGACACAAACCACTCAGACCATCCTGGGTTAATCAACATTTCCCTGGACTCCTTGTTTCCCATCCATTTGATGAGAATTTCTAAGGTCTTTATATGTCAACTATTTATTAAGTGATCAGAAATCAGGCAAAAGCACCCACCAACCCACTGGACCTATGCTGACTCCAAATTCTTTGCTCCCTGGCTGTGCCATGGTATCCTTTTGAGAAAGCAAAAAATTAGCACTACATGCAAAATATTTCCAATGGGACATGGACAAGGGTGTGTAAACAGTGTTTATACACAAGAACATACCGCAGCTGAAAATAAAACTAATGACCCCTTTCTCTGAGTGATTATTGCTTTCTTGATGTCCCCAGGCCACTGCTGTTTCCCCATCATCTAAACAGATTATTGAGAATTGAATTGCTTAACTGCTCCTTCTTCTTGACAAGGACCAATCCTAGCCAGAATTCCATATCTCCTCTGAGAATATCAAGCTCTATCCCAGATGTATAAATAGCCCCCTTGAAATTCTCATTACTGAACTACCCCAGGAAGAGTTCTCATTAGCTGCATTCTACTACATAAACCTGACTTCATTTCACTACACGCGTGTTCCTGATTGTCTTTAAGTCCTGGACTTTTACATTCCTTTTTGCCCATTGAAAATTTTGTTCATGTAATATAATCTGCATCTTCTGTCAAAAATTACTTCTTTTAGCCAAGAAAACAGATTTACTTTGAAATCTTATTGAACTAAAACACATAGGACCAACTGGTGGCATAGGGCCAGCTGGTGGCATGGTGGTTAAGGTGCCTGGATTGCACATGGCTGACTGCACAGTTCAAATCTAGGATTCAGCAGCTTGAAAAATACACTAGGGGTGTGTGTATGTGTGTGTGTGTGTGTGTGTGTGTGTGTGTGTGTGTGTATGTGCCCAAAATCCTAAAAAGAGAAATGAAGGAGAAGGGATTATACTTTCTCACTTTTCCTCTCTTTATTTCTCTGGTGAATCTAGCAAAATAGAAAGAAAGAAAGAAAGAAAGAAGAAAGAAAGAAAGAAAGAAAGGAAGGAAGGAAGGAAGGAAGGAAGGAAGGAAGGAAGGAAGGAAGGAAGAAAGAAAGAAAGAAAGAAAGAAAGAAAGAAAGAAAGAAAGAAAGAAAGAAAGAAAGAAAGAAAGAAGAAAGGAAGGAAGGAAGGAAAGAAGGGAGAGAGAGAGAGAGAGAGAGAGAGAAGAAAGAAAGAAAGAAGGAAAGAAAGAAAGAAAGAAAGAAAGAAAGAAAGAAAGAGAGAGAGAAAGAAAGAAAAAGAAAACACACAAACACCAGCAGAGAATGATAGTCATATCCTTAAAATCTTGTTTAGAGTCCCAAATTCTCTTCCCAGTTCCCACACCTACCGCACACCATTAAGTATTTAAGCCTTTCATTCTTTTCACAGATAATATTTATAAATTGTAAGCACTTATTTTGAAACAATATGTTTGTCTTTCAAGATATTTATACTAGTTATCTATGGCCATATAATAAAACTTAAATAAACAGGCATTTATCCTCTCACAGTGTCTGTGGGTCAGGAAGTTGAAAATGGCTTAGCTGGTTATTTATGGCTGGCTCAAGATTTCCTACAACCTCATGAGATATCTAAATAAGTGATTTAAGTTAATTTCTTAGAAATCTATTTTCCTATTGAGAAGTGTGCCATAAAATAATTGCAGTCTAATAACATATATACAGCACTATATGAAGGTCTCATAATATTTTTTTGAATCTTTTTTTTTTTTCAGATAAAGAAAGTGAGGCTTAGACAGTTTGTGTCTTGCCTGGTATCACATAGCTACGGGAATGTAGAATCAGGATATAAACACAAATTTATATAACACCCAAAATGACTTGAAATAGTTCTTTCTACAAGATCAGAGCTTTCAAAATAAAAGAAAATAATAAAATAATTATAAAAAACAAAGGTGGTAAATAAGGGAGAGAAACACAAAGAGAAAAAAATATTTATTAACTCACTTAATAACATGAATGCTTATATATTTGATCTCACTTTAATGACTTTATTCTCTTATTTAATCAAGAACATACACAATTGGTAGTGCAGAAATATCTTCCCACTGGTAAAAATTACATTAAAAGACTTTCCAAATAAGCAATTAACTCATATCACCAGGAATGCCCAAATTTTCCCTTCCATGTTTGAGCATTGAGGTCCAAAGAGAAAGTCATTATAGTTTGTCTTAATATCTTTAGTCTCATTTGCCTATATAGCCTTTTCCTCCAGAATACTTTTCTTTCTCATTTTTCTTCTTTTTGTGAAACAGAGAAAGACCAAGTATCTATTATTTATATCTTTTCATAAAATGACTACAAGGAGGAGTTCCAGTCAAATTTTTAAATTTCTCAACCTCAGCATTTCTAAGCATTTAGTTTGAACTGTGATTATTCAGAGAGCAAGAAGCAAATGATTCAGAGAACAATACATCAAGTAGGACCTAAAACTTTAATGTGAAAAAAAGGATTAAACCTCACAATTTTCTGCAGCACTTTTGACACTGAAAGGTGTAGATATCAGAGAGAGAAGACCACAAGAAGTATTCTAAGTAGGATTACTTGTGTGACTCACATGTGCAGTTTTAAATATGTGTCAAGTGAAACTGTGCACATTTTCTTTGATCGTAACACTAAACATTAAGCTGATTGTGTAATGGAAATCATTCAAGATTTGAAGTCATAAAGAAATCATTTTCGATTCTAGTTTAACCATTACTAATTATGTAATCTTGGGAAAGGTTAACCTGTACATAATTCTGTTTTCTGGAAAATAAAGGTAATTATCGTGCTTATTTTTCCTGGTTGTGGTAAAGATTTGAACTAGCATAGATAATTTGCCTACTACAGTGTAAAAGCTTAATAGGTGAGATTATTTTTAAATGCTTCCTTACATTTAATCACTGTACATCTTTACAGCATGCAAATTTTTCCCAATTATGAATACAGTGTCAAAGATATCACCATATGCATTATCATCAACAAGATAACTTTTCATTTACTAGGTGAAATTTAATTGAATTCAGTTAACATTTTTTACTTATGGAAAATTGCAGTATTTTAGGAAAGATAGAAAGAGAAATGGTTTTGCTTCTCTTTCTAGCTACTTGGTTCTTAGATCATTAGTATTGGGACCCCTACCTGTGCTTAGGGTATTTTACCCTCACCTAGTAAGTACTGAAGCTCAAAGCTGTTCTGCAGAACATGTTTCCCTCTAGATTGTCTCAATCTATTTTCTGATGTTTTAACAGAATACCACAGACTGGGTAATTTATAAACATGCAGATTTATTTGGCTCATGATTTCTAGAGGTTGAAAGTTCCAAGAGTATGATATCAACATCAGGCAAGGATCAACTCATGGTGGAAGGTGGAATGCAGATGTGAGTGCAGGAGACAGAGATAAAAATGGGGGCCAACGTAATCCTTTCACCAGGAGTCTGCACCGAAGTAACCTACTTCCCCAATAGTGGCATTAATGTATTCATGAGAGCTTTGCTCTCATGACCTAATGACCTCTTTTTATTTTTTTAGAGATTTTTGCTATAGGCACGTGTGCTCGCCAGAGAAAGAGAGAGAGAGAAAGTGAGAAATCACCCCCGGAGGGATAGTTACACTGCAATCCCTTGCCCTCCATTGTCCTCTCAGAATTTTGAGTGTTAAGCCGCTGGGTTTGAGACTCAAATAGCAGTGGACTATGTGAGATTCCAGCGACATAACCATTATACTATCTGCTGGTCCCACTAATGACCTCTTAAAGGTTCTAACTCTTAATACTGTTACATTTTCAATTAAATTTCGACATGAGTTTTGGAAGGGACATTCAAACCATAACAAGTGTCAAGGAATAGGTTTCTTTTTATGAAGTTTCCAGAAGTCAAGCATGCTTACCTTACCTGTGTTTATGTTAGGCTGAAAGTATTAGAATTTTATTTGCTGAAATGTAAGCAAGACTTTCGAAATGAGTTCCTATTAAAAAAATACTAAGGTATTCATTTAACTAGTTTAATAAAAGTGGATAAATGTGTGTTTGTGCTTCCAACCCTTTCTGTATGTAAATTTATAGACAAGAACAATCTTTTTAGAATTTACAGATATAAGATTTTATTTGCTCACAGTCAGGAAAATATCCCATAAGAATATGTAACTCATTCTTAATCAGTTTTAAAATTCTTTTGTATAAACAGCTGCCAAAGAATAAATGATATGTTGATAGATCTTTATGGACTAATATTTATATTACTTACTTGTACTTAATCATGTACTGTGAGGAAATAGAAAGATAAACATCCCATTGCCTCTGAAACTTATAAAAGACTGATTATTGTAAGTCAGTAGAGACTAGTTTATTTTAGCAGGTGGAAATTTTATAAAGTATAGTCTGTTTGAAGTCACAAGATTTGAAAAACTTTAAAGTAATTTGTCCTATCCTTGTTCTGTCAAGAGGAATTCAACAAACAATGGAGACTCAGCTCAGTTTTAGCTTCTGTTTAAAATATTTTGTTTATTCTGTCTAGAAAGACTCTTTTACAAGGAGTGCTTTTTCAGCTTTTCCGCAAACCCCACCTCTATAAACTTTTCTTGCAGTTTTGGAGCTTGAAAGGTACATTACCATAAGTTCACCTTACTTTCTTCCTACAAACCAGTGCTCAGAATACATATTCCAGTGGAGTTCACTCTGAAACATCCACACCATCTAGACCTCCATTACTTAAGATCCAAATGCTGTCATACTCCTGACCGTTTTGCCCAATGAGACTGTGGATATTCTCTCATGACTTCCTATCTTCTCGGTGGTTATTAGGTATTCCAGTGTTTATTTCTGTGGTGATAACACAATGTAGCCACACAGCAATCCTCTTCCTCATGAGATTTTGAGTATCCACACACATGTGCCCAGCGTGAATTTCAAGCTGCCAGGTCCAGGACTTGAACCGCTGTTGGCAATGTGGGAGTCCAACAACATAATCATTATTCCATCTGTTGGTCCCAAGGTCTCGATTTTTTAAAGTAGTATAAAATAATTAAAGCTCTTACTCATCTTGAATATTTGTTATGTTTGTTGGGATATAAATTCCAAAGACTTTATCCATCAGTTTATCATACTCATATCATACTTATCATAACATGATGGCTGGCATAGAAGAGGTATTGAAGAGAATTAAAATTCTTCTTAATCCAAAAATAATTATCTCGTTTTTTCTTTTTCCTGCTTTGCCAGAGTGTATGTATGCTCGCTAAAGAGAGAGAAAGAGAGAGAATGAGATTGCCAAAGAGAGAGATAAAGAGAGAGAGAGCACCCTTTAATGAGATGTGGTCACAGTGGAATCCTTTTTTTCCTCTCCATTTCTTCATCCCCTCAGGATCTGAAGTTTTCCCACACATGATTTTCAAGCTGATGGGTCACGATTTGAACTACAATTGGCCAGGTAGGATCCCACTCCCTGTACACAGAGTTTAACCACTGTGCTACAGGAACAGTCCCTCCATTACCCACCCTCATATTACCCCATCCTTACTAACTCTAGTATCTACTGTTGCCCTCCATGCTACTGTATCTTCCAAACTTTCAGTTTTTGCCATAGATTGCAGAAAATCATGAGTGAGGACATACAACGTCTGTCTTTCATAATTTGACTTCCTTCGCTGAGCATTAAATCCTTCCATATTGGTCCACTTTGTATCAAATGTCAGGGTTTCATTATTTTTTATGGCAGTACTAGTCCATAGAGTACATATGCCACATTTTTTCAATCCAATCATCTATTTTTGGACATTTGGGTTGATTCCATGTCCTAGCGATTGTAAATAATGCTGAAATAAACATGGATGTGCAAGTGGTTTTCCTACTGAGGGTTTTTCTCTTCTTTGGGTAAGTACATAAAAGTGGAGTTACTGGGTTATATGGCAGTTCTATTTTTAGGTAACCTTCTTAAAACCATTGTCAGGTTGATAAAACTGAAAAGAATCATCTGGCCAAATTTAAGCATACACTGAAACCAGATCATTAATCTGAGCATGGCCTGAGAGCATTACTGAATTTGACTTTAAACTTTCAAAATCGTGGTTTAGGGTAGAACAGATAAAGCACAGGCCTGTCAGAACCTGGAGACTACTAAGAATCCTCCTCTCCTAAATGTGGTACCACATGGGCTACCTCCTTAGGGTAAGGCAAAACTAGGGATAAATTTGCTTCACATCTACCCTCAGAAGCTGCAAGGGATGATGCCTGGAAGATGAGAAAATATGATCTCATTGGGGCCAGGTGGAGGCACGGTGGTTAAGGCGGCTGGATCCTACATGGCTGATAGTGTGGTTCAAGTCTGGGAATAGTGGCTTGAAAAATGCGGTGGGTGAGTGTGCATGCATTCCCAAAATCTTAAGAGGAGAATGGAGGATAAGGGATTGTGGTGTGGCCATCCTCCTGAGGGGATTCTTCCCCCACCCCCATCTCTCCAGTGAGCACATGAGCCCTATATCAAAATTTAAAAAAAAGAGAGATGGCTTCATAAGCAGTGGTCTCAAATGTTGAAGAACAGATCATTCTAAACTCATACACTTCTCCAGAAGTGAGAGAAAAGAAACATTCTAGAGTCAGTTTTATACCATACCCTTGATACAGAAACCTGAGGAGAAAAATTCAAGAAAAACTTAAAGGCCTAACTCCCTCATGAACATCAACATGAAAATCCTAGACATAATAATAAAAGCCAAATACATGCTATATAGCAAGAATAATGTACTTGAAACAAGCTAATTGGCCATGACAAAGTTGACTAATGTAAGTTATTGCATTAGTGTAAGAGAGAAAATTCATATAATCATTTTAATTAAAAGAAAGCACTTAATAAAATAGACCATATAGGCAGTGTTTTACAAAAGGAAAAAAATCCTCTTAGCAACCTAGGAACAGAAAAGAAATTTTTTAACTCACTGAAGAGTGATACACTTTGAAAGATTTCCATGTGAGATGAGGATGCTCTACACAGCTATTTGACATTATATTGCAGGGCCTCACCTCCACAGTAAAGCAAATAATGTAAACAAAATGTATTAAAAGCATACAGAATGAAACAGAATTATACATAATAACTGACAATTTTTTACAAATGATATGATTATATATATATATATATATATATATATATACACACACACACACACATTTATCAGGAGCAAAATATTTAAACATAAAATTATTAAAAATACCACTTACAATAAGATAAAAAATATATCAAGTACCTGTGAATAAATCTAATAAATATTTATGTGATCTTTACAAATAAATTTTATAGTCATAAGGAAAAAAATAAGGAACTTCCATAAATTGGGTGATATACATTTTCAAGAACTGAATTATTGTAAATATATTGATTATATCCAATTTACTCTAAATCAATAGAATCCTTGAGGAAACCCCAACAGTATTTTTGTGAAACTTGAAAAGTAGATTCTAAAATTAAATGGAGAAGAAAAATGATAAAATAAAGATTCTCCCAGAGAACAAGATGCAGAAGTTGTCTGACAAGATATTGAGGCTTATTAAAAAGCTGTGGTAATGAAGCATATGTGGGATTGGTGTTTTGATAAAAAATAATCCAAACAGAATTGAATAGAGAATAGAGAATAGAGAAACAGACCAATTTGTATTTGGGCATTTGTTGATCAACAGGGAATAATGGCCTGCTATAGAAATGGTGCTGGATCAATTCAGAATCCATGGATAAAAAGTAAAATTGGAAAGAAGACAGGGTTATCCTCTCTCACCACTCCTAGTCAGCACTATTTTCTAAGCCCTAGCTGTTTCCATAAGGCAAGAAAAAGAAACAAAAAGTAAACAGGGGAAAAATTATCTTTATCTACAGATGACATGATTATCTATACAGAAAACATAAAACAATCTTAAAAACAAAATGTAATAATGCAGCTCCTGGAATTTTAAGAAAGTTTAGCAAGGTCTCAGAAACAATGTCAATGAATAACAGACAATAACTTTCATATACATAAACAATCAAGAATTTTAATTTTAAATGAAAAAATCTGTACTATTTATAATAGCACCAAAACATTGAAATGCTTAGGTGCGGTATAAATCTAACAAAATATATGCAAGTTGTATGCAAAAAAACTTTCAAAACACCAATGAAAGAAACCAAAATAGATACAAATATTTAGAGGGACGATCTGTGTTTGCAAATTGGAGGACTCTACATTTAAATGGCCATTCTTCCCAATGTAGTCGAAAGATTTAAGTCAATCCCAGTAAAAAACTTAGTAAGTTTTTTATTTGAAATATAAAGATAACTACAAACTGATTCTAAATTTATATTGTAAGATGAAAGTACCAGAATAGCCAAAACAATTCTAAAAAGGAAAGAATAGTTGGAAGATTCACATTATTCAATTTTGAGATTTACTATAAAGCTATAGTCATTAACATATTGTGTTATTGGAAAAAAGGAAGGTATGTAGATCATATCCAGATATCTGTATGAATTTTTGATTGTTTAGGCTGTAAGTTTACAGTAATTCCTTGTACAGCAATGGAAATGGCATCCTCTTAGTAACTGACAGTCTGTAGGTCTGAAGCTCATATGCAGCCTGATTTGGTTCTGGGCTGAAGGTCACATAGGACTGAAATCAATGGCTTAATCTACCTGTTATTCTCATTTAGAGCTCAAAGCCCTGTTCTCAGAGCCCATGTCATTATGGTAATATTCAGTTTCATACAGTTTAGGACTGTGTCTCTACTCCTTTACTGACTGTCAACAGGTGGCCATGTTCAGCTCCCAGAGGTTGCCCACATTCTTTTCCATGTAGCTTATCCATCTTCAGAGCCAGAAATGGAAGATCTGACTGACATTGCACCCCTATAACTTTTTGAAACTTTTTTTTGTGAGGCAGGGAGGGACCTATCCCTTTTAAAGACTCAACCGATTAGATCAAATCCACTGTTTTGAACTGAATTCTGCTCCCTCCTCCTCCCCAAATTTTTTGTTGAAGCCTTAATGCCTCAATATGACTATGTTTGGAGATAGGGCCTTGAGGGAGGTAATTAAGTTTGGATGAGGTGGTGTCCCTAATCCAGTATGGTTGGTGTTCATATAAGAAGAGAGAGAGGGACCAGCAGCTAGCATAATGGCTATGTCGCTGGACTCCCACATAGTCGACCGCAGTTCGAGTCCTGGACCTGGTGGCTTAAACTCACGCCGGGCACATGTGCATGTGTGCCCAAGATCCCGAGAGGAGAATAGAGGAGAAGGGATTGCGGCGTGGCTATCCCCCCTGGGGGGTGATTTCTAGCTTTCTGTCTCTCTGTTTCTCTCTGTCTGTCTGGCGAGTGCACACACCCTATAGCAAAAACCTCTCTCAAAAAAAAAAAAAAAATAAAAAAAAAAATAAAAAATAAAAAAGAAGAGAGAGAGGCTTGCACACATCTGAGGACACAATAAGAAGGCTGCAAGCCCGAAAGAGAGGCCCCACCAGAGACCAACCCCAACTACACCTTTATCTTAGACTCCCAGCCTCCAGAACTGTGAGAAAATTAATGTTGTTTAAGTCACCCAATTTGTGGTGTTCTGTTTTGGTATTTCGAGCAGACTAATACCCTTGCTAAGAATAATCACCTTTTCTTAAATTGTGCCATCTAATGTAATCTAATCACAGAACAAATATCCCTTCGTTTTCCAAGTTTCTCTTTCACTTGAGACCTGCGGATTATACGTGGATCAATAAGGGTCATGTTATTCATATACCACACTAGCTTCATTTGTAATAGCAAAAAAAATTTTTTTTTGGAAACAACTCAAATGTCCATCAGTGGGAGAATAAATAAATAAAATGTGATACATCTATATCACAAGATACTATTCAGAGATCAAATGGAAGAAATATTGACACACAACTTGAGTAAGTGCTGAGTGAAAGAAACCAATCTCACAAGATTATTTATTATGTGAATCTCTATATATGACTTATGGCATTAAGCAGGCAAAACCATAAGGATGGAGAACAAATTAGTGGTGGCCAGGGGTTTGGGTTGGGGTTTGTATTTGACTACAAATAGGCAGCATGGAGGAGTTCTCTGTGGTGATAGGATTGTTTTTTTTGTTTTGTTTTGTTTTGTTTTTGTTTTTTAATCTGAGTGTGATGGTAGTATAACCAAGCCATAAGAGAACTAAAGTGACTTTATCATATTTAGTTTTAGAGCCCATATCAACATATTAAATTTTAGGAAAATTAGTCTTTACCTTCTTTCACTTCAAAATGATTCTTACATCGCCTGACCTTTTACCTCCCTCACTCCTCACATTAGATGAGCCTAATGCTTAACTCAGTTAATTGAAGCTAAAAATAATCTTGCTGAGTCTCTACAGATGCTGGCTATGGAGACAGGGGAAACAGGCCACTAGCTCCTTCCTATATAACCTGCTGAAGAGATTTTAGCAGCTCCAGCATTGTGTAGCCACACCTAGCTTCTAACCCAAGATTTGAGAGTTATCTTGACCGACTCCATTTGGTTCTGCTACCTTGTTAATCATAACTTATGTTTAAGACTTGCAGAAAACAGAAACTGGTCATTCTGCTCTGTATGGCATGCTCAAAAGGGAAATTGCCTCTTTAGCAGTGATTGACCCATCTCTTTGTAATCCTGCTGAAGACCATGGCTAAATCTTCTCACCTAGTCTTTTTGCCCCAAGATGATGAATAACTCATCCTTTGTCTCTAAATGTATCTGACACTGATTTCTTCCCTTATGTAAGTTTTGTATCTTGCTCAATACAGTGGAAATGACTCTGTACTCTGATCCACTGTCTCCCCAGTGTTGGCCTCTCTGAATAAATTTCTTTCCTTATTTACCAAGATTTGTCTCTTTGTGGCAGGTAACACGAACCTGATTTGGGGCCTGCTGGATCAGTAACCCTGCCTGTTCTGGCATCAGTAGTTATACAAATGTGTACATGTGTTAAAACTCATAGAACTCATTTCTACTCTATGATCATTTAAAAATAAAATTAAAAAGAAGAATAATTATTTCTATGGGTAGGGTATAAATGACATGAAACACCAACATAAGAATTTTAAAACTTTTTAACTTATTGATAACAAAGAACAAAAATTTTAAAACACATTCTTGACACTGAAATTACTGAAATGAATAAAATAATTATTAAAATACTTAGCAATATGAAGCTACTGGATTAATAATTTAAAGATCTTTCTTTTAACAGCAAAATGAAAAATTTTCAAATGAAATCCTTAGCAGACTGTTACCATTCCTAGTCCCATTAAAAAATGCCTAGCAGGTGGCATGGTGGTTAACGGACTGGACATTCACATGAGTGATTATAGTTCAAGTTCCAGACCCAGGGGCTTGAAAATCATGTTGAGCACATGTGTGTACATGCCCAACATCCTAAGAGGAAAATGGAGGAAAAGGGATTGCAGCATGGCCATCCCCCAAGGGGTGATTTCTCACTTTTTCTCTCTGTCTCTCGCAGATGAGTGCACACCCTATGGGGAAAAAAAAAAAACTAACTAAAAAACAAAACCACCCAGCTTTATCTCAAGGAGGTCCTAAGTTTTGCTAATTAAAATGTACTAGAACTGTTGCTATGATGTGTCAATTCAGCCAAGTATTCATGCTGCTTGCCATTCACATGTTAGTTTCACAATCACATCTTTACATGAAGATAAATTCTATTTCTATCTCTATTTCAAGTTGATAGCTAGAAGTGTTGTGTTGCTCTAAAATCAGGAAAGTCATCACAAACTGATGTTCCAGATGATGTATTAATGGAGGAATTAGCTCTGCTATCATGAAATAAAAACACACAGTGCATTTTGAGCAACCTGAAAGTCAGCTGATGTCTGCACGCCTTGTATTTACCCTGAGCACTGGGGCTAGGCCTGCTGCTATTGCTGTTATTGTAGGCCTCCCAGCCTATGTCTATCCTGAGGGGCAGAGGATTAGGGGAGCCTGCAGGGCTGCCAAGATACTTCATCCTCCTGCACAGCATGTGAAGCTGCAATAAGACTTCTGTCTTTTCCTATTGATCAAGTGATGACAACCTTGCAAAAACTCTCTTCGCCTATTCCTCTGTGAACATGAAAGAACCTGTACCATAACATGGGTCTTCATTTGTCTCTAAGGTGGTAGACAACAGTTTCACACAATAAATGAAGAGAATATACTACATTCAGAAGAGTCTGTTATATATGAGTGTGCTGCCTTCTGGAGCAGTGCCTAAGTGTAGATTGAGTATAGAGGGCTTTGAGTGGAGTATGTAAATAATTCATTAGGCAGGAAATGAGAATCGGCCATTTTACTATTAGAAACATAGTGAGACTCCTTTTTTCTTCATAAGAAAGCTTCTCATGACAGATGAGAATCAATCATCTGATCAAATGCCTTTTCTGCCTTTTGAAATAGCACAGTGATAATGCATTTTCCCTTCTTCCTCTTTAGAAATGTGCATTCTTATTACACATATCTTACGGCTAGTAGAGAGAAACAGTGAGTCTGGCTTCAGAGTGAGCAGGAGATACTCTACTTAGTCCCCTCCTCCAATATGAGAGGTCTTCAAAATGTTCACGGTATATGTGTATTGTGAAATAATTATTTATACATTTCAAAAATTTTTGCACCAAAATAAACCCAGATTTTAACTCCATTTTTCCACCAAAACAAACTTTTAGAGGTTTTTGCCTAAGGGTATGTGCTGGCAAGAGAGAGAGAGAGAGAGAGTGAGCAAGAAAGTGAGAAATCACCCCCAGGGGAGATGGCCACACTGCAATCTCTTTTCCATTCTCCTTCCAAGATGTTGGGCAGGCATACACATGTGCCTGGCATGGTTTTCAAGTCACCAGGTCCTGGACTTGAAATATAGTCAGCCGTGTGAGAGTCCAGCAACATAGCCACTATGCCATTTTCGGACTTCTTCCACCAAATTTTTGAAGTAACCTGGTATTTTATTCATTTATTTATTTATTAGAGATTTTTGCTAAAGAGCATGTGCACTCACTGGAGAGATAGAGACAGAGAGAAAGAGAGAAATCACCCCCCCCCCCGGGGGAATGGCCATGCCACAATCCCTTCTCCTCCATTCTCCTTTCTGAACTTTGGGCATGCATGGCGTGAGTTTTAAGCCTACATGGGAGTCCAGTGACATAATCATTATGCCATCTGCTGGTCCCTAAGGTTTTAAAGCCTAATACTTCTGTAACTGAACTTAGAAGAGAAGTAAACTGATTCCATATTGTACTTAGTCTTAGAGTCCCTCTTAATAGATTCACCTTTAAGAAAATCAGTTATTAACTTCTGTCTTTCACTTCCCTCATAATAATCTCACAGAGCTTAAACTTTGCCTCCCTCACAATGGATCTAGGATAATACTTAAACTGATGAAAGCTAACAATAACCTTGTTGAGTCTTAGCAGATTTCAGGTTATGGATATAGGGAGAGAAAAGTACTGTTACTGGATGGAGAGCTGGGGAGCATTTGTGAAACGCTTGGTTCTTTGAGTTCAGATCTCTAAGGTTAGAGACCCACCCTGAGATGCAGAAGGAAGCTGCAACCATGAGTAAAGTATATTAAAAAAAAAAAGACTTTTTATAGAAAAGTGAAGATTTGAATAGAAAACTATACCAGTAAGGTGCTTGGGTGGGCAAGTTGCTAGGCAGCTACTGCATTTGGAACAGATTAGGTGCTATTTTATTGTGGGATCTTGTTATGAATATTTAGCAGGGGAGCTCTGTCATTGTACCAACTCTTTTGTTTGTTTTCATGAGGTATTTTTGCACCTGTGTACTACTTGTCAGGTAAGGGAACTTAATTGCCCTGTTGAAGGAAATCATATGCATCATATGCATGCCTGGTGTTAACTGTAAAGGTATGAGCATGTGTATAGGAACAATTTTGTCCATGTCAGTCTATTGCCAAGAGTGAAAAAGGGAACACTGACCAAGCATCCAGAATGCTTTCATGCATATTCAGAATGGTGGAAGGGAAGATTGGAACCTTCTCTAGGTCTTTTGATGAAAGCTTAGGTAATAGAAAGTGAAATAAGCTTTCCCTTGCCAGTGCCAGGAGGGAGAAGCGAGTCCCCCAGGGAGGAAAGAGTTCAGCTGCAACCCCTGATAAGCAGTGATTCATGAGGCAGATGTCCTTCTCCTATAATCTTGAGACTTCTTGCTCATAACTGACTACGCACAATACCACTGACTCTCTCTGGTGTGACCAGCAGAGCTTTTCTAATTTTAAGCATTGCAAAACCATACTTAGAGCCTTGCTACTCTCCCTGCCCTTTATTTTTCCTTTAAAATCCATGTGATGACCTGTTACTTGATAGAGGCCACAATCTTCCTGAATAAAGCTACTTTTCTTTTGCACCCACACTTGTCTCTGGAGTATTGGCTTTTCCAGCAATGAGCAGCCAAACTTGGGCTTGGTATCTGTGTTCTGTCTATGCTTCTAAGGTAGGACTTTAATGCACTACAATGGGGAATGATTCTTATCAAAGTATCTGATTGATGCATATACTTTAGCATGCATCTGTCTTCTGAATTCTTTCCCTACTTTATCCAACGAATAAACAGTAGTTTCCCCAAATTCCCTGAGATGAACTGACCCACAGGCATGCATAAGCATACACACGTACACACACCCCCTCGCATACCTATATACAACATTGTATTAACTCTTTTCAAATTTAAGTAATTTGAAAAAAAGATTCAGTTACTTAATAATAGGTTATTATTCTTTAGGCTTGAAGGAGGAAAAAGAGACTGAAGTAAGACACAGAGAGAAAGGAATTAAGATGAGTAGATTTGCAAATTAAAAAGTTAAGGAGAGGGTTGCTATAAGAGAGCTTCCCTCTTTGGCCTGAACAGTCCACTGCTGGTGTTACTAGTAAAGTCTTACATGAGAGATTTCCGGGAAAATAGGGCTAGTCAAAAGGTTGCGACTCTGCCTTCTCCTCCTCTTTATCACACTTACTCAGTGTAATATGGTTCACAGAAGCCTCCTAGTATAATGCTAGTATAATACTAATGTTATAATATGATAACAGTGGCCATCTTTGGATTTTGTGATTTTCACCCTTTTCTTTGACTTGTTCTACCTTTTCTGCAATATGGAAATTATTTGAGTATTAAATACTTTCAAAATGATTATTCAGACTCTTGTAGCTATTATCATAGGCTCATCTTTCTTCGAGTCCAAGAGAGTCTCACTTTTAGTGAGTTTCTCTTGAAAATTTTTAGTGCCTTAAAAAATATATTTATTAATTTATCATGACTGTATAAATGATGTTAGAAAATTTAGATAAACAGTTTTAAAGGATATACCTATAACCCCATCACTCTATTACCTACAGTTAATCAACATTAATATTTTATGTATTCTAATATTTTAGTTATACTACTATTGCTACTACTACTACTGACTAAGTGCTTTCTTTGTGCCAGGCTGGTTTTAAGTATTGAATATATGAATTAATTTACTTTTCATCCAATTCCACTCCAATTCCACTCTTGATATATCATTATCTCCATTTTATAAGTGGGGAAATAGAGCCCTCGAATAATTAGATAACATAGGTGGTCACAAAGATAATTAGAAACACAACTGGAGTGTGCACACAGGTGGTATAGCTTGCTCCAGAGCTTGCATGTTTAATCGCGCTATTACCTAAGCTGCCTTAAATAGGCAGTGTGTGTGTGTGTGTGTGTGTGTGTGTGTGTGTGTATGTTTTGGACCTCTAACTCACAGATGTGATCAATATACAACATAAGATTTGTATCCCAAAGCTGTTTTAAAATTCAGTCAGCAGGGTAAGTTGGATAATCTTCCTATGCCACTGGATAAATATTTTGGCAAATTCTATTATTTTTTCTGCATCTTCTCTCCAAAAAAAAAAAAAAAAAAATCTAACAAAAAAAACAAAAAACAAAAACAACTCTCAAAAAGTGATTTCTCACTTTCTGTCTCTAGTGAGCATATGCACCCTATAGCAAAACCAAAACCAAAACTAAACAAACAGAAAATGTCAACATCGCCATCTTCACATCTCTATACTTTCTTCTTCTCAAGTAGAGCCACTGTTTTCCTGTACACCAGCATTTGCCGTGGACATAAACCTTGATTAGTATATAGTACCCTGGGCCATAGTTATTACTGAACTCAGTTGTATCTCTTCCTACAAGATAAGTTATCTTACATTGTGTACTTTTTTGTTTTATAATTTTTAGAGATTTTTGCTATAGGGTGTTTGCATTCACCAGAGAGACAGAGAGACAGAACACGAGAAATCAATGCCTAGAGGGGATGGCCACGCTGAAATCCCTTCTCCATTCTCCTCTCAGGATTTTGGAAATGCAAGCACATGCACCTGGCATGAATTTTAAGCTGTCGAGGGTAGGATTTGAACCACTGTCAACCACATGGGAGTCCAGTGCCTTAACCACTATGCCACCTGCTGGCCCCAATATCATGTGCTTTTAAACCTATATCACCTAGCAATGTCTGAGAAGTAGTAGGCACTGGATGAATCATCATTGAATGAATGAGTAAATGGACAAATTAGTGAGTAGTTCAACCAGAGTATAGTTTCCACTAAACCAAAGAGCCATGTATTTGAGAGACAAGTGGTTTAAGGGATGGAAATCTATTAAGCTTTGCCTAGAAGAAACCTCTTTCCCACAGAAAATATGGTATGGTCCTCTCACTAAAGGATAACAATATGCATAGAGAGCTATAATCAATACAATGTGGCCATGAGACTCTAGTCTAGATATAAAGATTTAACATATAGGTTGTATAAAGTCTGCAAGAACTGGGCCATTAGAAAACAATGGGGTCACGCTGACATCAAGGGAGTGTGGCATGATTAGAACTGCCAAAAGCAGTTAATGAGGTGAACAAATTAGGTGATAGTTCCAAAGAAGTTATAAAGGCCTGAACTAGAGAAATAGCAAAGGGAACAGAATAAATAAAATCCATAAATTTTAACCAATTAACAAAAGTTTTATTAAACTCTGAAAGCACTAGTGTGACACACTGTGAGGAAGTCTAGACTTGGTAAAAAGAATAATGCATAGTTTCAGCCCAGCCACTCCTTATAGGTGATAAGGAGTCACTGCATGATTCTGTAGCCACATGGGAGACCCAAGTCTATATCCCTGGTTGACCTGAACATGCTGGGTGTGCCTGCAATCCTGGATGTCTAGAAGACTTAGTGTCTTTACCTCCATCAAGGGTACACCTTAGCCCCAAGAAATAAAGAGACAAAAAAATTGCATTGTCTCCAGTTCTTTTACCTTTTGGGCTTCCTTTGTCTCCATGAGGTTGGTCTCTATGGACTGTGTATTTGGAGCTCCTTTGTCCTACATTGGTTTTGACCCGTGGTGGTGGGGAGGAGGTGGGGAGTGGGCATCACTAGGAGATCATAGAAAGAGAAGTTGGAATATTTATTTTCTTCCCACCTCCAAACTCTGATTCCTTCCTCTCTCCTCTAGGGTTTTGACAGCAACTGCACCCCTTTAAGGCCATGGCTCATTTTCAGCAGCCCCTAGTCCACGTGCTCAGGTCTCATTGAATTTTGCTAATGCCATTTCTTTTCCAAGCTGCCTTAGGCATGGGTGGTAATGCCTTTCAAGTAAGGTTCATCTTTGTTGGCCTTATATATTTTTTTATTAATTCATTAAATCTGTTCAAGCCTATGAAAAAATTTCCTTCATTAATTGCACTCAATTTGACCTTTTGAGGGAAGGTTTGTCTCTCTTTCTGGGAACCTGCCATCACTTTCAATTAATCCAAAAAAAAAAAAAATAGACAATATAAGAGCTGGCCCCATAGTGCAGTGGTTAAACCCTGTGCATAGGGAGCCAAAGCTGCTTGTGGTTTGAATCTCAGCCCCAGAAGCTTGAAAGCATGCTTAGTGAGTGTGCATGTGTGTTTAAAATCCTGATGGGAGAGTGAAATGGAAGAAAAGAGATTGTAGCATGTCCACACCCAATTAGCAGTCTCTCTCTCTCATGAATGCACACAGCTTCTGGCAATTTAAGAAAGGAAGAAAGAAAAAAAGAAAGACAATATAAGCTATGTAAATGGAGCTACCATTAGTAGAATGTAGGTCCTTAAATATTCACTAGTAATTACCACAGAGAGAACACACTAAATGTATTTTACTTCTAAATGTATTTAAACAGAAAACTTAAGAACACATGGAACATATTCAGAATCCCCTATCTATAATCTCTCTATTCTTTATCTTCAAGGAATCACCTACAACCAAACATTCTAATTTTGGAAGCTCTGAGATCGCCTTTACACTTAATTTCCTTCCATTCACATCAAGAGCCAAGTTTAGACACCTTTCTCTGTGGCAATGCTAGATTTTATGCCAAGTCTCTTATCTAAGTCTAGAATGGCTTTTTCTTAACTACAGCATATCAAATCCTGGACTTTAAATTATTTTCCATTTGCCATTTTATATATGTTGCATTGCTGCTCATAGAAATCTGGGAGCACATTAGGGTTAGATATAAATTTGTGACTAACCTTTAACATTTCTACCCATGATTCAGTGTTAATAATATTTGTCTTTATCTCTGTCTTTATCCTGAAAACTCTATTTTTGTTAATCCCTTGGAATGAGGGTCCTCTTTTAAACCTACATAATTTTAAATTATCACCTCAAATTTATGTATTTAATCCTCAGTTTTTGCCCAGAAACTATATTCATCCATTTCTATTAAGAGTGTATTCATGGGACCAGCAGTTAGCGTAATGGCTATGTCGCTGGACTTCCACGTAGGCGACCGCGGTTCAAGTCCCAGACCCGCGTGTGCGTGCGTGCCCAAGATCCTGAGAGGAGAATGGAGGAGAAGGGATTGTGGTGTGGCCATCCTCCCTGGGGGTTGATTTCTTGCTTTCTCTCTCTCTGTCTCTCTCTGTCTGTCTGGCGAGCGCATGCACCCTATAGCAAAAAACCTCTCCAAAAAAAAAATGAAAAGATTGTATTCATGTTGGGTAAATTCACTTTACAAGCTAAGTGATGCATAGTGATTGAATGTATAAAATAAGTTAAAATTTAAAAATTTTTTAAAAAACCTGGGGAAAAAAAAAAAAAAAAAGCAACCTGGGACCGTCAGGTGGCATGGTGGTTAAGGCACTGGACACTCCCACATGGCCAACCACAGTTCAAGTCCTGGACCTGGTGGCTTGCTTTCTCACATTCCCTCTCTCTCTGTGCGGGTATCTCTCTGGTCAAATTAAAATGAATGAATGAATGAATACATAAATAAATAAATAATTCATTAATTTCTTAATAAAATATGAATAGGAAAAAATAAAAAATTCAGTTTTATATTTATTGTAGAATCAGAATCTCTAAAAGATTAGGTTGTTGGAAAAGTCAGGAGGTATTTTTCTAAGTTTTTCTGTGCAAAAATGCATCATGACTTTTGCAACCACTCAATATTTCAGAAGAATGAGTGATAGTTTAGCCCAACAGGTTGCTTATTCTTTTTATTATTAAAAAGACTATTTTTTAGAGCAGTTTTAGGTTCACAGCAAAATTCGTTGGAAGGTACAGAGATTTCACATATACCTCCTCCCCCCACTTCATGCCCAGCCTCTCCATTATAAACATTACCCACCAGAGTGGTATGTTTGTTACAATTTATTGACCTATATTAACACATCATTATTACCTAAAGTTCATAAGTTATCCTAGGGCTGACTCTTTCTTGGTTTGTTTGTTTGCTTGTTTTTATTTTTGTTTGTTTGGTTTTTTGTTTTTGCACCAAGGCTTGTGTGCTCACCAGAGACAGAGAGAGAGAGAGAGAGAGAGAGAGAGAGAGAGAGAAAGAGAGAGAAAGGAGAAAGTGAGAACACCTCCCCCCCCCCCCAGAGATGGTCATGCTACAATCTCTTCTTCATTCTCCTCTTGGGATTTTGGGCACTCATGCACATGTGCCTGGTGTTTCCTCCGAGTCTCCAAGTCGCTGTGCCCAGGACTTAAACTATGCTATTGGATGTGTGAAATCCAGCTGCCTTAACCACCACATCACCAGCTGGCCTTAGGGCTCACATTTAGTGTTGTGTATTTTGTGGATTCACACAAATGTATAATGACATTTATTCACAATTATAGAGTATTTTCACTACCCTAAAAATCTTCTGTGCTCATAAAATTTACCATTCCCCCCTCAAAACAAACAAACAAACAAACAAACAAAACTACCCCTTGGAAACCACTTATTTGGTTTTTTTTTACCATTATCATAGTTCTTTCTTTTCCAGAATGTTATATAGTCAGAATCAGTTTGTAGCCTTTCAAACTGGCTTCTTTCACTTAATAGTATAAATTTCGGTTTCCTCCATGTCTTTTCACAGATTGATAACTCATTTCTTTTTAGCACTGGATAATATTTCATTGTCTGATATACCACAGTTTGTTTATCCATTCATCTACTGAAGGATATCTTGGTTCTTTCCATATTTGTATATAATAAATAAAGCTGCTACAAACATACCTATGCAGGGTTTTGTGTGGATATATGTTTTAAATTCCTTTGAGAAAACACCAAGGAATATGATTATTGGATCATATGATATGCGAATGCTTATCTGGCTCTTCTGCACTGCTTTATTTATTTATGTATTTATTTATTTATTTATTTATTTATTTTAGAGAGAGATTTTGCTCTAGGGTGTGTGCATCTGCACTCATCAGAGAGACAGAAAGAGACAGAGAGAAATAAAGTGAGAAATACCCCCCAGGGGAGATGGCCACGCTGCAATCCCTTCTCCTCCGTTCTCCTCTTAGGATCTTGAGCATGCTTGCACACATGACTGTCGTGAATTTTAAGCCACTGGGTACGGGACTCAAACCTTGGTTGACCACATGGGAGTCCAGTGATGTAACCATTATGCCATATCTTCTTTAGATCTGCTCATTGAAAGGTTACTAGGGAGGGGTTACAGAAAACCCCTCTAGCCATTGTTTCAGAAGACCTCAGTGAAGACCACAGCTGTGCCTCAGTATCCCTTGCCTAATGACTGAAGTGAAGAGGAACTGAATAAATAGCTTTTTTTAAAAGAAGGTTTTGCCTGAGAGCACATGTGTTTGCCAGAGAGAGAGAGAGAGAGAGAGAGAGAGAGAGAAAGTGAGAAGTCACCCCCTGGGGGGATGGGCGTGGCACAATCCCTTCTCCAGTCTCCTTGTGGGATCATGGATATGCATGCACACGCACCCAGCATGAGTTTCAAGCCACTGGGTCTGGGACTCAAACTGCAGTTGATCATGTGGAAGTCCAGCGATGTAACTGCTATGCCATCCACTGCCCCCCTAGATAGCTATTTTTGAGGAAATAGATTTAAGGTTCATTAGGGCTTAACAGAAAAAAAATGAAAACTGGCTAACAAAATTAGGAAATCAGAGCAGAAGCCACTTTTCTGTGAAACTCAAACGTATGGAGCCTACAGCTTGGAGCATCATTGCCACATCAGAAGTAAAGCTTATAGAAATAAGAAAAATGCCTTATCTGAGTATGAGGTCAACATGTTACTGGCCTTGGTCAATGTGGAATCAAGATCAGAAGCTAGATGTGACTAAGTCTACGACTTCAGAAATCTCAGTAAGAACTGCTGAGTAAAGGTCTGGTAAGAGAAGGACGGACACTCACTATTAATTTACAAAGCACACACTGAGTAGAAAAATGATGAGTCAATGTCCATTGGAAACCCAAATGGGCATTAGCAATTTAATCACAAAGAGACTCATTAATTTTTGAAATTTAAGAAAATGTATCTTTACTAGAACTTGCCTTTTTTTCCCCTATTACTTATATCTCACATTTGTCTTTTGGCATGCGAAACGTGGGAATCCCCAAATGTTTCTCTTTGGAAAAGGTTTAAGTGACTTTGGCCAGATGGGAAATTATACCATCTGGTGCAATGTTAGTCTAGATACCATAAGGGCAACTGGCCAACTGCCCAGATAACACCTCCAATTCTCCAGATTTGCTGATTTTTTTTAAAGGAGCTGCTATTCATCATTGGAATTTATTTTCGCAGAGACCACTGTTCTGATCTGCTTGGAGGAAGAAAAACAAATTCAGGGAGAGAGAAAAAAAAAAGAGCAAGATTTAAAAATGTAGTATTTGTTTTTTTAACCGTATTTCTAATTAGTCTTTTAGCTTCCAGGAATTATTAACATTAACAACAGTGAGACTTCAAGGGGGCCAAACCTTCTAGAAAAACCTAAACACTCTAACCTTGACTGTATATGGTATATGTTTTTTTCATATTCTTTTTTATATATGTTTAATATATCATATGCATAAAAATAATATACACAATATATTCTATTATATATTATTTATAAAAATATGTGATATTATTCCTTTTCAAGCCCATCTCAAAATTCTATCAGGGACATTCTCTGTGGATGCTGTAGTGCATTAAAGAAAAATGATTTTTCACCTGATGAGTCCTCAAGGGGTATAAAAAATAAACAGCTACAACTACAACAAAAAAGAAATCTAACGACTCCAGAAGGAGTGTCACTAATGGGACTACTATTGTCAAGTCACCTTTGAAGATATGCTTGCACAGTGAACTTATCAGCACTTTGCATCTTGAAAGAAACAGATCCTGGGACTCCAGTACTTTGCCCATCCTCATACTTAAAAGACAGTCTCTGCAGTCGCCCAAATAAAATATTCACCCAAGGATTTGTGGACAGAGACATGTCTTTAGCTTTTCTGAACATCTAATACAAAAACTGACACAGAGCAGTAGTAGTTTAAAGACCAGAGAAAGTGTTCTTATATCTGTTCCTATCTCACTCAATACCATGTGTTTTTTTCTTACTTCTTCTCTTGCCTAACAAAACTTTTTTTCCCCTCTTTATTGTATAATTTCTTCACCTCACTGCTCCTTTCGTTATATATATTCCCAGTTTTCCTGAGTATGCAGTAAACTTTTCTCCATGTATGTTTCATCTTTCTACTTATGGTTGACACATTCATAATACTCTTCAGTAACATCATCCTAGGCATCCCAAACATATTATTTTCTGCATATGTTTCCTGCAGTTTATTTAACCCTAATCTCCAAAATCTAATGTGTTAGAAATGACCTTGTCTATATTCACAGTTCCTAGAGGTTTTAATTATTTATTTTATTATTATAATAATTATTATTATTTATACATTCGATCACTATACATCATTTAGCTTGTAAAGAGAATTTACCCAAAGTGAAATGCACCTCAGATCAGTCCATTTGAGCATACTATATATGTTATCATCAACAGGTAATAAACAATTTTCGTGTCACACAAATGTCTTACTTCTCTATTTTTCTCCCTAATTTCCTTCCCTATACTCTTCCCCTCTTCCACCCTCCTTCCACACTGTCTCCAGTGTCCATAACTGTTTTCAATCCTTTTATGCCCTCCAATCTTTCAGTCCTACCATAGAGTGTGGACAGTTGGTATATGTTAAGTGGAGACATACAATGTCTCGCTTTTGTAGTCTGACTTGCTTCACTCAGCAACAAATCTTCTATATTCATCCACCTTCTATCAAATGCCAGGGTCTTGTTGTTTATTGCTGAATAGTATTCCATGGAGTATTTGTGCCACACTTTTTCAATTCATTCATATGTTTGTGGACATTTGGGTTGGTTTCATGTCTTAGCAATCATCAGTAATGCTGCAATAAACATAGATGTGCAAGTACTTTTCCAAATGAGTATTCTCCTGTCCTTTGGGTAAACACCCAGGAGTGTAATTGCTGAATCATATGGTAGTTCTATATGTAGGTCTTTGAGGAACCTCCATATTGTTCTCCACAGTGGCTGGACCTATTTACACTCCCACCAACAGTGTAGGAGAGTTCCCCTTTCACCACATCCCCACCAACACTTACCATTTTCTTATGATATAAATGAGTGAAGAAGATAAATTAAGGGTATTTCCAGAAAATTCTCTTTTGTATGACATAGCTCTTCAACTGATACTAAATAATATAATCGAGGCCAATTTTGAAACCTAATGTCATTTATTGGTGCTAACTCTTGGAGTAGATCATGTAATGAAAAATCAGCAATTCTCAATGACCAGTAATCTGTGTAAGGGAATCCTTAATAAGTTTAAACAATATTTAAACCTATTGTTAGGGGTGTATGATTATGTTGATATGAGTTGTAATGATCATAAATGAGAAGAAATATTTTTGGCAATTTCTTTAATCTCAACAGAGATCAAGTCAATGGTTGTGTCTGCCTATGTGTTACAGTAACATATAAAACAAGGGTTGTAGTAACAGATGTTTAATACAGAACTACTTGTTCTCAGAATCATTTTGAGAAGGGGGCAATCTCAATCAAACTTCTTGGTCAGTATCATGTAAATATATGCAACATATTGTGTGCTTCACTCTTTTATTTTCTTTTAAAATAGAAGGCAGTATGTCCTTAGAAAAAGGGAGGAAGCACTCCCAATAGGGCATAGACATGCCATAATCCTTTCATTTCTCTACCCTGTTGGGATTTGGAGCATGTGTGTGCACGTGCCCAGTATGTTTTTCAAGCTGCCAAAGCCAGGATTCAAATTGTAGTGGATCATATCAGATCTGGCTTCCTTTACTGCTAGGCTATGGGGCCAGCCCTGCTTCACTCTTTTTATCCTTTTCATTATCTACTAACCCCAAAAGATCAGTAATAGTCTCATATCTATTCCTTTTTCCACAAAGGGTTTAGTATGCACTGTGTGCAATATAGCTAAAAAAAAAAAAAAAAAAAATGACTGAGTTACGTGAATGGGATTTCCCCATACATTTTCCATTTATGCAAAGATTATTTATGCATTTACTTTTGAACAGTTTAAGTTCATATAGTGTTTTCTCCATTTTTCACCTCTATGTACACTTAAGATTGCAAGCCATTCGTTTTGTGATTTAATCAAATGAAGGTGGGTCATGAGTGTCTTCAACTTGTCACCATAGTCTGTTGTTCCACCCATTGAATTTAGTTCTTTCAGGACTGAGCAAAACTTAAGTCAAAACTACCCTAGAAAAACATACTGATTTTCCTACATTAAACAAGCATTTCTTGAATACTTGCTGTATGCAGGACTCTGTGCTAAGTGATAATCCCATTATTGTGTCTAGTGTATGACGATGGAAATAATTATTGTTCTTTTATTTCCTACAATAGAGTACAAGAGAGATTTGTCGCCACTATTAACTCTAAAAGCCCAGGTAGTAAAATAGCTGTGGAACCTATCATTCCTGTTAAAATTACAAGTGAGTCTTGATCCTTTTGCACTGAGATTCACTGTATAGACAAATTGAGTAATAGTCAGGTATGCTTCATTATTCTCTATCAGCTTCTGCCTAAATTCCACATCCTGAATTAAGCATCAGTAAGAAATAGTGGACTATGCTGATAATGTAGTGTGGTCCCGTGAACTGAGGTTTCTTCACCTCTCTTAGACAGATTGGATTTAGGAATCAGGGTAAAGCTATCTGGGCACTATGCCTATCATTTTAGTTAATACAGGAAAGAGTATAACATCAACAGGGCAGGGATGGGGGAAACTCTTAATATAAAAAGATACAATTTAGTGAAAAATAAGGTCAAAGTCACAGTAGATAAAGCAGAGAAATTTCTTCTGTGGCCCCGATGGGAATATTTGAAAGGAAAGTGTTTCCTACAAGATGAGATCTGAATAATTTCAGACATATTTTAGGAAAAAAGAACAAGAAAGGAAGTCTCAGTATTCTAAATCCCATTGTTAGCACCATTACCCCTCTAGACAGAACCAGCAGGAACTATGTGGATCGAAACCACTTATAGTCATTCTAACCAAAATGCCACATTTACTGGATAGGCCTAGTTGATTTTCTTAGCTAGAGGTGATGTCCTGGGGCATCAAGACAAGAGAAAGCACAGAAAGACCATTGTTGAAGGAGAGAAGACTGAGGAAAGGACACAGAACCAGCAAATTAAGAGCAGAGCATCATGAGGGTCATGTATATGTTTAAGAAGGTATAAGCTCCTTGGAGGAGCTGACCCCTCCATTCCTATCTTTCACCCATGGCTTACAATAAGCCAGGCAGTATGGCAGGTCTCTGTGAGAAGGCAAAGAGTACAGTGAGACTGCTGCATTCCTTCCACACACCTACTCCACCACCCCAATTTATTTGGTTTTGGAGCAGTCATCTGATACAGCAGTGACTCTTTGATGGTTTCGTTGGGTCAATGTGTCATCTGGACAGTATAGGGAATAGGTAGAGAAGGTTCCTCCACCCTTTCAGGATAACTCCATCACAGTGGTTGAGAATCCAGAATATGATCTCCAGGAAGTAAGCTGCTTGATATCAAGATCTTCATGCTATCCCAAACGAATTATTTTAAATGATGAGTCTACTCATTGACTTGGCAACCAATTTCAGCTTTTATTTTAATAAATAGTCTAAAAAGATGACCATTTGTTGCCAACATATTCTGAAAAATTCTATGCTCATTTTGGGTTTTTACAAAAATATCAAGTTAAGGATGAGACAACCGAAAGGAGTGACCAACTCTTTCTCAAATTTTGGTGGTACACCTCCTACCCAAAACACACACACACACACACATAATCACTACCAGAAGCTAGGCAAGCATTTAAAGCACATGGATGTGAGTGTGAGTAGGTCAGGCCATACAGAAACATAGTAACAATCAGTAGCTAAATGAAAATGAAAAAATGCCTTCTCCGAATTTAAATTATAGCACATATTCTTTATAATAATAGTGATTGCCCATTAGAATCAGCTGGGAAGCAGTTAAAATTTCCGGAGCTAAGACCACAGGCCATATTATTAAATCAGAATCCCTGGGGATAGGATTCAGGCTGATATACTTTTATAAGCTCCCCAGGTCATTCCAAAGTGCACACAAGCTTGATAATCAGTGCTTTAGAATAATAGTTTGTGGGGCCAGCAGATGGTGTAGTGGTTAAGGCACTGGACTCCCAAATGACATACTGCAGTTTGAGTCCTGGACTCGGTGGCTTGAAATTCACACCAGATGCATGTGCAAACCTGCCCAAAATCCCAAGAGAAGAATGGTGGATAAGGGATTGTGGCATGTCTATGGCCCCAGGGGTGACTTCTCACTTTCCATTTCTGTCTCTTCAGTGAGCACACATGCCCTATAGCAAAACTCTTTAAAAAAAATACTTTGCAACTGGGATCTTTTCATTGCAGTAGTTTATGTTTCCATAATGGACATAGGTGTGACATCATGCAGATCCTCCAAAAATGCAAACTCACTTTAATAAGGCAGAAGTCTGTGGCAGGAACAATACTTTCCTAAGTCAGATTTAATGTGGCCTATACTTCTAAGAGCATATGTTCTTTATCTATAAACTGCTCTCATGGGACTAGGGTCTCTGACACGATGCATTCTTCCTGTGATATGCATTAGCATATACAGTAAAAATCCACAGAGGCAGGCCTCATTAGCAGGATGCCAGTGGAGTTGGGGGGAAAAGTCAATGTAGCCCACTTATAGCCAGCATTGGGAAGCATTTGATATTTAATAGTCACTGGAGTGCAATGCTGAAATGCCATTTTGTATTGATTTGCATTCTGTGGAAAGGCAGCGGGGAGGCACAGCTGTCCTTTAAGAGCTGTCATGAACCTGCCAATGTAGTTTTCATGCTGTTGTAGTATTTAGTGTTGTAACTGGTTTTAGTCATTTTATTTTCCCAAATTCTGTTGAGGAGACATATGCTACTTATTACTGGAATAGAAAATAAGCATTTATTTCTACTGTTCACGAATCTGGATACTTCTCTTATAAAATCTTTATTTGCCAAATGCATACACTTTTGAAATCCTCATAACTCTGGGTGAGACACCGTATTATTCCAGGTGTTCACTTTGCCAAGGTAATTTCCCACTGCTCTTTGTCTTTCCCTCTCTTTTTTGTTTTCCTTTTTAAAATGTCTTTGAGTTAGTGTTATGAAGTAAAGAAAAGGGAGATGGAAGATGGAATAATACAGTTCTTATTGGTGACTGTCTTCAAGAGTCATATATAAAACTTGACTTAGAAGAGAAAAATATAAGATAGAATTTAATGATTGCTCCTTGTCTCTAGAATTTAGTTTTTAAAAATTCTGGGCCTGCCCCATAACACAGTGGCTAAGCTTTGTGTGTGCATAGGGAGCTAGGTACGTTCATGTATGCACATGCCCAAAATCCTGACTTGAAGAAGAAATCGAGGAAAAAATATTGTGGCGTATACACACCCCATAGGGAGTACACTCTCTCTTTCTCTTGCAAGAACATGAACCTTGTGGTAAAAACAAAAAAGACTTAAAATAATTCTTACATTGGTTAATTATAATGTGTACAGGCTTTGCTTTAGTCCAAGTTTTCATGACATGACTCAGAAATTTAATATAACACCATATCAATTCAGTTTATTATTTATTTCTTTCTTCCATGAGAGAGAGAGAGAGAAAGGCATCCCCAAACAGTGTTTTCAAGCCACAGGCCCAGGTTACAGACACACATGCACATTCAAAGACATCTTGGGATGTGAACCTAGGACCTTTGTCATATGGGTCATTACCCAGCTCTGGAAAAACTATCTTTTTATAAAAATGTATAAAACTGAGTTCATTTTCAAAGTGAAAATCATGACAAAGTTATATTTGTGAACACATTTACTTTTTCAAATTGTAAAAGGCTAAAGAAATTACAATTGGATTAGAATTCCAAAGTGTAAATGATCTTTAATCAGTGCAGGAGTAATTTAGGTCAAAACATATAAAGTGTTTCCCAAGTCCATGTACCTGGGCCTGGTGAAAGAAGTTCTTGGAAATTATATAAGGTAGATTGTTTCAATTACACATCAGAATTATTCATTGAAGGCTTGGCATTTTCCAAAAACCGACCTGGAAGTGTGGATGCAATATGTGGTCACAGGACATCTGCAAACAGAGAAGGAGAGAAATATTTAAACAAAAACACTCAGTGTGAACTGCAATGGCCATGTGTATCAGGTCACTATGGGACCATAGCAAAAACCATGCCAGCACTCAGCAACATCTTCCCTGGGAAAATTACGTTTGAGTCTGTGTTTGCAATGTGAAGGAGTTAATGAGGAATAAAATGGGATGATAATTCCTGGCAGGGCATAAAACACATGCAACTAGCAACAATATAAGGAGCTTGTCAGGGACTTGACTCTTAGAATGAAAGTTAGAGATTAGCAGATGATGAGACCCAAAGGGCAGCCAGGGCCTTTGAAGTCAGGCTAAAGAGTTTGAACATCATTTTGGGACATCACTGCAGGTTAAAGAATGGTCAGTTCTTCTACTTTGGAAGATAAGTCTGTCATCAGTGGAGAACCGGATGGGATATAGACAGTTTAGGAGTTCAAGGCAACAGTCTTTTGAGGACGTGAACTAAGCAATGGCCATCAGTGTGTTAAGGATGTGACTGAGCTAACAAATTCAGTACACTGAGCATCAGCCTTAGAGTCAAGTTGTCAGGTTCTGTTTCTGACTCTGCTGCTGACTGACCACTTCTAGGTAAGTAAATCTCCCTTTTCTGGACATCTAATCCGTCCTCTGTTAATAAGGGATGTCTTTTGGCCCAATTGATCTCCTCTTGTTCTCAAATACTATGGATTTTATGACCAAGCTGAAGAGGAACAACCCCTCGAGATTTTAGGGTGTATATACATTCAGAGTGGTAGAAGCAAGACAATTAAAGAATCTCAAGGAGTTATAGAGGGTCATTTATGCTTGAATGGCAACAGCCAAGGGTTCTGATTTCATTGCAAGAGCCAAGGCTCCTATACATACATACCTGCTCCCAAGAATTGTCTCTCCCTAGTCTTGGCCCACTTCACTGACCCCAGTATCTGGGACTGGGCCAATGTAACTCAGTTCTTTCCTTCTCCATGTTGTCCCTGGCTACCCCATCCCTATTAATTTCTGTACATTGAACTCCAACAGACTCCAAAATGCACACACTGTAGAGAGCATTTGGCATTTTTTTTTTGGAGAGGTTTTTCGCTATAGGGCACGTGAGCTCGCCAGACAAACAGAGAGAGACATAGAGACAGAAAGCGAGAAATCATCCCCCAGGGAGGATGGTCACGCCGCAATCCCTTCTCCTCCATTCTCCTCTCGGGATCTTGGGCACGCACGCACACGCGCCCGGCCTGAGTTTTAAGCCACCGGGTCCAGGACACGAACCGCGGTCGACTACGTGGGAGTCCAGCAACATAGCCATTACGCTAACTGCTGGTTCCCAGCATTTGGCATTTTTAACTTCTCAGTACCCAATTCTCCTCTTCAGTTTGGAGGAATCCTCCCCTAGTGGTAACCTTTGTTAATGACAGGGCCCAAATTGCCACTACAAAAGCCAAAGGAGAATCTCCCTGTCCCATGTCTCTGAAAAACAACCCAGAACAATTTCCCTAGATAAAGTTAGAGAATCTGAATTTTGAGAGAGTATCACAAAGATCAAGGAAATAAACAAATAGACGTACAGCTATGGAAGCATTTGGCACAAGAGACTGAATTCAGCAAAAGTGAAAAAAGCTTGCATTATTTTGTTATTATACAAGCATCCTTGTGTTTTCATTTTCTGAGCCTAGTTCACCAGACAACCTGTCAGTTCTGTGAACTGACAGATATCCTTGCCATACATTCATTTTCTGCTCAAGTAAGCAAAAGTTAGTTAGCTTTAGTTTACAACAAAAACCCTGATTGACACACATCAGTTCTTAACTATACTCTTCTCAGGCTCTTTGGATCTTGTATAACTAAGTAATATAAGGGCAGAGGCCATATTTTATATTTGGGGTGGATTTAATGTAATGCTCCAGACAGAGTAAGATATATGAGGGTAGATCAATTCTTTTTTTGTTTGTTTGTTTGGAGAGGTTTTTGCTATAGGGCACATGTGCTCGCCAGAAAGACAGAGAGACACAGAGGCAGAAAGTGAGAAATCAACCCCCCAGGGGGGATGGCCATACCGCAATCCCTTCTCCTCAATTCTCCTCTTAGGATCTTAGGCACACACACACACACACCCCTGATGTGAGTTTAAGCCACCGGGTCTGGGACTCCAACTGCCATAGACTGCATGGAGTCCAGCAATATAGCCATTACGCCAACTGCTGGTTCTAGGGTAGATCAATTCATATTTCTCAGTACATAGATTAATCAATTTGTCAATTAATGATTATGGAATGAAGAGTTTTTGGTTTTGTATATCTGCAAGAATGACAATTGCAGGTTAGTTGTCTTTTCTTTCAAATATTGGTCATATTTTATCTTAAAATTATAGAGGGTCAGCCTATGGCATGTTTGTTAAGGTGACTGGATCCCACATGATAGTTTGAGTCCTGGACCTAGTGGCTTGAAAAACATGATGGGTGTATGTGTGTGTCCAAAATCTTGAGAGAAGAAGAGAAAAGGGATTGCGGAGTGACCATCCTCCCTGGGAGGTGATTTCTCACTTTTTTCTCTCTTTTTTTCTTTAAGAGTTTTTTGCTATAGGGCGCGTGCGCTCGCCTGACAGAGAGAGACAGAGAGACAGAAAGCGAGAAATCACCCCCCAGGGGGGATGGCCACGCTACAATCCCTTCTCCTCCATTCTCCTCTTGGGATCTTGGGCACACATGCACACGCGCCTGGTGTGAGTTCTAAGCCACTGGGTCTGGGACACGAACCGCGGTTGACTACGTGGGAGTCCAGCGACATAGCCATTACACTAACTGCTGGTCCCTTTTTCTCTTTTTCTGTCTCTCTCTGGCAAGTGGATGTGCCCTAAAGCAAAACACTAAAATAAATAAATAAATAAATAAAATGAAAGAAGAAATGAAACCATTATTTAATTTTTATGATTTGACAGACTGAATGATTAATAGCAGTTCCAGCATGTCCTCCACTAAAAAGAAAAACAAAACACAAAACCCAGATTTTTAATATGAATCTTGACTACAAGACCTATTCTCATCTAGAAAGGAGTATTTTATAAGCTGAATGCTATAATGCAACCACTGTACAGGATGGTTTCCAATTTTCCTATGACCTCAAAATAGAAAAGCATTGTCAGGGAGACAATGAAACCTAAAAATAGTTTCAAATATCTGAATGCACTCAGGGCAGCCTTTAAATGCTAGCCATAGCTGAGTTTCTCATCCTGGTATAAAATTCCCAATTGGAAAATCTCTTTTGTTAAAGGTTATTTCCTTATTTTTTCTATCTTTGTTGTTATTCAAAATGCTTCAGAATAATTCTAATGTCAATAAGTTAAACCATATCTTGTCATAATTCTTGTCCTACCAAATGATCAAATGGATTCGCTGTGCTTGATAAATCTCTATTGAAATAGAAGAAAGAAATGGAGTAAAGACATGCCTGTCTTGGCTCAATCTGAGGCAACTCTAAAGGGTTGTCCCAGCTGTTGAGCTCTCAACAGGAATGCCTGGAGCCTCCACTGAGATTGTACTGAAACCTGCATTTTCTTTCTATTTAGTCCTTCTTTCCCCTTATTGCCCCAGGTGTTGAATCCCAGGGAACTCTTTACTATCGGTAAAATCCTGCCTGTCAAATTATGTAACCTGGGGAACAGCAGATGGCATCATGGTTGCATCACTGGACTCTCATGCAGTCGACCGCAGTTTGAGTCCTGGCCCTGGCGGCTTAAAACACACTGGGTGTGGTGCGTGTGTGAACATGCCCAAAATCCCGAGAGGAGACTGGAGCAGAAGGGATTGTGGTGTGGCCTTACCTCCAGTGAATGATTTCTTGCTTTCTGTCTCTCTGGTAAGCACACATACTCTATAGCAAAAATCTCTTTCTAAAAAACAAACAAACAAAAAACATTCTGCAACCTGGGAACCAAGCCTACTACACTTGTCCAAAATCACTGAGAATAAGTGGCAGGACTCAAATTTTAAATTCATACAGATTGGTTACAGTGCCCACCTGGAAAATTTTTATTCCAAACTATGATTCAAAATAAAGCTTCAGCCAAAATTATTTAAGATAATTCCAGGGTCTGAGAACTACCAAAAAGGCTTGTTCTTAAAAAAAAAGAAAATCAAAGAAATGTCTGTGGTTGATGTTTACTGATTGGCAGTGGTGAAAAAATACTGCTATACAGCCCGTGTGGGACTGAATAGGCTTTCTCAGATCTTGGAACAAGTAGTTTGAATCACCCACAGGACGGCATAATTGGTAGTTTTGCAGTGGGCCAGCACTTCAAGAACAATGAGTTCCTTTTTCAGCCTAGCAGGTCTCCTTATCCAATAATCACTGCTCCATTAAGACTATTCCTTCTCTCCCCCTACTTCACCTTTTTGGCACTTCTTAACTCTAAATGATGCTTTATTTTTCCTCTTAGTATTTAACAGCATTCATGTGACATTGTTTATTCACTTTGTTATTTTTCTCTTCCCCACCAGACTGCTAGCCCCATAAGGATTTTGACCCATTATGTTCCTTGTTGTACCCCTACCCTATAGAGAAATGGCTGATAACAGAGTAGGCCTTTATTACCATTTGTTAAGCAAGTGAATGAATGAATGGTCACTTCATCGCAAAGGTTTCCCTGGCCAGAGTTGTTTTCCCCTATAAACCTTAAAGCATTTATTGTGGAACTAGATTATAAAATCTGCCTTATTACAACACAGTCAAATATTTATTTAAATGTATCCCCATGAACTTATCTCTAGACTTTTCAATAGAACTAAAAATCTTTAATCAAGTATCCAAGTGCATCAGGTATCCTATGAATTTTCCCCTTTTTTGAGGGGGTGGATTTATCTCTCCTTGGACATTCCATTTTCCTCTAATCCGGATTAATTATTCTCTCAGTATACTTATACTTACAGTTGCTTTTTTATTTTTTTTTTTTAACTTCCTTCAGCCTTTGGATTTGGGGCATGCATGCACATGTACCTTGCATATTCCAAGCCACTGGGGTTAGGATTTGAACTGTGTGGTCAGCCATATGAGATCTGGATCCCCTAACCACTAGACCATGAGGCCATCTCTTTGATGGAACACTTCACTTCCTTCAATATTGTTCTTTATTCAATGGAGAGCAACTATTCACATTTTAAAATGCCTGCATTCTATCCTCATATTTGATACTTCAGTCGGTTACAATAATTTAGGTTGGCAATAGTTAGTTTATAAAATTTTCCAGGTACTTCCTCATTGCCTTCTAGGTTCTAATGCTGCCAATGGGGAGTCCAGTGCCATTCTGATCCTGAATTGTAGGTCTACTGCTTCCTTGGAATATATTAACATTTTCTCTTTATCATTGATGCTTTTATAATTTTGTATTTGTTTTCTTTCTTGCTTTTGATTTTGTTTTCACTGAGTAGACCCTTTCAGTTTAAGGAAGTCATGTCCTTTACTTCTGGGTTTTCTGAGAGAATTCATATAACTGGAACCCTGGTACCAAACCGGAGTTTGTCTGCTTATTGCAGGAAAGCCAATATTCCAGATACACGTGTTGATGGAAGAGAAAGGTGTCTTTATTCAGGATCCCAGCAATCTGGGAAAATGATGGAGTACTGTACAAGGATTATCTCTGAAGTTACAGGTCATCACAGAAGTTTTAAAGAAAAAGAAAAAAAAAAAACACGAGTAAACAGGAGGTTCTATGCATGGCTTTTACAGTGCTAAAGCTAATAAAATCTTCTTGGCTGGTCATGAAGGAAGGGACTGATGGAGATTTTTTTTCCTTCTTGTCTACATAGCCTGATATTAGCAAAGACTCAGCAAGGTTATTATTAACTTCCATTAGTTAAGCATTAAGCTAGACCCATTGTGAGGGAGGTAAAAGGTTAGACTCTGCAAGGTTATTGTGAGGGAAATGAAAGATACAAGTTGAAGACTGATTTTCCTAAAGGTTAATCTATTAAGATGGACTCTAAAACTAAGTGCAATGTGGAGTCATTTTGGTTCTCTTATGGCTTGGTGTTATATATGCAATTTCTCCTGTCATCTTTTTTTCTCCATTACTTTCTAAAATGCTTTCTGTTCTTCAGATTTTAGTTATCCTAGACTTATCCCCTAATTTTCTAAATGTCCTTATTCCCATTTTTCAAACCTATTTTTTTCTATTTTATGAAATATTTCCTTGATATTATCTTTTAACTTTTTCATTGACAGTTGCATTTGATGTTAAAAATACTACTCTTAGTCTCTGAAGTTGTATCTTAAAGATGTTAATAGTGTCCATTACTTCTCTCACGGATTTAATATTTTCCTAAAAATGTATTATTATTATTATTACTACTTCAGTTTTCTGTTTTTTAAATTATTTTATTTGAATTTATTTATGCATTCATTTATTTATTTCAATTTGACCAGAGAAGGACAGAGTGAGAGAGAGAGAGGAAGAGAGAAAGCAAACTGCCAGGTCTGAGACTCGAACCTCAGTCGGCCATATGAGAATCCAGCACCCTTAACCACCAAGTCACCTGCCAGCCCCTTTCTTTTCTGTTTATAACCAGTTTTTTTGTCTCTCTCTTTCTCAATCTCTGTCTTTCCTATCTGCTTTCTTTGTTAAAAGCTTTTGTGAGTGTGTGAATAGTTGGTTTAAGAGTGAGATATAAATATGTAGATTTATATTTATATTTAAGAGTGAGATATAAATATGTAGATGAGGTTGCATATAGGTGAGGATTATGAAATAATGACTTTCACAAATTGTTAAGTATGAATTCCAGACGTTTTATCTGGGTCTCTACAAATGGTAGGATTTGTAGACCTTTGGTCCTGGGCTAATCACAAACTATTTTATAGTTTTTCAGCTACATCGAGAAGGGACCGAATGGGGAGAGGGGCAAGCCCGCCTTACCATTCTACTTACAGGAGTCACTTAATTCTTCTGTTTGTGCTATGACATTCCAATCCTATCCTCAGTTGTGCCTAGTATCCTCAAGTCCATATCCTTTCTGGCTTAGCCTCTCTAGAGAGTAACTCTATCCCTGGAGGGCAGCAGTGGAGCAGTCTTTATACTCTGTTGTCTAGGCCAAGAGATCTGAACATAATGAATTATATATGATCTCTGTGTTCCTGAAAAATGGTAAAGGTTAAAGAAATCTACTTTCATCAGTCTTGTGTTCAAGAAAGGGCTTACTGCAAAGAATGATCCTTTTCCTTAGGAGTTTTTCTTTTTCTTTCTTTCTTTCTTTTTTTTTTTTTTTTACATTCAATCATTGTGTATCATTACAGCATATACCAAATGTCAAAGATATTACAAAACATATTATCATCAATTGATAACTTTTCATTTTTGTGTCCCTTAGATGTTCTGCTTCTTTCTTAGATAAGACTCACAAAGTTCCCCTGATCACAAAAGATAAGGTCATAGACCCTTCTAATTTCCATACTTAGTCATAAATGATTAGCTGAACGCTTGTTCTCTACCCCCTCCCCACCCAACTTAGAACACAATGCTTGTTAACCAGAGTTGGTTAAGATTCTCCCATTCCCCCAGTTCTCTTCTCTATTCTTTGCCCACCCTTAGCCTAAACCAGCATACATTTCCTCTTTTTTTTTTTTTTTTTTTTTTTGGAGAGGTTTCTGCTATAGGGCGCATGTGCTCACAACAAAGACAGAGAGAGACAGGGAGAGAGAAAGTGAGAAATCACCCACAGGGGAGATGGCCACACTGCAATCCCTTCTCTTCCTTTCTCCTCTTGGGATCTTGGACATGTATGCACACATGCCCAGTGTGAGTTTAAGCCACTGGGTCCAGGACTTGAACTTAGGTCGGCTACATGGGAGTCCAGCGATGTAGCCATTACACCAACTGCTGGTCCCCATACATTCCCTCTTTAACAGCACCTCCTGAGAATAAGCTGGACTCATAGTAAAACATTCCCTTATCTACTCTCTGATTTCCACTCCTTCACCTCACTTCCCCATACCTAGTTCTTCTTAACTTTAACTTTGTTTATTCCTCTCTATGAAAAGAAAACCATTTTTTCCTAATTCTTGAAGTGAATTCAGACTTTTTTGGTCAAGGCTATGAAAGAAAAGCAATCCAGACTAGTTTATGGAATTTAAGGTCGGTTTAAATCTTAAAGGTCTCAGTAAAACATAAGTCTGAGACTTTGGTGATACCCCACACCCATCAGGGTTACAGCCCCAAAAGGGTATGTTTTAGTTTACAGTAAACAAGCTGTGATGTTATAAAAGGATTATAGATTTTATGATGTTATCCCCACCCTTTTTTATCCCAAGCATTCTTGAGTTTGTGATTTAAAGAATTAGGTATAACCAATCAGTTGCCTGCATTATTTTAAATAAACCAATATAAACTTTTAGCACCTTGTAACCTCCCCTCTCCTGCCCTTTCTCTGTTCAATAAAGCAACTTTCTTAACTTTCTTGCTCATCATTTCTTTTTTTCTTCTTTTTTTTTTAATATGTTCTTTAGGGTTCATGTTCTCACCAGAAAGAGACAGAGAGAGAAAGTGAGAAAGTCAAAGGGATAACCATGCTTCAATCCCTTTCCTTCAATTTTTCTCTTAGAATTTTGAGCATGGATGCACATGGTTCCAGCGTGCTTTTCAAGCCACTTGGTCCAGGACTCAAACTATACAATTACCATGTGGGATTCAGCTGCCTTAACCGCCACACTGCCTGGCTGGCCCCAGGTCACCCTTTCAATAAGCACATGTTTGAGAAACTAGTTTGTTCTAAGTCTGGTTCAGCTGAATCATTGTTATTTCTTTTATTATGATTTCTTTATTTCTTTCTTTCTTTTTTCTTTTGTAGGAGAGAATTTTGCTATAGGGTGCACGCAGTCACCAGAGAGACAGAGACAAAAAGCGACGATGGGGGAATAACCCCACCCAATCCTTTCTCTTCCATTCTCTTCTTGGGATTTTGGACACACAAGCACATGCTGCCAGCGTGGGTTTTAAGTCACTGAGTCTGGGACTTGAACTTTGGTCAACTGTGTGGGAGTCAAGCAACATCACCATTATGTCATCTGCTAGTCCCTTCAGCTTTCTTTTTAGGTTGACAGAGTATTTCCCTAATTGTGGTAGTCCCTCTGCAATAAGGCTTTTGAATAAATCATATCCTTACTAAGTCTAGATTTGTATATTTGACTTAAAAGATTTAAGTTCATATTGTTCCTTCTACAAACATGGAACCAAATTCTCTTATTTTAAACTCATCCGGTGAGATACTTTTACAGTTTCTCTACTACCATTGAGGCTTTCTTGAGTTTTGTTGTTTGAATCATTTTGTTTCATGTTGGCTTTCTTCTTGAAGGGCTTTCAGGTTCCTCTTCTATCCTTATTGTCAGTAATTTCCATGGGTAGAATCATTGGTTGTATTTATGGCTGCTCACTATTTTAATTAATGATAGTTTTTCTACATTTGGGGAAATCCCTGAATTGTAAATCTTACATAATCCACAATGATAAGAACAAGAATCTTGTATTCTAAACCTCCCTTTCACCTAGGAATAGGCATGTAATCTTGGCTTTACCAGTAAAGGAATACTATGGTTAAATTTAATTGAAAACTGAGCCGTGAAGGCAGGCTGGCTCTGTGGACTGGTGGTCAAGGCAGCTGGATCCCACATGGTTAGCCCCATGGTTTATGTCCCAGACCTGAGGACTTGGGAAACAAGGCAGTAGTGCATGAGTATGCCCAAAATGAAAGGAAGGAGAGATGGAGGAGAAGGGATTGAGGAGTGATCATTCCCCATGGGGGGGGGGGGGTGGAGTGATTTCTCCTCTTCTCTCTCACTTTCCTTATCTCTCTGTCTCTCTTTAGTGAATACATGCACCCTCTAACAACAACAACAACAGCAACAAAAATCTGAGCAGTGTGGGGGAAATAAGACCAGCATGCAGGTTTCATTCTATTTGGCTTTGTTGGCTAAAGTAGCTTTACGAGAAAGCAGAAATGATTGAGGTTGGTTATTTCTTTTTATTTCTCATTATCATGACCTGAATTGACTAAGCATAAAATAAATATTTTTGTGCAGAATAATGTGTGAAGTATAGTAAATCAAATTACTATTGGAGACATGCTTTCTTTGTTTGAACAAATCAACACAGGCCAGGTGTGAAGCTTGTAATTTAGTAAGCATTTTTCTCTTCTCCTTGTTAAAGGGAAGGGGACAGAAGAATAGCATGTTTTCACTTGGCATAGACAACAATATTCCATTTGTTCACTTCAAGTCTATGTCAACTCTCTTATTCTCTCAATTAGTCCCTAGGGACCTTAATTTTCTCAAAAACTTTGTAGCACATTTAGTTAGTTTACTCTATTAGTAATTTATGCTGATAAATCCAGATAAACATAACACAGTAGGTACCATGGATACTTTAGAAAGACATATAACTTTGGTTTCAAAGGTAAGTGATTCAGAGAGAAGAGTATATTGTGCTATTATAAAATATATTCATCCTGATTCCCTGAACTTTGTTTCCCTCTCCCAGTAGAATAGGAAACTTCTCTGTGCTGTGGATATAGGATTGGCCAGATGATATATTTGGCCATATGATTTGTAAATAGAAGTAAACTGGGTTGCTTCTAAGGAGAAGAGTTCATGCCATTATGTGCCTTGCTCTTTATACCGTTTTTATGTGCCACAGACTGGAAATATCTCAGCTAGAGACACTAGGCAGCCTAGGTCTTGAAATAAAGTCATATTTGAGCCTTATTAGATATGTAAAGTCAGTGAGAAATAAATCTTCGTTGTGGAACGCCATCGAGATTTTTTGGTTGAAAATTACCATCGCAAAACTTAGCCTAAAGTGACTGATAAAAACTATCCGATAACTTTACTTTTAAAATCAATCAGTTAGTTTGAAAATTAGGTTAACAGTTTGTAAGTTTTAAGGAAACAAATCCATTGAAAACTACAATATGGATAGCATGTTTTGTTGTTTTGTTAAATCTGTGTTTGTGTTCTTTTCCTAGACAACTCAAGTTGTATTATGGGAAATTCTAAGAAAGAGTCCTTTGGTCCAGATAGTTTTCTTCAGCTGGTTCAATGAATACATTTATGATTCTCATTTTCATAATGAATTTCTGGATCTTCTAGAGTATACAAAGCCTTACATACCCAGTCCAGTGTATTCAGCATACAAAGCAAATCACCTTAACCCAATATCTTTAAAATATTAAAAAATTTTTTTCTAAGGATTTAAATATGGAACCACTGAATAAAAAAAATACTTGAAGATACAGAAAACAAACTTAAGGAGAAGGAAATGCTACCAGCTTGTAAGACTTCAATCTATCTAAGTAAATGGGTAATTAAATAATGAGTTTAAACAAAATGGACCTCACTCAAATGATAAAGTGTAGAAAGTAGAAGGTGATTTTTAAAAAGACATTGGGAGGGCTGGCTTTATGACACCAAGTGGTAATGTGCTGCTCAAGAGTAGCTGGATCCCACTTGGTAACTGAGGATTGAATCCCGGGCCTGCTCAGCCTGAAACATGCTAGACATCAGGTGAGTGCCAAAAAGTCAATGGACTGGAAGAGGGCTAGAGGAAGAGGAGTATGGCATGTGAAGACCCTGTAGAGGGTACTAATCTCTCTCTCTCTCTCTTCTCTCTCTATCTCTCTCTCTCCTCTCTCTCCTCTCTCTCTCTCTCCTCTCATGTGCGTACACATGCACACTATCACGAATAAAAGAAAAAATTTTTAGACAGATTTTTGCTATAGAGCACTTGTGCTTGCCAGAGAGAAAAGGAGAGACAGAGACAGAAAGTGAGAAATCACCCCCCAGGGGTATGGTCATGCCACGATCCCTTCTTCTCCATTCTCCTCTAGTGATTTTGGGCGCACACGCACATGCACCTGGCATGCTTCAAGACATTGGATCCAGGACTTAAATCGTGGCAATGTGGGAGTCCAGCACCTTAACCACTACCCTATCTGCTGGCCCTAAAAAAAAAAAAAAAAATTAAAGGCATTCGGGTGGAATGGTGACATAGCAATGAAATATTATACTCTGTAAGGCTGACCCACATAGGAAGGCTCTACATTTTTGTCAAGAGACCTTTCTGAGTATACTAGGCATATGAATACTCATGATCTGGATCTGGCTGAAGCTAGAGGTGGATTGCTTTAAGATCCTGTTGGGGATGCTGTCTCTCTCTCTCTCTCTCTCTCTCTCTCTCTCTCTCTCTCTCTTGTCTGTCTCTCTTGTTTACAGAAGAAATAAATTTTTAAAAATATATTGCCAGGGCTAGATGGTGATGCAGGGGTAACACAACTGGACCCACATGGGAAGGTTTTAGGTTCAAGTTTGGAGGCCTCCCTATATATACCAGGTGGTCACTTGTGTGTTCATGATCAGGAATGACTGAGACTGGAGTAGATTATGGCATGAACATCCTGATGGAGATACCCGTCTCTCTGTCTTTCTTTGTCTCTCTCTCTCTCATAGAAAAAAATAAATAAAAGATCATAAAAAGAAAAAAAAAAAAAAGACATTGACTGCGCCCTTACAAGTATTTTGAGTGTTTTGCAGGGAGAACTTGGTTTTAATGCCAGGCATATGCCTACTACATGCACATTGCTTTTAAGTAAACTAAAGTTGACATTATAATTTACCTGTGTTTTCTCATTTAATGCCAACCAAGCAAATTGCTGATTATAATTTTGTCTCCTGTGTACAAAGAGAGGATGTCCTAGTCATCTCAATTGCAAGCATTTTAGTACATGTGAAAATTATCCTGATTGTGAAGTCAGAAATGGTATTCTGGGACCAGTTAGTTATGTGGTGGTTACGGCGACTGGGTCCCATATGGCCAAATATGCGGTTCAAGTCCTGGACTTGAACCAGACATGTGTGTGTGTGTATACCCAAAATTCCAGAAGAGAATAGGAAAAGGGATTGCAGCATGGCCATCTCCTCTGAGTGATGCTTTCTCACTTTCTCTCTCTCTCTCTCTCTTTCTCTCTGTCTCTCTCTCTCTAACCCTGTGAGCACACACATTCTATAGCAAATTTAAAAAGAATGAAAAGAAAAAAAAAAAGAAATGATAATCTGGTTTACGCATTACTTTTTTTTTTTAAGAGAGAGAGATTTCTGGGACCTGCAGTTAGCATAATGGCTATGTCGCTGGACTCCCGTGTAGTCAACTGCAGTTTGCGTCCCGGACCCGGTGACTTAAAACTCACGCCGGGCGCATGTGCATGCGTGCCCAAGATCCCAAGAGGAAAATGGAGGAGAAGGGATTGCCTCATGGCCATTCCCCCTGGGGGTGATTTCTGACTGTCTGTCTCTCTGTCTCTCTCTGTCTGTCTGGCGAGCGCACATGCCCTATAGCAAAAAATCTCTTAAAAAAAAAGAGAGATTTTTGCTATAGGGCATGTGCGCTTGCCAGAGAGACACAGAGACAGAAAGCAAGAGATCACCTTCCTACAGAGGGTTGACTGCACTGCAATCCCTTCTTCATCACTCCCCTCTTGGGATTTTAGCACATAGGCTTACATGCCCCACGTGAGTTTTAAGTTGCCAGGTCTGGGACTCAAAGCACTGTCAAATATGTGGGAGTTCAGCAATGTAACCATTATGCCATCTGCTGGTCCTAACACATTACTTTCTATAAAAACGATGCACTGGATATTTTCAAAATGTTCCTCCTGGCACACTTTATTCCTCCACCCGTCTCTTTGTTTTAGAAGACTGACTGTGGATTGAATTACATGGATTCTTTGCCATTTGTCTTTTGCTTACACATTTGGCCAATGTGAGGTACCAGCAAAAATATTTTTTTCTTTTTTTGGAGAGGTTTTTGCTATAAGGCACGTGCGCTCGCCAGACAGACAGAGAAAGACAGAAAGCGAGAAATCACCCCCCAGGGGGGATGGCCACACTGCAATCCCTTCTCCTCCATTTTCCTCTCGGGATCTTGGGCACACACGCACATGCTCCTGGCGTGAGTTTAAGCCACTGGGTCCGGGACTTGAACCGCGGTCGACTACATGGGAGTCCAGCGACATAGCCATTACGCTAACTGCTGGTCCCAGCAAAAACATTTTTAAAAAAAGGTGGAGATTCTGAAATGATGAAGCATGGATGACTAAATATTTTTTAAAAAAGGAAAAAACAAAAGGAACGTTGGCCAGCATTATCAAAATAAACATTTTGGGAACCAGCAGTTAGCGTAATGGCTATGTTGCTGGACTCCCACGTAGTCGACCACAGTTCGCATCCCGGACCCGGTGGCTTAAAACTCACGCCGGGCGCGTGTGCGTGCGTGCCCAAGATCCCGAGAGGAGAATGGAGGAGAAGGGATTGCGGCGTGACCATCCCCCATGGGGGGTGATTTCTCGCTTTCTGTCTCTATGTCTCTCTCTGTCTGTCTGGCGAGCGCACGTGCCCTATAGCGAAAACCTCTCAAAAAAAAACAAAACAAAACAAAACATTTTCACAATGTTGGTAATTAAAGTCTTACAACAAGACAGTAACTTATTTAGATGAAACAGCTGAATCTTGGAATGAACAGTGAGCTTTGTAATGATCAAACTTTCCCAATGCCCAGCCCTCCCTCCACATCGCTTAGGAGGTATTAAAACTCAGCAGCCTCACAAGCTTGGGAACTGTGAAAACCAGTAGCCAAAGAATCACTTGAAGGAGTAGAAACAGTTCTGAGTTCTTCAGAAAGCCCCCCACCAAGGGAATTGTCACTATTTATTTAATCTATCTGGCTGGAAAATTCTATTTACAAGACTTCTTGCAATTTGACCCTTGTGAAAACTGTCAGTGGAAGAAGCCTTATGTGAGGGAGTGTGTCAAAAACAATTGATGGCAGGACCAGCAGTTAATGTAATGGCTATGTCGCTGGACTCTCACGTAGTCGACCGCAGTTCGAGTCCTGGACTCGGTGGCTTAAACTCACGCCAGGCATGTGTGCGTGCGTGCCCAAGATCCCGAGAGGAAAATGGAGGAGAAGGGATTGCGGCGTGGCCATCCCCCCTGGGGTGGGGGATGATTTCTCACTTTCTGTCTCTCTGTCTCTCTCTGTCTGTCTGGCAAGCGCACGTGCCCTATAGCAAAAACCTCTCCAAAAACAAACAAACAAAAAAATAAAATGATGGCTATTGGTTAACACTGCTGCTGCCAAAGAGGGTGACATTAGTTGGGGTAAATGGGGGACTGGCTAAAAAAATCATGAAGGATCTGGGGATGAAATGTTATGGGAGCTTTGAAAAGCTCTGACGTGTTCTTTTTTTTCGTTAGTTTGTTTGTTTTTTGAGAAGTTTTTACTATAGGGCACGTGTGCTAGCCAGAAAGACAGAGAGAGACAGAGAGACAGAAAGCGAGAAATCACCCCCCGGGGGATGGCCACGCCGCAATCCCTTCTCTCCCATTCTCCTCTCGGGATCTTGGGCACGCACGCACACACGCCCAGCATGAGTTTAAGCCACTGGGTCTGGGACGCGAACTGCGGTCGACTACATGGGAGTTCAGCGACATAGCCATTACACTAACTGCTGGCCCCATGTTCATGGGTTTTGAGGAACCTCATACATGTACTTTCCAGGCAGTATACATGCCCAGGAAAAATCTGAGAAATCCCTAATCTCACAACTCTAACCAGGTGACTCTGTTCTGTGGAAGCAAAAAGGACAGGGCTGTAAATTGTCAGCACTGATGGTGTGCCCCAATAGACACACACACACACACACACACACAAACACATACACACACACACACCCTGAGGCCCTTTGCAAAAGATAGAATATTTAGAAGTCCAGAAATGTAAAGAAATCTTTGACCAATTATTAGTTAACCACTAAGCTAACTTAGTGGGATTTCAGTAGTTGTACATGATAGTAAATACAGATTTTAATGAATTAGTGCAAGGAAAATACTAAACACATACAAAGAAAATAAAACAAAAAGCAAAGTAAAACAGAACAAACCAAGCAACAATAAACCCAGATGATGTTATCTGTGTCACTTAATTATGCTATTTTAAATGCCCAGTAAATAAAAAATCTTATATGACATATTAATTAATAGGAAAGTATGGCCCATACACAGGAAATAGTGCAGTAAATAGAAATAGTTCTTGATACTTTAAGCTATAATGAATGTGTTCAAAGAACTAAAATAATGTCTAAAGAATTAAAGGAAAGAGCAGTATCTCACCAAATATGAAAGGAATAGATATAAACAGATTATATACATAATGCTACAAAAAATAACCAAGTAGAAAACCTATAATTTAGGGAACCAGCAGTTAGCGTAATGGCTATGTCGCTGGACTCCCACGTAGTCGACCGCGGTTTGCGTCCCGGACCCAGTGGCTTAAAACTCACGCCGGGCGCGTGTGCGTGCGTGCCCAAGATCCTGAGAGGAGAATGGAGGAGAAGGGATTGCGGCATGACTATCCCCCCGGGGAGGTGATTTCTCACTTTCTGTCTCTATGTCTTTCTCTGTCTGTCTGGCGAGCGCACGTGCCCTATAGCGAAAACCTCTCAAAAAACAAAAACAAAAACAAAAACAAAAACAAAAACAAAAACAAAAAAAGAAAACCTATAATTTAGGGCTAGCAGGTGGTGTGGTTGTTAAGGGTGCTAGAATCTCACATGACCTACTGTGGTTGAAGTCCCAGACCTGGCGGCTTGCTTTTTCACTTTCCCTTTCTCTCTCTCTCTCTTTCTCTCTCTCTCCCTCACTCTGTCCCTCTCTTGTAAAATTAAAATAAATAAATAAATAAAAAGAGTTAAATAAAATAATTTTTTTTTAAAAAAAGAAAATCTATAATCGAAATCTGCAATAACTGAAATAGAATATTACCTAGAAGAACTTGATGTCAGATTTTAGTTGACAAGAGAAAGAAACAGAGAAGCTGAAAATAGGTTAAATTGAAATTATCCTGTCTGAGAAACAGAAACAAAAAAGAATAAAGAAAATTAACAGAACCACAGAGACCTTTGGGATATCATCAATTGTACCAATATATGCAAAATGGGCAACGGATTCAAATAGCTCTTAAAGAAGTATACAAATGGCTGATAAGCACATCCAAAAATCCTCAATATTATTAGCCATTAGGAAACTGCAGATCAAAGCAATAATGAAATATCCCTTCAAACCCATTAGAATGACAGTAATAAAAAAGACAGATAACAAGTGTTAGCAAGGATGTGGAGAATTGCAATCCAACCCTTATGCATTTCTGGCTGGCATGTAAAATGACTAAATAGAGTTAATAGTTTTACAGCATAGTAAATGCTAAATGTCATTAAAATGCACACTTTAAATGTGTGAATTGCATTATATGTAAATTATATCTCAATAAAGCTACTAAAAATGTTAGTTTATGTGAATTGGATTAATTCTGAAGTTATGCCCTGTAATTTATCTCTTTTTGGTGTTCCATGAGAGCACCAATGTCTAAAATAGGACTTGTGTTCATTCTGGTTACCAGAATAAAGACACCTTTGCCACACCTCAATCCCTTCTCTATCTCTCCCTCCTCACAGGATTTTGGCCACATGCTCACGTACCTGGCATGTTTTGGAATCCAGCTGCCTTAGCCACCATGCCTTGGGCTGGCCCAAGACACCTATGCATAGAATCACAGCAGATCCACAGCAGAAATGTAAAATAAGTGAAAAATAAATCTTTGCTGTTGTAAGCCACTGAGAGTCTCGCATTGAGTGTGACTGCATCAAAAGAGCCTAGGGCAATAAAATCAGTTTTATAACTACTTTGATAATTAAGATGTTTATTTCCATGTGTTAACAGTCTGTAGGTTTTTGAAAGCAGTTCTATATAAAACTAAAATATGTATTAAGTATTTTTTAAGTCACATTACTTGTGAAAATTTCACAACTATCTGATATATGCAATGGGAAACATTGTATTTCATAAATGCAGATAACTTTTTGAACATGATGATTCTATGAGTAAGTACAATATATGTATGATTTTCATGGTTTTAATAGCATATGTCTGCATACTTTAGAGCAACTAAGGTAAATTTTCCATGGATATATTAATGGATGTTTATACTGTCTCCAATTACTACTTGTTTATGGCAAAACAACCTTTATTTTCCTCACCACATCTGAGGACCATCCTCAGATGACAGTCTCACCATCTGAAGACTGTCATGGTCATAGTCACTCCGTAATATCTTCTCTCCAGTTCTCCATCCCATCAGGATTCTGGGCATGTGTGCACATGCATTTGTCATGTTTTGCAAGCCACCAAGGTCAGCATTTGAAACAAGGTTTGTCACGTAGAATCCAGCTCCCTTAACCACTATGGGGATGGGCCATGAGCTTGATGTTTTAAAGTTTATGTATATATATATATTTCCTGAGTGATAGAGACAGAGAGCAAGGCAGAGCGCAAGCAAGAGAGGGAAAGCCTGGTGCCCTTGATAGGTTCTCTCCATGTTGTAATCCTACCCAAAGTCTCCCAGCCAGCCAGAATCATGGACATTCACAGGTAAGCCAAGCATGTTCAGGTCGACCTGAGATCCAAACCTGGGCCTCCCATGTGTTTCTAGTAGTGCCCAGTGGTACCCTATCACCTGCAACATTGAGCTGGGCCTCTTCATTTGATTTTAAATTATGTCTATTTTTAGAAAGAGTAGAAGCAAAGTTACGGAATCAAAAAGAGCCTGACACCTAGAGGAAAAGGAAAGTTTAAGAAGCAGCTAAGCTTGCTCTAAATGCACCTAAGAGGGTATTGGATTCCAACCACATCTAGCTAGGAATTTCTAATGGTAAAAACTTAGAAGAAAATGACTATCTTGGGGAGAGAAAGAATGTGGAAAAGACTATTTCACTCTTCTTTAAGAAAGATGAAGAAAACAGGATAAAACTTCGCTATGTGTGATTTTGTTCACTTTTGAGGGACAGATGTCTCAGCAAAGTATTTTTCTTCATTTTTGTGTCTTGGGAGAGAGAAAAGTAGAATTCTTAAGGACGAAGAAGGAAGGGAAATACAACAGAAATTAATTAGAAATTTGGGAAAACAAGCCTTTAAATCTCAAGTTATGAAATTTAAGTTTCAAGGGAGATAATTACAGGAAATATTACATAAGACTAGGACTTGAGTCCAGTTATGTTGGGGGATAAGAAATATGAGAAGAGTTTGTCCATAATAAGGCAGGGCCTGGACTAGTGAATGGACGGTATGGTCAGTGCAAACCTTATCAAAATAGCAAAGGCATTCTTCACAGAAACAGAAGAAAAAGAAAAACTAAAATTTGTATAAACCCACAAAAGTCCCTGAATAGCCAAGCAAGCCTAATCAGAAAGGGTAAAGCTGAGAGTATTTACCTGATTTCAAAATATACAATACAGCTATAGTTACCAAAACTGCATGGTACTCGCATAAAAAGAAAAAGACACATAGATCAATGAAACATAATACAGAACCCATAAATAAATCAACATATATGGGGAAAGGACAGTCTCTTCAATAAATAGTGCTGAGAAAACAGGATATTCACAGCAGGAAAACTAAATATGCACAAGCACAAGAACAGAATTAGAACACTCTCATCATATACAAAAATCAACCCAAAATGAACTAAAGACTTAAATGCCTAGAAGAAAAAGATTGGAAAAGCAACATGACATTTGTCTAGAAAGTGATTTTTTTTTTGACAAAATCTCACAACCACAGGCACCAGAATGGAGTTTAGAGGGGAATGGATGGAATCGTGGGGGGATGATGGTTTTTCTTTCGGAACATCCAGATTTTTAGATACTGATTTTATAGGTGAAGAAACTGAGTATGATACAAAGAGATCTGTGAGTGGCCTAGTGACAGAACCAGGGAGAATCCAGACAAGGCCTCAACTCAGAATTCATATCACCAGGCCAGTGTATAAAGTTTACAAGAAAAAAATGCACCTTTACTTACCCCACTTACATTAAAATAAGGAAAATAAAATGGCCCTTTGAGAATTACTATAAAGTAAGTAAATATGAAATGAATTAAAGGTAGAGAAAATAAAAGGAATTGTTTTTTAACTGCCAGATGTCACATGTGCTAGTCAAAGAGAGATGGGAGTGAGGTGGGGGAGAATGCATCTCCCAACAGGTCATGGTCATGCTGCGATCCCTTCTCCATTTCTCCAGCCTGTTGGGATTTTGAGCACACACACCCATGTACCTGGTATGTTTCCCAAGCCATCTGGACCTGCATTCAAACTGTGATTTGCTTTGTTTAAAATAAAACAAAATAAACTATGATTGGCCTTGAGAATCTGACTTCTTTAACCACTAGTCTACAGGGTGGGCCTCAGGAAGAATTTCTGGTTGGATAGGAGAGTATCTCCAGCTTGGTAAGACATCACTCAACCTGAGTTAATCTGAAAAATGGTGTCAATCACAAAGATATTTACTCAGTTGAGAAAATGTGGAAATGGAATATCACATACACACACAAATGCATTTTCAAACCAGGACTTTAGCTTCAACCTTAAAACTGTGTTCCATTTTATATCAATCCAGAAAGTTCTTGGTGATACTGTATGAGATAATACTAGGCAAACTCATGGGCATTTGTTGACTGCTTCATATCCTTTATTAAAAAGTAGGTTTCTTGGTATAAAGAGAGGCCATGCCAAGTGCCAGATCTGAGTGTATCCTGGCTGATGCTATTTAGGTAGGAATGAAAAGTCCATACTTGGAATATGTGTTGAGCCCAGTTCCATTGAATTGTCTTGCCACCTTGAAGTTCATTGGTCTTCTTGAAGCAGGATGCTCTACTGAGAGCTCAGTGCTGGTCTTTGTTGCTGGCAGGTTGGGCATTTAGCAGAAGCAGTAGCTAAATCAGCCTGTGTGCTGGAGCCCACACTGTGGGTTCCATGCATAGCCTCTATTCCTTCACTATAGCCACTCCATGTGCTCATTCTGCCAGCTAGAGATGGCCAATGTCAATGGATGGAAGTTAGCTAGCTAGCTTAGGTTAGTTAGTGTCTTTTTCATGTGGTATAGTCTCAGGTGAGCACTGATTTATCATACAAAACCTTTACCTTTTATGACTATTCCCTTAGGCCCATCTACATGTCTCCTTCTCAGACTCCTTTGTCATAATCTTCCAAGCAGTAATTGAGTTGGACACTTATCAACTGTCAAGCTACCCATCACTGCCCAAAAGATGCTATATTTTGGAGCTAGCCCATGGCCTAATGATTAAGGTAGCTTAATGATACCACGTGATTAACTGTACAGTTTGAGACCTAGCCCTGGTGTCTTGAAAAATACCATGGGTGCATGCACATAAGTACCCAAAATCCCTAAAGGAGGGAGAAATGGAGAAGAAAGGGTTATGGTATGACCATGCCCCATGGGAAATTTCTCCCTCCTTCTTCCTCTCCCTATCTCTGGTAAGCACATGCATGCTCTGGCAAATTTAAAAAAAGAAAAAGAAAAAGTTGCTATATATCAGGCTAATTGTTTTTTCATAGAAAAATAGACGACCAGCTGCATCTTTTAAAATTATTATTATTAAGGATTTTGCCACAGAGTACATATGCTCAGTGGAGAGAGACAAAGAGAGACAGTGAGAGAGAAAGTGAGAAATTACCCCCTGGGGGGATGGCCATGCTGCAATTCCTTCTCCTCCATTCTCCTCCTGGGATTTTGGGCACACACACACACACACACACACACACACACACACACACATGTCTGGTGTGATATTTGAGTTGCCAGGTCCAGGACTCAAACCTCAGTCAGCCATGTGGGAGTCCAGTGCCTTAACCATCACACCACCTACTGGCCCCAGCTACATCTTTTGAAGGACTATCTATGTAGAGCAATTTTCTTAATAACTTTCTGAACCACCATTGAGTGGGGCTCTGGTGCTGTAGTAACTTGTCATTGGCTGTATTCTGTGTTGAATTAACTCCTGTATGAACTCTACTCTTCCTAATTCTTCTACCGACAATTAGGCATAATGATCCCCTCATGTGCTGCCATCAGTACGAAGTGAGGGAAAGGTGCTCATAAAACAGTAGAGAATGGACCACTTGATTGGGCAGTTTGTGTGCTCAGCTCAAGCCCAGTCCTGCATGTACATACCACTGCCATCTTACTGTGGAATGCTGCTGGGCCTGCTTAGCCTTATGACTTGGCAGATCTGACAGAAGCAGCACAGTGAAACCAGTTATAGATGCATGGGCACCTGCTATCCCCTTGCACCAGCAAATTTCTCAGTGCTTTGCTAAATTAAGTGAGTTCTCTGGGTGTGCTCATGGAATATAACCTTCTTGTGGAGTTCCCAGCCTTGTGCAGTTTACCATTGTGCACTCTGGGTACTCACAATTTCTTCTGGAAAATGTTTTCTAGGTCCTGTAGTTTCTTTCTATTATACTTTCTTCTCTCCAGTACTCTCCCTGCTGGGTTACATTGTGGTGACTAGAAACTAATGGTTTGCTGGAGACTAGGAGGGGAGATGGGACAGGTCCTGAAAGGGGCTAACATAGAAAGCAAAGAAGAAAGTGAGTGGGGCAAGGGGAGGAGCAGGTACAGGTGCAATGAGTTATTTTTGTTTGTTTGTTTGTTTGTTTGTTTTTGGTTTTTTTTTTTTGGGGGGGGGAAGGAGTTTGTTTCTGCAAACCCAAAGGGTTCCAGGGAATTTGAGGACTCAAGATTTATAAATACATCAATATAGATTGTCTCCATCTCAAATCTCATGCTCCTACTCTTTCCAATCTGGGTACTGGTATAGCAGATGTGCTGGTTAAGAATTTAATCTTTCCTTGAGTTCTACTCTTAACTTCTGTTTTGATTTCCAGCTTTTTGTAGGAATGAGGGTGTCCTTCTCTGTTGCTGAAGAAACTGTTACCTTCTACCTCAAATTGATAAAAATAAAAATATTTACTCCTCTCAGATTTTCCACAATTCATTGATCAATAGCCACCGAATTCTACAGTGCATATGCAGAACCTCTCAACATCTGGTATGCTACACCAGCCAGTGCATTCCCTTCTATCATCTCATCTCCTTTTATCATTGGTAAAAAATTTTTTGAGAGTTTTTTGTTATAGGGCGTGTGCGCTCGCCAGAAAGACAGAGAGCGACAGAGAGACAGAAAGCGAGAAATCACGCCCCAGTTGGGATGGCCACGCTGCAATCCCTTCTCCTCCATTCTCTTCTCAGGATCTTGGGCATGCACACACACGCGCCCAGCATGAGTTTAAGCCACCGGGTTTAGGACTCCAAACTGTGGTCGACTACATGGGAGTCCAGCAACATAGCCATTGCGCCAACTACTGGTCCGATCACTGGTAAAATTTTGACAATCACACATCCACAGCATGTCAGGGGCTATCAATATTTCATGAACCACTTGTGAAGTGGCCTTCATAGCCAGCAGGTCACCCAGCACCAAATTCAATTTTCAAATCTTTTTCAGACTATTCACCATTAGGTTTGGTTCCCTAGGAAACAGACTGTGAAGTGGATATTCTCATGTTGGGAATGTTCTCAAGAGTCATATATGTAAGTACTGAGGGGAGCAGAATTAAAAGAAGAGAAAAGAAAAGCCTAACTCTGATGTCTTTGCAACAGAGGCCTTGACTGAACCCACACAGAGGGCCTTTCAGGAATCTCAGATTAAGGGAAAGAGCCTTACCTCTGTATCCCTACATTGATCAGCCATTAGATGTGGGTTTCTTTGGAAAGGAGGTACAACCTTGGGTGAGAGGTTTCCCTTTGGCTGAGGGAATTTCTGGGGAAGGATTCAGATGTGTGTTTTCAGTTAACAATATTCCTGGCAGCCTTGGGTATGAGTACCTCAGTTCTGAAAGACAGCACTCTTTGCAGCTTATGTGAGGAACTGGCATCTATAACCCTCCTAGGAACCTTCTAGGGCCAACCCTGTAGCCTGGTGGTTAAGGGAGCTGGGTTCCACATGTTAACTGCAGTTTGAATCCCGGTCCCATTTGCTTGCATGTATAAAATCCTGAAAGGGTAGAGAAATGGAGGAGAAGGGATTATAGCATGACCATGTCCCATGGAGGAGTGCTTTCTCCCTCTACTGCTTTCTGTCTCTGTCTCTCTAACTAGTGAGCTCATGCATCCTCTAGCCAAAAAAGAGAGAGAGAGAGAGAGAGAGAGAGAGAGAGAGAAAGAAAGAAAGAAAGAAAGAAAGAAAGAAAGAAAGAAAGAAAGAAAAAAAGAAAGGAATCTGTTCTCTCTGACCTCAATCTATTCTATCCTCAGTTCCTCTGACTGTTAGCAACATAAAAAAATCAACCTCTTCAAGCAACACTCCACCTCAATTGTTACCCTTACCACTTACAAGACACCCTGACCTCTTGACGTTGACACACACACTCTTACCTCTGCCTCTCTTTGATCTTCTCTCCAACTATACTATACACAAAAATTCTCACAATTTTCTGTATACATTTATTACTTTAAAATATTTTCATGTCTAAAAGTTCTTTGCCTCATTTGTCTGCCTGAAAATTCCCTATTCATATTCTAAAATCAAATTAAAATGTTTTCCCTACAACACTGAAAATGCTTTTATCTGTAATAGAAAGAAGACAGTCTGCACTGAAATTTTCACTTGCTTACTTCATAGTTTACTACCTCATTTTTGACAAATCGCTGGCAAAATCTCACGTATCATGTTATTCAAAGTTAGGTAGCAGGGATGTCTACAACAAATAGACAAAAATGGAGTTAGGGGTTAGAGTAAATGAGGTAGAAGAGAAGGGGAAAGTATCTTCTCAGATAATTCATATTTTATTAGGAAAATTTTTTCCTACAATACTTGTAGTAGATTTTCTCCATATCGTATTGGACATAATTGGGTCGCATAACATTCCTAGATCATAGATTTAGTTGTTACATGATATGAAGGAATCTCTGTGTAATACCTCACTAGAATCAAAGTATATACACAGAGAAGAAGAGGTAGAAATAACTGGTGGATAGGCAGCAATATTTTCCCAAAGAAGCCCTCCATTCACTTCCCATTACGTAGTTTGATATGTTTGTTCACAGAGAAGCCACTGAGCTCAGACTATGAAATTCTCCTAGATATAGATCAGGTCATTCATTTTTAAATTTATATTATCTGTCATGGGGCCTATCCTATTATAAGTATATAATATTTTTTAAATGAATAGGTAATAAAAGTAAGACATAATCATTAAAGACATCATTTTGAAAACCATTGGTCCAGAAGAACTGGGAAAATTATCTGGTTCACAGTAAAAAATAAGCTGCTGTCTGTTTTTTCTCACTACTGTAAAAATGCTAGAGTGCTTTCCTTTTGATCTGTTACTCCCCAGTCCCATATTTTCCATAGTCAGTCATATTTTGCTCAATAACGTTTAAAATGTAAATTTGTGTAATGACACTGCATTTTAGAAAATTTAGCTATCCTTAAGCAGAACCAAGATTCAGTTTTAGAGGATAAAATTTCTATTATTCATGGTGTCATCATAATTTCATAAGTATTATGTAAAGTTGAATCATGGGCATTAGAATATTCTCCTGAGATGCTAGGAGACTGAGATACTGAAAGTTACAACATAAAATCAAAAGTTTTAGCCTTATATTTAAAGGTGATCTAAAAGTTTAAAACTAAAAATTGCAATACAATATTCATTAAAATCAAATACTAGTTTATAAATTCCAAAAAATTCTTCAAATAATGTTATCTCTTTTTATCCTCAAAGAAATTATGTAAAAGGAATAATTCTTTGTTTTACATTTTAACCATTATTACAATTATGTCATGTGTTATTCTACAAACATTATACAGTTACTTATACTTTAGGTAATACATTTGTCAGAAGAAAAAAATTTAAGGTGCTTTGTGCTCTAGTAATTTCCATTTTTTTTTATTACATTGAAACAAGTGTTCAAAGAGATAGAGAATGGAATAATAAAAATAAGTGAATACTTTAGCCTCATTTGATTTAAGTAGGATATTTTATTTCGATAATGCAAATATACCTTTTGTTTACACTGTACAGATAGTAAATGTATAGTCTTGGGACACTTTGAATAATTTCTGATTATAAATCCAGAAACCAATTATTTCAAACACAATGATTTAACAATTCCATTAAGAACTCGAGATACAATTCAACTGTGGGAATTCGCTATTTTCCAATTAGATAAAGAGTAATGGAACCAAGTTTTGAAGTAGAAAATTACATCATCAATACAGATGTAGAAGTTTTGTTAGTGCTAAATTATCTTGATTAAAGAGTTTTGTTACTAAAAGAGGTAAAAGACAACAAAGGTCAATATCAAAGACAAGGGAGTCTAGTGTCAGAATCAAAATCAAGCATGATTTAAAAAAATGATAAATGTTGGCAAAACTGTGGTGAAAAGTGAACTCTCTTCCACTGTTGGTGGGAATATAAATTGGTACAGGCACTGTAGAGAACAATATGGAGGTCCCTCAAAAACCCACAAATAGAACTATCATATGATCCAGCAATTCCACTTCTGAGTATCTACCTAAAGGATAAGAATACAATCAGTTGGAAAAACACTTGCACATTCATGTTTGTTGTGGCATTATTCATTAGTGCTAAGACATGGAACCAACCTAAATGTTCATGAACAGATGAATGGATTAAAAAAGTGTGGCACATATACACCATGGAATACTACCCAGGCATAAAAAAATGACAGGATCCTGGCATTTTACAAATGTGACTAATATGGAAGATTTACTGCTAAGCTAAAAAAGCCAGACTATGAAAAAGAGGCATTCTTTGTCTCCACACATATACCAGATGTCTGCACTCTATGGCGAAAACTGAAAGATCAGAAGATATAAAAGCTTGAGAACAATTGTGGATACTAGAGACAGTGTGGGAGGAAGACGGTAAATGGGAGCAGATGATAGGAGGGGAATCAAGGGGAAAAAGAAAGAATCAAAACATTTAAGGGAGACAAAAATGGAAAATTATCTGCTGATGATAATGTGTATGGTAATATCCTGAACTGGACTAATATGCAGTGTTTTCATGTTGGAAAAAAAAAGTTAAAGAGAAAATAGTTATACATGAAGAAGTTAAAAACTTAGCTCTATATGAAAAAGTTGATGCTTTACAATAGCATTATTCTACTAAAGGTTGACTTGTCAAAAATATGAAATAGAAGAAATGCATCTTTCAATTATACAGAACTCTCCTTCTTAAATAAACTAAAGTCAAACAGACAAACAAAATCTTTGTTATAACCAGAATCAGCACATCTGGGAGCTTGTTGTTTTTGTTTTTTTATTTCCCACATGGCATGTGAGCTCACTAGAGAAAGACAGAAAGACAGAGAGAGGAAAAAAGCACCCTGAGTGGAGTGTGGTTATACCACAATCCCATCTCTTTCATTTCTCCATCCTGTTTGTATTTGGGACATGCATGTACACATGCCTGGTGTGGTTTTCAAGGTGCTGAATCTGGGATTCAAACCGCATGACTGGCCATGTGTAATCAGGCTCTCTTTTAACCACTAGGCCATGGAGCCAGCCCCACATCTGGGAGTTTTACTAGAATTCTATAGCCAATGGACATAAGAAAAATTCCTGGATTAATATCATTAGTAAGGAACAACAGCAGATACAAGAAATACTAGATCTTTGTATAAGGGAAAAAGAAGAAACAGGTTTAATGACTCTTGTCCTATTAGCCAAGGGGTGTTGCCTGGGAAGTCTCAGTTTTCGTTGCTATCAAGATTAGTGTTCTTCAGTACAGAAAGTGGTAGTACAGATGCCAGAGATGAGACCCTGACACTAATTCTACCAATTTTGTTTTCCAGTTCTAGGGTTCTTACAGCTTGAAATATATCAACATGGTCATTGTTTGGAGACCTATCAAGAAAAAAAAAAATAACCACAACTACATTATTTATTTCATGTACCTTTCTCATGTCTAGGAAAGTAATATAGATGTAAGACATGAGGTATTTTTATAACAATTGGTTGCCTTAAACAAAATTAGCCTTTTAGACTGATAGCTCTATTAAGCAGAATTACTCAAAATTGATCTTGGGAGAGAGAGACAGCACCTGAGTGAGTAAAGAGACATAATTGTCTTAGAAATGAAACTTCTCCTGAGTGGTAGAATAGTCAGCTATGAGGAAACTTCCCTGGGGTTAGATCTCTACCTACATTTTTACAGGAAACTAAGACTAATGAAAAGATATCGATCTGGAAATTATTGTAGCCCTTCAGCAATTCCTCTAATTCCTTTGGGTTTTATTTTTTCAGATAGAAAAACAAAGAACTCGATGGTCTAAAAATCCATCAATATTTAACATTCGGAGAGCCCTTTTTCATACTGTTCTCCCCCTTTGTCCGGTTTCATGCTCAAATTGCCTTTTGTATTCCCTACACTTCATCCTGAGTAAGTCTTCCTGCTGTTTCTTGTCATCTCTGCCAAGCAGGAGATATCTCTAGAGACCATTAGTCAGAGATACTACATAATTATCATCAATACCAGACAGCAGGCCTTTAGAAAACAGGAAAGCAACAGTCATTGGACTGAATTGAATGAGCAAGAAAAAAATCAACAAGGCAAAAATGTGTATCACTCTGGACTATTACCTTTGTTTTTCTATATTTTCCTGTTCCTTCTCCACCTCACCCCCACAACATCTGGAAGACTTCCAGGAATGGTTTGTCCAAATTATTTAGCAATGATGAATCATAAGAGCTTCCTGTCCTCACCTTCTGACTTGGGAAGTATTAATAATTCTTGGCAAACCGATTAGCTAAATACACAGCGTGCCAGTCTCCAACCTTTGTGTTGCCAATAGTGCTTTCACTTGCGGTGCTTATGTATGTTGTAAACTATGTGTATATATATATATATATATATATATATATATATATATATATATGTTTATGTTTGTATACTTTTTCTGTTTCATTCAGCTTTAAGGAGAAGTCGAAGCTTTCCTGCTTCTGCTAAAATATCACAGGACTGATAGCTGTGACATTTAATGGTATTTAAAGAGAGAAATTACCTGTACCAGAGAGAATTAAATGTACATGATTCTAAATTTAGGGTGAATATTATTATTCCTCTTCCATAAAAAAAAAAAACCTCAGTATTTTCCACTGCCATTGAAATGAGTCCAAATACTGACTGTAGTCATTTCTAGGGGCCTTAGTTCAGTCTTTCCATTTAACACCAGATAGTCCTTTCAGATTATAGAAAGAGGAGAGAAAACCAATGTAGCTAGTAGTTTAATGAAAAGGAGTTTTAATATGTGAAGGTCAACAAATGAGTCACACATCAGAAAAGGGGGAAGTGAGGAAACATTAATTTATGGACCAGAATATTACCACAGTACCCTACTATTAGGCACAAAAATAGAAGTGAGTATTATGAATTGTTATTTCCATGCCCTAAAAGCTTGGCAGTACACAGGATATTGAAAAGCTATATTTGTATTTAAAAAATGATCATTTCTAAAACAGTCAAAAGTGAAATAAACTGGTATTTATTAGGACATGGTTATGTACTAAGAAACCCGACAGAATATATATTTGGTGTCTTATCCTATCCAGTAATACTCTGGCAAACATTAGGTATCCAGGATTCATTTGTTTGTTGAAGGATCTTCAATTAAAGAGAGAGGTTTTTTGTTTAGTTTAGTTGTTTTTTTGGGGGGGGGAGGGGGGCTATAGGAGCGTATACTCGCCAGAGAGATAGAGACAGAGAGACAGAAAGTGAGAAGTCACTCCCGGGCCGTGGGGAGGGATGACCACACTGCAATCCTTTCTCCTCCATTCTCCTCTTGGGATTTTGGGCACACCGCTGGCATGAGTTTTAAGCCATTGGGTCCGGAACTTGAATAGCTGGCCACATGGGAGTCCAGCGAGGCAATCATTATGCATCTGCTGGTCCCTGAAGGGCCTTCAATTAAAAAGATTGAATTCAATTAAACCCCATGGTCTTGTCTAATTCTATCTATATAGAGTATATTTTCAAATTGCTGCTTTATAATGCCTTGAAATGCTTCAACACTGAGTGTATGTGTGTATGTGTGTGTGTGTGCGTGTGTGTGTGTGTGCATGTTTATGGACAGGATCTTGCTGTAGTAATCCTCTTGCTTCAGCCTTTCAAGTGGCTGAAACTACAGGTATGCACCAACCATAACTGGTCCTTAAGGTTGTACTGAGAATCGAACCCAGGCATCCATGTGGCTTCACTCTGCCAAGTCACAGCTTCAGTAGCTGTGTCAGTGCTTCAACATTTTAAAGTTGTCTTAACAAAAGCTACAACTTTTTGGACTCTCAACTATTAATATATGTGTGATATTTATAGAGAAATAAAAAAGAAAAATAAAAAGAGTAGCTAAAGTTTTTTACTGGTTAAAAATACTGGAAAAAAATCTACTCACTTGTTTATCAAGCAAACGTTTATTAGGTATTTCTGTGTCCTGTGTAATGTTCTAGAAACCAGAGAGAAAACATGGCACAAGTTAAGCAGAGACACATCTGTCAACAAAGCATTCAAATGCAATATGCTGAGTGTGAGCAGTATGCACAGGTGCTATAAGATCATGGCCTGGGGAGGAGAGAAGGCCTGGTTGCCTGTCATCAGCTTTCCCCATCACCACACTTGTTTTCTGCGGTGTCACTAGTAATTTGCAAAAACAAAGAAAGCACTGCAAACCCCACCACTCGTAAATCACTCCCTTTTGGTACATTTCAAGATAGATTTAGGTTTATTTTTAATATTCTTACTTGGACTCATTTTCCTTTTGATGTTTTCTTGGATGGGGCAGATGAGTAGGTGTTAAAACTAACAGGAAGGGATTGCATAGGACCTTTTCTCATCCTTTTTTTTATGTCACTGCAAAAACAAAGTACTTTAATAGCAGAGAAAGAAGAAAATCCATTTCAAAGCTGCGATTTCAATAGTTTTCTTTTTAATTTTGCCTATAATAATTTTTTAAAAGCATAAAGGCAAGTGTGCAAAATGTGACTTTTGGAAGGATTGTGGCCATAGAAAAAAGAACATGTCATTCATGAAAGTATTTTATGCTGGAGAAAAGCTGAGATCCACTGACATACAAGATTCAGGGTACACTGGGGTCGGCCCTGTGACTAAGTGGTCATGACTGACCACTTACTTCAAGTCCTGGCCCTAGTGTCTTGAAAAACATACAAAACATACCAAGCATATGTGTATGCATGCCCCAAACCTAACAGAATAGAGAAATGGGGGAGAAGGAATTGTGGCATGACCTTGCCCCATTGGAATGGTGCCTTATCCTTCTCCTTCTCTCTCTCTCTCTTTGATGAGTGCACACATCCTCTGGCTTATTAAAAATTAAGAAAGATTTAGTATATACTATAGAGAGAAAGGGTATTTGAGGAGTTTGAGTTTATCAATGAAAATGTTTTGAGCAGGTTATGTATATGATCAGATATGCATGTTAGATCAGTCTCTCTTCTGGATGCATAGAATTTAGTTTTGTGTTGGTTAAAAATGGCAGAAAGAATGTAAATATAAATATTTCTGCCAGGGGCCAGCAGATAGAGTAGTGGTTAAGGTAGTGGACTCCCACACAACTGACCGTGGTTTAAATCCTGAACCCAGTGGCTTGAACTCACACTGGGAGCATGTGCACATGTGTCCAAAAAACTGAGAAGGAATTGCATCATGACCATCTGTCGGCGTCACTTCTGAAGAGACGACACGACAGCCGGTTCTTCCTCACGGAGTCTTTATTCACAGGTTTCCTTTACTTTTTTCTTTCCTTTCTTTCTCCTCTCTCCCTCCTTTTACTCCCATATATATCGGATCCTCCCGAACGGCCCCGCCTGCAAGTTCCTTTGCCTGTAGGAGGCAAGTACTGGAGACACGCCTCCCTATGCAGCCAGCGGTGTTATCTTGGCTCCGCGGCCAAAGGCGGCGGCCAACAGTTCCCCCTTTTTGTTTTTGTCAGGAGAAGGTAGAGGTCACGGGCCCCAGATGTGGTGGACTTGCTTACTGACCTGTGGAAGGGCCCAGGGGCATTCCCCAGGTCAGCCTGTCCGATGCCTTTTTATGGGGATGGGTGTGTTGTCGGCATCAACCCATATGCACCCGGACTTGCCTTCCTCCAGGTCCCATCAAGGGCCCCCGGAGTGCAGTGCTTTGCCTCGCATCCTGAGCTGATAGGGGTTTACTGCATCTGGGCCAGCCAAGCTGCGGGGAAGTATCCTTCTTCAATAGCTGCAAATGCTTGTACGAGGAAGGCGCGGTCGCGATTGCGTTGGGCCCTCAATCTGCACAGACAGAGAAGGCAACCCCCACATAGAAAGACAAGAAGGGGGCCACGGGACCCCATCCCTGCCCACTCCTTAAGATGGAGCGCAGCTTGAGAGATCCACGCAGCTATCCCGCTGGCGAAAGCAGCATCAACTCACGTTAAGTTAGTGTGGATGGTGCTCCACCGGAGCTCCTCAGAGAGGGTATCAAAGCTCTGATTCCAGGGACCTGTGAGCTACTGGGAAAGTCCATCGTTGTTCAGACTGAGCCCCCTGGGGGAGCGTCAGTGTCCCCAGGAGGAGAAGGCATCCCCAGGCCATCATCAGGGCTCGGTGTATCAGCAGGCAGATTCTCCTGGGATGGAAGGCGTCGTACCAACCTCTCTGGGACCCACACCGGGTCTGGTTCGTCCTGTGGAAAAACACAAACAGATCCTCTCGACCAAACCAACACAGGGTCTGGTCCCCTCCAGCGCCCCGTGAGGACGTCCTTCCATTTTACTTTTCCCTGTTTGCTCAGCCCCGGTGCATGGTGCCTGTCGGCAGCCGAGCACCCTTGGGAATCGAGCTGAAAAAAATTGAGTGTTAAGAGTGCTATTGCGATGCGGTCTTTTGGGGAGTGACCTTTGCTGACTCCCCCTTTTTGTTTTTGTAGGAGCTCCTTGAGGGTGCAATGAGCGCTCTCTACTATACCTTGACCTTGAGGGTTATATGGTAGGCCATGTGTGAGCATGATTCCCATGTGGTTGCAGAATTGTGAAAATGACCTGGCTGTATAACTGGGGCCATTATCCGTTTTAAGCTGTTGAGGCTGCCCCCAGGCTGCCCAGGCATTGAGACAGTGACTTATGACATCTTTTACCTTTGCCCCTGTATGGGCAGTAGCATGAATGACGCCTGAACAGGTATCCACCGAAACATGGACATACTTAAGTGTCCCAAATTCTGGGACATGTGTGACATCCATTTGCCAGAGGTGGAGTGGTTTGAGGCCCTTGTTTTTATAGGGGAGGATTGCATTGCAACATTCTTTTATACACCGTTCAAATATAAGCTGTTTAACCAAAGGCATGACTGCATCCGCATCACCAAACATCCTGCCTGCCGTGTCTATCATTTTGGCCAAGAAATCAGAGAAGGGTTCTGTGGGGCCCTGAGTGATTTTTGTAAGGTTGGCCTGTGGTTCCCCTTTGTTGGGAAGCATTTTCCAGGCCTTGATGGCTATTGTATTGATGTGATCGTAAACTGCCTGAGGGTATCCTGTTTGTTGATTAGCGAACCTGCCCTGTCCCATATACGTATCCACATCCCACGCTGCCTGCCCTGTGGCCCTGTTCCGGGTGGCTTGAGCTTGCGCCCCCTCAAGGTAAATGGCTTTCCAGTCAAGATACTGACCTGGGGACAGGCAAGTCCTCGCAAGCGTTCCCCAATCACTGGGTGTCATACAGTACCGCTGTAAAGTCTCAGTGAGGCCGAGAGTAAAAGCTGCACCATTCCCGTATGTCTTTACGGCCTCTGCTAAAGCCTTGATGGTCTGATTATCTAGGGGCTCATGATATCTATTCCCAGCATTATCTGCAAAAACGGGAAATGCCTGAATAGGCCCAAGCTGTCTGGCCTCCCGCCAAGCCCCTGGGCAGAAAGAAGCTCCACCCTCTGGGTTCTCCTTTTGTGGGGTGGAGGGATTATGAGGGGGAGGAGCCGTGGGTAGAGGCCGGTCTTCCTCCTCCTCCTCGGCAACCTCCCAACCTTTAACTTCCTCAACTAATTGTCTTACTTCGCGATCATCATCTTCCCAGCAGGCTTCTGCCATCCTGGCGGCCCCATTCTCTTCCTGAGAGCGCTGCTCCCGGAGGGACTCCAACACCTCCTGCCCCTCCCTCACCTTCCGTACACATCTTTGATCCTCAAGGCATGCTCGGACAAGCCTCCAGAGCGGCCTAACCCCTCCAGAAAGCCTATCGTCCTCCGCAGCCAGGTCTAGGTCCCTGCCTAGTTTGTCCCAGTATGTGGGCGTGAGCTGCCCCGAATGGAGGAACCAGGGGGCCACGTCATCCACCTGATCTATAAAGTACTGACGTGTTTTATCCCTCAATTTAAGCCCTTTCAACTTTAGGAGCTCTCTGAGCGCCTTGACCATCGGCTGGGATGGCCCAGCCCCCATCGTCCTTGTTCTCTTTATTCCTTACTTTTAGCCAATGGCTTCAGTCTGCCTCTTTCCCGAGGTTATTATCCACCTCTTTACCGAGGTCTTGTACCCGCCTCTTTACCGAGGTCTTTTTTTTTTTTTTTTTTTTATCCGCCTCTTTCCCGAGGTCTTCCACCTCTTTCCCGAGGTCTTGAATCCGGGACCCCCGCCCGGTACTTACCAGCTAGCTGCCCTGTAGACTCGGAGGTTCTGAACCTTCTCCGGGCCTTCCTCACACAGTCTTTATCCACAGGTTTCCTTTATCCGCCTCTTTGCCGAGATCTTCTTTCCGGGACCCCCGCCCAGTACCAGCTAGCTGCCCTGTAGACTCGGAGGTTCTGAACCTTTTCCTCTTTCCGCCTCTTTACCGAGGTCTTTTACCTTTTTACCCCGTACGTCTTCCCCGTACGGGCCACCACTTGCCGACGTCACTTCTGAAGAGACGACACGACACCCGGTTCTTCCTCACGGAGTCTTTATTCACAGGTTTCCTTTACTTTTTTCTTTCCTTTCTTTCTCCTCTCTCCCTCCCTTTACTCCCATATATATCGGATCCTCCTGAACGGCCCCGCCTGCAAGTTCCTTTGCCTATAGGAGGCAAGTACTGGAGACTCGCCTCCCTATGCAGCCAGCGGTGTCATCTTGGCTCCGTGGCCAAAGGCGGCGGCCAACAACCATCACCTTGAGGGATGATTTCTCACTTTCTCTCTCTCTATCTCTCGGGCAAATGCATACACCCTATAGAAAAAAACGTGTTTTTATGTTTGTTTGTTTGTTTTTTGTATAGCTGCAGGCATAAATGAAGCACTTGGTGTTTTGGAAAGTGAATCCAGAGAAACGGGAACAGATGTGAAATATATTACAATGGTAAAATGGATATATTGGTAGCCAATGGATTTAGGCTCAAGTTTCTTACTTTTGGGTTTGAGTTGAAAATATCAAGACAAATTTAAGGCAGGAAGATAATGCTGATGAAGTTTGAGAAATGGTAGAGTTTTTTTTTTTTTTTTTTTTTGGAGAGGTTTTTCGCTATAGGGCGCGTGCGCTCGCCAGACAGACAGAGAGAGACATAGAGACAGAAAGCGAGAAATCACCCCCCAGGGGGGATGGTCACGCCGCAATCCCTTCTCCTCCATTCTCCTCTCGGGATCTTGGGCACGCACGCACACGCGCCCGGCGTGAGTTGTAAGCCACCAGGTCCGAGACACGAACCGCGGTCGACTACGTGGGAGTCCAGCGACATAGCCATTACGCTAACTACTGGTTCCCAAGTTTGAGAAATGGTAGAGTTTGAGATACTTCAGAAATTGATGCAAGTGAATGTACAGATTTACATAAAGCATTCAGTATTAATGTATGGTGATAAGGACAGTGGTATTGTCTTGAGGGTTTAGGAATGCACTCTGGGGGGACCAGCAGTTAGCGTAATGGATATGTCACTGGACTCCCATGTAGTAGCCTGCGGTTTAAGTCCTGGACCCGGTGGCTTAAACTCATGCTGGGCACGTGTGCGTGTGTGCCCAAGATCCCGAGAAGAGAATAGAGGAGAAGGGATTGCAGCATGGCCATACCCCCTGGGGGTGATTTGGTGATTTCTCACTTTTTATCTCTCTGTCCCTATCTGTCTCTCTGGTGAGCCCACGCACTCTGTAACAAAAAACTCTCAAAAAAAAAAAAAAAAAAAAAAAAGAATGGACTCTGGGTAAACTGACCATTTGAATGACTAGAAAAAAAGTGACATTTTGACTAGTCTGGAAAGAGATCTGATATAAGAGCAAACACCAGGAGCAAATTAAAGAAAAAAAAGATGGGAAGATTTAAAGAAAGGGATTGTCAGTGATGACAATCAAACACAGCTAAGAAGACAAGCTGATATGACTGAAAAGTGCCAGGAGGTTGTGTCAGTTAGGAATCACTGTTTCTAATAGTGAGAAGAAAATTATTAAGATACTATGGAAAGAAGTAATATTTCAAAGGGTTGAATAGTTAGTGAAAGATGGTAAAGCTGAGCCATCAGGTGAAGCAATTTCTGGAATTTTGCTTTCCTGAGATATTCCCTGGAGTGACACCTTAGGTATCTTTCTCATTCTCCATTCCTTTTTAATATTTGTCACTTGTTTCCTAGGATTAATCAACAGATATGGTAGACCAAGCAAGTATTTTCATTACTCCAAGTGTTTTATTTATTTTCTTTCTTTCTTTCTTTCTTTCTTTCTTTCTTTCTTTCTTTCTTTCTTTCTTTCTTTACTACAGCAGCAACTTACTGAAATAAGACCACCTTCCAAGCAAAAGAAGAACCTTTTTGTTTTTGTCCAGGGCATATGAGTCAGCCTGTATGTCTCCTATAGTCTCAAAATAAATTCTCAAGTAAAATGTGTAGGGGTAGAGACCAGTCAAAGAAGAACATTTAATGCGTTGTGGGTGCAACATTTGATATATAGTGCCACAGTCTAGGCAGTTAACATTTTTTGTCATGAACAAATCTGAGGGGTTTAACAAAATAATGGCTTAATTCTCATCCACACAAAGCCTCCTTGTGTGGCTCTCCACCAAAGGCGATAGAGGTCTTCAAACTTGTTTCATGCTACTAACTCTATCTTCAACAAGTGATTTCAAGATCGCCATTACACCATTAAGTCAACAGGAGTGGGTTTAGAGAGTGAACATGGATCACAACCATTTTTTTAATGTCTCAGTCTAGAAATAACATACTACTGCCACCTGTTTTCCATTGGCAAGAACTAGTCATGTGACTCTATTTATATGCAAGGATGTGGGAAAAAGTTTAGCAACTAGAATATAGTTCTAGTTACCTTGGAAGAAAGAGTGGGTTTGGTGAACACCTAGTCAGTTTCTACAAGAATCTACCTTTCTGGTCATCATAAGTATCTTTCCCTCCTTCTCCATACATAGAAAGATTCTCTCTTTCCCCAGGAAGAAGCCTCGAGTTTCCACTAGACATATCCAGTCCGAAGCATAGGATCTCTAGTGATGCATGGTCCTTTACATCTAACACAAATGAGGCTCCTTGTGTTCTGGTAAACTATGAGACAAAAAGACAAATAACCTGGTTTCCATACCACAGCTAACTTAAAAAAAATGTTGGATCAGAGACACAATCTTAATAGCCATCGCTAAATAGAAGGGAACACATGAGAGCACACAGTAGTCCTTGGTGTTTTCAATTATGAAATCCCGATGAACAGACATTAAGTACAGATCCTGATCTCTGGGATGAAGTACTTCTGTAGCCCCTATTGCTACCCTCTGAGAGACTCTACTTTGTCCATGATTTTCCTTGGTGACATAAAAAGCAAACATTGGAAGCATACTACCCTAAGTTGAAAAATAGTCATTGTAGCTTTCTTTCTACACAATGATTGTTGTAAGGCTCTCTGAAAAGTTGCATTTTTTTCAGATTAATGTTTTGATTCCTTTCAAAATATAATCCCCTTGAAAAACTAGTAGACTCCGATCGACATTTTTCCATATGCCAGTGACCTCCTTATAGTTCTTCCATAGTCATTGTTCTCAAATTTTCTTTATTTCTGTTCTCACTCACAACTTACTTCTTTCTCTAGATTTAATGAAGGTTCTCTTCTCAAGGCTATCAGATTTGAATGCAGAGGCTATATCCTTAACATGAGTTTTGTTATAAGGTGGAGGAGCTATGTTTAACTGATAAATCTAAGTAGATCTTTATTGATCAAAGCTTTTTGTACTCTCATACACACATGAAACCCAGAAGCCCCTGTTTCTTTTTCAGAACTGTAAGACTATAAATTTCTGAACCCTACTCTACTTCATTTATATTGAAAATAGACATCATATATATATATATATATATATATATATATATATATATACACACACACATACATATTTGACCAAATATAGTTATAGCTATTGACAACCCACACTATTACAGTTTTGATTTTCAACCTGATTTCCTCAGTGAGATCTGGTCTACCTCTTACTTGTTGCAGCAACATTTTTATCAAATGTCTTACTTGTATAAAACATATCATCTTTCTACTTTCTGATGTTAGGTTCCTTGCCATCTCACTTCTACTCCATTGTCCAGTTAAAATTTTTAAACTTTTGTTATAAAGCACTCCAGTTCAAGGTACTAATTTCTGTACTATTTATATTAGATTAAGTCAAATTCTCAGAGCATTGACCCAATCAAAACTTAGTACTCATTCTTGTTAGAGTTCAATAAGTTCAGCATTGGAGGACTTCATGCTATTAGGTCACTTGGAGACCTAGGATTTTTCCTCACTGAGATTTAGCTTGTGTATGATCACTCTTTAGAGGTGAGATTGACACTCAAAATTCAGTTTGGATATCAAGGCTATTGATGCCACACTTACACACAAACACACCAAGAGAGTTTTGTTTGTTTGTTTGCCTTTTTCTCACACAATGAGAGTTTCTGAGGAGCTCAGGACAGTCTTCCAAGTAGTAACAAAATGGTTTGAGAGAGCAGAGAAGGGTGATTGGCACAGGTTTTCAAGTGGTTAGAGGATTAGGTGGTAGTGGGAATCCCTCATGTGGGATGAGCCATTTATGGTTTCAACTTCCCACTAGAATCAGAAGAGAGAACAGCTATGTTTTCTTAATAGTTTGTCCCAATGTGGAGCAAAGGGGAGAAGAAGGTGAAGGTTGAGAGTTTTCAGGATTCAAACATCTGAAATTGAGTCAAACTCTATTATAAGTCTCCTTTGGATGTCACCTCCAAGGATACTGGGAAAGGGGTTGAGTAAGGAGGTTCTTACATTGGAGTAGTCTACAAAACAGATCTAGAATTCCTCTTTATAACTTCCACTTATAGTCCATTGACCATGACTTGTCATATGCCTCATCTCTTTCACTGTATTGCAAATAAAAAAGGTTAAAATGCCTTCATCCTGTGGGCCCAGAGGAAATGCATGTTGGCTTTATGTATACTTAGGTGGCCCAATATGCTCAGTTGTTTGATGTAATTATTAATATTTTGAAATATTAGCAGGGATGCTAACAACTCAGTTTGTATGAGTGATAACTAAGCAGTTTTATGAATACAGATTAACAAAATTGTTTCACAGCTCTTCATTCCATGAATATTATGCATTTATATGCTACTGGGGCAAAGAAAAAGGCATGAATGTAAAGATGTAATTATTTTTTTTTTCTTTTTTTTTTTCTTTTTTTTTTTTTTTTTTTTTTGGAGAGGTTTTTTCGCTATAGGGCGCGTGCGCTCGCCAGACAGAGAGAGACATAGAGACAGAAAGCGAGAAATCACCCCCCAGGGGGGATGGTCACGCCGCAATCCCTTCTCCTCCATTCTCCTCTCGGGATCTTGGGCACGCACGCACACGCGCCCGGCGTGAGTTGTAAGCCACCGGGTCCGAGACACGAACCGCGGTCGACCACGTGGGAGTCCAGCGACATAGCCATTACGCTAACTGCTGGTTCCCAAAGATGTAATTATTTTGAGCACTTCAAATTTCCTAAATATATTGTCCTATGCAATATGTAGGTAGGTTGTGTTTTCTCTGTGACAGAATAATTATACAAAAATAATAGTCAAAATTATATCTTGTAAATGAGAAAATCATAAACCATGTTCAAACCATAATGGATCTTCTCTTATTGACCTAACACAACTTCCCCAGAGCGTGGTTCATAATTAATGGTAAAACTATGTTTGTTCAATAAATAAATGAGTAGGTGAAGAAACAGATAAATGGCTGCATGGGGTAGATGTAATTGGCAAATGTGCTCATTATAACATGCTGCTTCTCTTTTCCTTTTGTTGGACCAAAGAAATAACTCTCAGTGAACTAGAATTAGTTGGAAGAATAAAACACAGTATTTGATATCAAAACAACTTAGCTTAATGACATTGTTTCTAAACCAATTCACTGTGTGATGTACAAGTTAGTGAATCAATGTGAACCTCATTTTCCTGAAGTGTAACACTTAAATAGAGTTGTTATGTAAATTAAGTAATGAAGCAATACAAAATGTCTGGAATATTTAACATGGTTATAAATATCAGTTTCTTTATAATTGCTTTTCTATACATCTGATTTTCTACCTCAGGAATATTCTGCACATCCTTGGCTACCCAAACCCACATCCACCCACCCCTACGCACACTCACACACAGAAACCACTAAAAATATCATGAAAATGTCTGAAATAAGTACGACCATCCTGATTATGTATCTGTGAAGCAAGAACAAAGTTTTAAAAATTTTTTACATAACGTGATTTTAAATTATTTGTAAGAAATTTCTTCCCCATAATTGTTTGTTTTAATACCTTCTTATAATTTTCTGAACGAAATTAATATTCCCTCTGCTGTTCTTATAAGTGCCCCTGACTATTCCAAATCCTTTAAATGTCATCAAGAGACATAAGTATTTTGTGACTCTTTTCTCCGCTAAGTCTTACTAACTTAGAGGCCCCTCCCAAATCCAGTCTTTTCTCTTCTAGTTTGAAATATAAATCTCTTACTTCAATACTCAAGAATTTTAGATCCTAGGGAACCAGCAGTTAGCATAATGGCTATGTTGCTGGACTCCCACGTAGTCGACTGCGGTTCGCGTCCCAGACCCAGTGACTTAAAACCTACACCGGGCACGTGTGCGTGCGTGCATGCCCAAGATCCTGAGAGGAGAATGGAGGAGAAGGGATTGCGGCGTGACCATCCCCCCTGGGAGGTGATTTCTTGCTTTCTGTCTCTGTCTCTCTCTGTCTGTCTGGCGAGCGCATGTGCCCTATAGCGAAAAAAAAAATCTCTCCAAAAAAAAAAAAGAATTTTAGATCCTATGCAAATTTTCAGGTAAGAAAGATGGAATTTTTAGACCCATTGTTTTACTACTAAGAGCATTTATAATTCAGCTAAATTCTATTAATTACAATTTCATGATTTTTCATTTGTGTTTTCATTAAAGACATTTGGGATTTGAGTAAATTAGGGAAATACACAGCAACAGCAGAGAGAAAATATGCATTTTATAAACAAAGATAATAGGAAAGAAACACAGATCCAAAACATTACTACAAATTAGATCAGAGCAATAGAATATGCTTAGGCAAAGAGAGAGATTCTTCTGTCCTTTTATTTTCAATAATTCCAATTTCAGTAAAAAGAAAAAAAGTGAAAGAGTCCTTTGAGTGCATGCATCAGAGAAACAAACAATGCATTTCAGAATTGAAATGAGTCAAGACTTCATCTTAAATCAGTGGAGATGAGAAGATCTTTCTGATGAGCGGTATTTTTCTAGCATTACCTGACCTGTTCTATTTTGTTATTTACCTATGATGCATCTTTGATGTATACACTCAGTTTTAGCTTCTGTGTATTTGCAAAATTATAGAAAGTTAAGTAACACCCAATTAATATTTTGCACAATATTATCTATGACATGCTGAAATTTAAATATATTTGAATGGTCAACTATGTAGAGGATTGATGGGAAAATTTTAATGCCATGGCATGTTCCCACATCAAACAACAACAAGAAAAAAAACAAGTATTTCTTTAATCTCTAATCCCATGGTGATTGTTTTCTCTCAGTCTCTTTCTTTCAAAAGATTTCTTGATTACCTCCAAACTGTTCATTTAAAAAAATCAACCTCCAGGACCAGAAGACAGCATAATGATTACTTTGCTGGATTCCCATGTAGTCCACTACAGTTTGAGTCCTGGACTTGGGGGCTTAAAACTCATGCCAGCACACGTGTGTGCATGCCCTGAAAAAATCCTGAGAGAAGAGTAGAGAAGGGCATGGCCAATCTCCTAAGTGGTGATTTCTCACTTTCTGTCTCTCTGTCTCTCTCTGGCCAGCTCACGTCCACTATTGCAAAAATCTCTCTCTTTAAAAAAAATAAAAAGAAAAAAGAAAAAGAAAAGAAAAAACAAAACAAAACCAAAAAACTCCCCCTTTTTGCCCTTTATTGCTCCTTTCTTATTTATTAGCCTCATTCTCATTATCTTTCTTTCTCTTAATATTGATCTTGTATTTGAACTAGCAATATTCATATCACCTCCAAATATCACAGGAGAGAGCCTAGATTTTGTGAAAAAAGAAGCTTATATTGGGAAGATTCTCTAAGAAAAAGTTTACAAATTTATCATAATTAGTCAGAGCTTTAAAAGTGAAGGACCTTGATATCTGAGATTTACTGGCTTCATGATAAACACTCTCATTATGGTTAGTCCACCCCAGATCTGTTCTTCTCCATTGGTTTCTCTTTATATATTTACTAGTAAAGAAAATGTAACAGGGTTTCTACTATTGTTATTCAGCACCCTGTTTGCACCAACTATGAGGCAGGCAGTTTTATAAAGAAGCAGCTGTGGACTTCACAGAAATTCTGAGACTAAATTCTTAGAAAATTGGATCTAGATGAGATTCTGTGCTATGCAGTCAATTGTTTGGCATTGCAACTTCTACTTTGAAATAATAGAAGTTGGACACAAGGAAGTATGGATAGAGAGAGTTGACATACAGGAAGCCATTATTGTGTTTCTTGTGGTGAAAATTAATATATAGGTATGACAGGAATTTTGGAAGCAGTTTCCAAGAGTAAGTTAACAGATACATCAACTTATTTATTTATAATTGGTTGATCTTTAACCCTCCTATTCTTATTGCTTGAGAAGCAGTATGAAGTGATATAAAAACTGCAGACTTTGAAATTAAATCGACCTCAGTGAAAACCTTGAGTCTGACACTTACTAGCTGTGAAATTCTAACATCTCTGAGGCTCTGTTGTATTAAATGTGAATTGGAGAGAATTGCCAAGATGTTATAAGGATTTGTTATCATATTTGTGTATGCATGTAAATAATACTATATAAATCATAGTAATAATGTCACTACTATTAACCATATATGAGATAAGTACATAAAATATGCATATAATAAATATATTTGGCATTAAATAAGAATTAAAGATTGGGGGACCAGCAGTTAGCGTAATGACTACGTCACTGAACTCCCATGTAGTTGACCGTGGTTCGAGTCCCAGACCCATTGGTTTAAACTCACGCTGGGTGTGTGTGCATGAATGCTCAAGATCCCGAGAGGGGAATGGAGGAGAAGGGATTGCGACGTGACCATCCCCCCGGGGGGTGATTTCTTGCTTTCTATCTCTGTTTCTCTCTGTCTTTCTGGTGAGTGCACGCTCCTTATAGCAAAAACCTTAAAAAAAAAAAAAAAGAATTAAAGATTGGGACCAGCTCGTGGCACTATGGTTAAGGCGCTGGATTCCCACATGGCTGATCACAATTTGAATCTTGGCTCCTGCTGCTTGAAACTTGCACCTGGCACGTTTGTGTAGGTGCCCAAACTCCCAAGGAGAATGGAAGATAAGGTACTGAAACATAACCATCTTCCTGGGAGGTGATTTCTCACTTTCTCTCTCTGTCTCTCTCCGGCAAGTGCACGCACCCTGTGGTGATAAAAGAGGATTAAAGATTAAGAGATTAAAAATTGCAAAGATTTATGTCTAAGGCAGGACCAAAAGCATTTATTGAAATACTTTTCACTGTAATTTTCTGTGTCCAGAATATTTTCCCAAAAGATTTTGGATTTATTATAGTTGTGGTAATAACTTTTGAATACTTATCAATTTAGAAATATACCTTTCATTTCTTATGTCCACTTCTCAAACCAGACTATCACATCCGTCACTTGTCCCCCAAAAGTTGCTTGTTAGAAACAGTGATTTAACTCTATTAAACATTTAGAGTCATAGAAAATAATCAAATGACTTTTTTCATCTCTATAGGCATTATTCATTTTAAAGTCATGAGTCAGTTTGAGCAGAAAAGAATTTGGATTATATGAGGTCAAAATTACTGAAAGTCTTATAACAAAGATAGTCTAGAACAGAAGGCAGTATGTACCTCACTCACAAGACATGCAGAAATGAGAGAGACAGGAGAAGAATTTTTCCCAATACAAAGCAAAATCATGATCCTTCCCTTTTAACAGTTTCTAAAATTTACTTTATTGTAAATAAGCAATTATATATACATATATATTTTATTATTTCTAACTTTTTATATTTTATAAGTTTTTAAACTTAATGTAATTTATATTAAAATATTTCATATTTTTATACAGTTTAATGAGTTTAATGACCAGTGGGTCAATAGTCACTAATATTCTGTTGTTGGGAGTTTAAGATGGTATAAGAGTTATGGTGAAAATTGGGTAACATGTAACAAATATATAGATCCACTTAAATCACCATCCCACTTAAGACAAGAAATTTTTCTATTTCTATTATTCCAGAATTTTCTTCTTTTTCTAATAAATCTCCCAATCCATACAGAGGCAAATACTATTATTTGTCATATCACTTATATTTTTCCTGTTCTAAAATTTTATATTAAAATAATTAAACAGTATGTACTCTTTCTATCTTGTTTCTGTTAATGAACATTGTGTTTTTGAGACTCTTACACATCCTTGTGAGCATCAGAAGTTCAAATTGTTTTATGTGCTTTTTATGTGCTTTCAGTAGTGAATTCAATAAACATAGTACAATATTGCTAAACATTCCGATTGTTTCCAAGTTTTGGATTAAATTATTAAAGCTGTTATGAGCATCTTTTCACATTTATTCTTGTGTGTGTGTGTGTGTGTGTGTGTGAGTGTGTATTTTATATGTGTGTGTGTGTGTGTGTGTGTGTGTGTATATATATATATATATATATATATATATATATATATATATATTATAATTGCCTGGTCATAATGTATTTCCAAACTAGTATTACAACTTTTGTTTTGTTTTTCTGTATTCTGTGATAAAAAAAACTCTCAGTTATATTCAAAGGAAAAGCAAACCAATGGGTCAATAGTCACTCATATTCTGTTGTTGGGAGTTTAAAATGGTATAAAGGTTATGGTGGAAATTTGGGTAGCATGTAACAAAATTACATGTTTAGTTTTTAACATAGTATTATAGTTGTGAACATGTAATCTTAGGTGGATTCCTTTAAATGTGATTAAATTGAAGGGAAAAACACTTATGAAGAATTGGGATATGGTACTACCTTAAATCAAGACTTGTTCTAAAACTACATTAATTTCAGTTATATTGCATTGTTACAGATAGAGACCTAAGGAATAGAGATCATGAAACTGACTCATATGAGTCAGTTGATTTATGACAGGGATAGCACTACATATCAATGAGAATAGAAATTATCGTTCAATAAATGAAACTGGAATAATAGGAAATTCAAAAGGACAAGAAGGGCTGGCCCTGCAACCCAGTGATTAAGGGAGATGGATCCTACATGTGCAACTGACATGAGTCTTAGGCTTAAAAAGCACACTAGGTATGTGTGTGTACATGCCCCATATCATGACAAAATGTAGGAATGGATAGGGATCACAATATGACCACACCCCATTGAGGAGTGTCTTCTCCTTCTCTCTGTCTCTCCATTTTTCTCTGGTGAGCACATGTACCCTCCGGCAATTAAAAGAAAAAGGGGAGGGTAAAAAATAAATTTAATCCCTATTTTATAACATCCACACAAAATGTCAATTTCGGATAAAGACTTAAATGTGAAAAGCAAAAGTTAAAGTATTCAAAAGGCAAATCTTAAAAATGTCATGTAGGACATCCTCATATATAAAGCATAAAAACATAAATCATAATGGGAAAGATTAGTAAATACAACTACATTATCTTGAGAAATTTTGCTGAGGGCCAGTAGGTTACATAGTGGTTAGGGGTGCTGAACTCCCACATGGTCAACCATAGTTCAAGTTCTGGACCCCATGGCTTAAAAATCATGCCAGGTGCGTGTAGGCATTTGTCCAAAAATCTTGAGAAGAGAATGAATAAGGAGGAATTTCAGCATGGTCATATCCATTGGGGGATGATCTCTCACTTTCCCTCTCTCTGTTTCTCTCTCTGGCAAGCTCACACACTCTACAGCTAAAATAAAAAAATAAGTCCTGTTCATCATCAAGAAATCAAAACACAATTCCAAAACTGAGTTTGGGTAGTTACACATTAACTATATAACTAATAAAATTATCATCTGGAATAGATAGTTTTAAAAGTGTGAATAATTAATAAAAACAAACTATCCCTGGAAAAAATACACATAAGCCAAAAAAGTTATTGCATATGCTCAAACTTCTGATATACCTATAAAGAGATATTTAACTTGATTAATAATAAAGAAATTAAAATTAATGCCATAATTAGGGACCATCTCAGACTCATTTGGTTATGCATGTGCAAAATCTTGAAAGGATGGAGGAATGGAGGAGAAGGGATTGCAGCATGACCATTCTGCATGAGGGGTGCTTTCTCCATCTCATTGTCTCTCTCTGCAGAGCATATGTGCCCTCTGGTAAATTAAAAAAAAAAAAGAATGAAGACCAAGGGAATATTTATAAGTTGCTAGTGAGACCATAAGTTAATTGTCATAAGATGGTGCTGAGAGTGTCAGAAAACCAAAACTATCAGTGACTTATCCTAAGTAGCGGTTTATTTCCCTTTCACACAGAATTGGAAGACCATCACTAGTGGAGATCCATTATTGTCTTTCCTATCTTCATTCCATTCAGAAGAAAATAAAAATGATAAGGAGAAGGGCACACTTCTCTCTTTCTAGATTGCAAATCACCTCTGCCTTCATTTCACTGATCAAAACTCAGCCACTGAGCTGCAAAGGAAATAGATATTATATATTCTTACCAGTCTCTTCTGTATAGAGGAAAAAATATATCAGTTTAGGAAACAATTTGATATTATTTGACAAGTTGGAAAAGCATAAACCTTACGAACCAAAAATAAAACTTTCAGGAATATTCTCCAGTGACACACGTGTTTGCAATGTGGATGTGGATATTCAAAGCAGCATTTCTAGAAAAAGAAAAAAAGTAGTCAAAATATGCATAAGTGTCTATTAACTAAAGAATGGATAAATAGTTGCACATTCAATGAAAAAAATGTAAAGGGCAGAGGGAATTCGGAAACCTAATATGGAACAAAAACGTATGTTATATTAGAGTACATTCTTCCACAGCTATTTTGTTTCACAATTGCTATACTACGCACAATAGATCTTTAAGATTATATCTCTCAATTGAGTTCACATGGACCATATAATTTGACTAAATACTGCTATTTATTTTCAGCTTTGGTTTCAGAATTTGGAAAGCTGTAGGCACTAAATGTCTACTTCATTGTCTCTGGCATTCTTGAATTTGTATTCGATCATGCAATAACCTAGTTTACTTTATTCTAGTCAGTGTAATGATCAGTAATGCATACAAGATATATCTGAATGCATTTGAACATTTCAGTACTTGCTTTAAAAAAATAGGTTCCCATACGAAGTATAACCTGATTTAAAAAAAATACGTGTCACATGCATGAAATTCTATCATTCAGTGGATATGGAAGCTTATGTTTATTTTTGCAAAAATGAATTTAATGATGATAATGATGATGATGAAGCATGCACAAAAGCTATTATTAAGAATTTTCAAATAGTTCAAAAGGACATAGATCTCCAAGACAAATATTAAGGGGGTATTAGCTAGAAAACTTTATGAAGTACAGTACCTCCTGTTTGAGCCAACAAATGTGTATATAAATTAAGGTATTGATTCCAGGCAGAACAATAGAGGGTATGGTGTCTGACATATTTGCATTAAGCAAAAGCTTTATGCAAGCTTTATCTTTAATTTTATTTACTTAGTTCCAGTTAAACCAGGGGTCTTTCAAACCCAACTTCAAAGTTCTTCACATCTTATGAGGATGAAGTAAAATAGGGTTAAGTTTGCCACTCCACTGTTTCCTGAGAAAAAAAACTCCAAAATTATGTACCACACATAATTAAGAATAAACAGAGGGTGAAAAGAAGAGTGAGATACTTCTCCAGAAATGCTAGTTGAAAGTGAATATGTTAAGCATCTCAAATGAACGGCAGAGTGATTGCTTGAGCAATCCTGAATTTTACCATGCTGAAAAATGACTACTAAATTTTAATTATAGCTGTATAGCAATAATTAGTTTAAAAACAACATATCAGATTTATTGTTCCATCTCAGAAGTTCATTTTATTGCATTGGCAAAATCTTGTTCTCAGCTTTTGCTCATTTGGCATTTAACAAAAAATGTGTACTCTGTGTCTTCTATTTCATCGTTAAAGCCCAATGCCTGGTTTTCCTCCTTAAAGAACAATTAGAAATGGAAGAATTTTCTTTTAGACCTACCTAGCCTGGTTCTAAGTTTTAAACTAAAATTCTCTTGTTATGCTTAATCAGATCATTTCTTTTTTTGGTATCCATTTTCCCACTTATCTTTTGAAGAGTAAGTCTGAAGTATTCACTTCAAACTACTCAGGATCCTCTTCTACTTATTGAGCAAATTGTATTCACTTAGAGCATTTCAGACACATGTATTTTTGTCTTCCAAACTTTCGATACTTCAATTAGTTAAGATGTTTCTCTATTTAAACAAGAAAATTAACAGTTTATTTTAACTGTTTCTTTCTAATTGTTCATGAATAAAATCTACTCTTCAAGTGTAGGTGAAAACACAAACACAGTCTGGGTCTACAAACACCAAAATTCTGGTGCAACTTTATGTAATTAATAAATTTTGGTCCAGGTTGCATTTGAGATCATATGGTGAGATCTTAGATTTGATGACTTTTTTCCATCTGATGAACCTTCCAGTTTTTTTTTTCTTTCTTTAGCCCTAAATATAAATATAGCTCAAGATGACATTAATAGGAACTGAAATGGGAGCTTCTGAACCAGCATTATGTACTTAGAACTGGCACAAAATACAGGTACTGTTGGCCTCTATCCCTCATGATTCTTTCTATTATTGTAAGTTTAAATATTCAGCATATATATTTGGCTGAGAAAACAGATTTTTTTTTTCCTTTTCCCTGATGCACAAATGCTTGGAAAGCTCAAACACTTAGAAACTCAACTTGTTTTGATACAGGCCTTAACTAGGACTAAATGGCTTTCTTCTTTGATCATTTAATCCTTGTGTCAGCAGAGCCTGCTTGGTTAAAAGCTAAGCTGGTGTGGGTCAGGGTAAGGTCAGCCAGAGGCCTCCATTGTTTATGCTTACTGAGGCCTGTCTTGACCGAGTCAGTTAAAAACCTACCGCAATATAAACTGCTGCAAGCCACCAAGGTCAAAACCCACATGACCTATAAAAGCATTGAAATCTGATGTCTCTTGCTCAGGCTGTGCCAGAGCATGATCTTTCAATTCCCAAATGTCAGCTCAAGGTTTCCTTCCAATGACACAAGATATTGGGGTATTAAGTGACCAATGAACAGCAGCCCTATTCCATGAACCCAAGTTAGAAACCAGTTGAGAGACAGGAGAAAAATCCAACGGAGATGAATCAAAGTATAGTTTTATTACTTATAAGGCTGAATTGGTAAATGTAGCTTAGATGTGAAGCTACAAAGAGACTTCTAAAAGTCCCCATGAATTAAATGAATTTAACCTTAAACTGCTATGGAGAAACTCAGATACGGCTGAGTCAAGAATGTGCACAATTCTTTCACAATTCCCCTATTAGAGAATCCCTTCCTCCTTGTGATGGTTAACTTTGTGTCAACTTGACTGGGCTAAGGGTTGCCCAGGTAGGAGGTAAAACATTATTTCTGGATGTGTTTGCGTGGATGTCTCAGGAAAAGATTAGGATATGCATTAATAGACCAAGTAAGGAATATTGCCCACGGGCATTATCCAATTCATTGAGGGTCTGAATAAAACAAAAATTCAGAGAAAGGGAGAATTTGCTCTCTTTGCTTCAGTTGGGACATCCATTTTCTCTTGCCCTTGGACATTGACACTCCTAGTTCTTTGAACTTAGACTGAGACATTATTGCTTCCCCTGGTACTCAGCCCATCAAGGTTTGGACTAAAACTAGACTACTAGTTTTACTAACTTTACAGCTTTCAGATAGCTTCTTGTGGAACTTCTCAACCTCTATAATGATGTGAGAAATTCCTCATAACAAATATCTCTCTCTCTCTCTCTCTCTCTCTCTCTCTCTCTCTCTATATATATATATATATATATATATATGTTTTTTCAATTATCATAGGATGCATGTGCTTACCAGAGAGAAACAAAGAGTAAGAGAGAGAGAGAGGAGAGAGAGAGAGAAATTCCACCCATCCCAAATTGGGCATGATCATGTCACAATCCCTTCTCATCCATTCTTCCATCCTATCAGGATTTGGGGCATACATGCACATGTGCTAGTGTGTTAGTGTGTTTTTCAAGCTGAACGGTCTGAAATTCAAAATGCACAGTCAACAATGTTGGATCTGGCTCCCTTAACCACTAGGTCATGGAGCCAACCCATCTATACACTTATATGTATATCTTCTTGGTACTGTTTCTTCGGAGAATGCTAATATACTCCTCCACTGGAGAGGAAAGCATGAGACTACAAAGATAAACTGGAATAGTTATTTCCATAGTCTTTATGCTAGAATTTAGAGGGTCCCCCAGCTCTCCAGTATAGCCAGTTCCATCTCTAGTCTCCTAGCCAATAAGGGAAACTGAGGCAGGGCCAGTCACTGGCCTTGGCCTCAGCCTCAGTTCTGGCCCCAGCCTGGCTCCCCCCAACCTCAGAGCCTCCCCTGTCAGAAAAGATAGCCCCCAGCTCTCCAGCAGAGCCCAGCTCCATCTTCAGACCGCAGGCAAAAATTTTCTTTATTCTCTTTCATACTCTTTATTTCTTCCCTCTTATATTGTCATCTCCTCCTCTTCCTCCACCCACCCAGAAGGACTAGACAGGTACAGAATCACAGTTTTCGAATACCCTGATATTGTGAGGTTCCCTTGGAGCCTCCCTTTTACAGAACCACCTGAGAAAAATGAGAAACTGCTCTGCAGAAACCTGAATAAAAGACTCCTCCTGTGGAGACCACATTGCTAAACACAGCAGAAGATAGACTTTGGCACACATCAGTCCACAGCAAAAGAGAAGCACACTTGTTCCCAGTTGAAGAAACAGTCTCCAAAAAGTTATTGAAAACTGAATACATTTCCCAATGGCTAAAAGTAGAAGAGCCTCAGGTCTGAATAAACATGGAAATATGTCTCCATCAAATTAACACAATAACTCCCCTCCATCTCTTGAAAAAACATAAGTTACCAAAATGTCAGAGAAAGAATTTAGAACATTTATGGTAATAAAACACTTTGAATTGGAACAGGAAACAGACAACAAACTACAGGAGATTAGGAAGTCCTTCCATGATATGAAAGAAGAAATAGACAATATAAGAAAGAAATAGATGGAACTATTAGAGATGAAACTAATATAGAAAATCAAAAACTCTCTCAAAAGTATAAAAATTCCATTAGATCATGCTGAAGATCAAATTTCTGACATAGAAGATAAAACCTCTGACCTAGAAAAAAACATCAAAAACATAGAGAAAATAACAACAACAAATGAGGATAATAAATGAGAAGTACTAGATTCCATTAAATATCCAAATAACTGAATAGTTGGTATCCCAGAATGTGAAAAAACTAATAAGGGCATGGAAAATCTATTCCATGAAATCCTGGAAGAAAACTTCTCAAGACTAGAGAAACACTAACACATCCAAACCCAAGAAATACAAAGGACCCAAAATAGAATCAACCCAAGAAGATCTTCCCCAAGGCACATTTTAGCCAGACTGGTGAAAAACCACAGATAAAGACAAGATACTAAAATAGGCAAGAGAGAAACGAGAAGTGATTTCCAAAGGTCCCCCCATTAGGCTAACACCAAACTTTTCAATGGAAACAATGCAAGCAAGGAAGAAATGTGAATACATATTGAAAGTGCTAAGAAAAAAACAATTTCAACCAGGATTATTATATCCAGCAAGATTATCCTTCATATGGGAAAAAAATTAAAATCTTCTCAGACAAACAAAACCTGAAAGAATTTTTCAACACCAGACCAGCTCTTCAAGAAACTCTGAAGACAGTCATGTTCCAGGAAAACCAAAATATGAACAGCAAGATATAATGGAATAAAAGACAACCAAGACAATGGCCATCATAAACGTAGGGACAAGTCTGGAAATATCGATAATAACACTGAATTTTAACAGATTAAATTCTCCAATCAAGAACCACAGACTGGCTGAATAGGGAAAAACAAACAAACAAACAAACAAACAAAACAAACACAAACCTTCTATCTGTTGCCTACAAGAAACTCATCTCATGGATAAAGACATAAATAGACTAAAAGTGAAGGGCTGGAAAAAGGTATTCCATGCAAATAGGAACCAAAAAAAAAGCTGAAGTCACGATACTAATTTCTGACAAAATAGGCTTTAAAGAAAAAACTGTTCAAAGAGACAAGTAAGGGCACTATATTGTAGTAAAAAGGTTAATCAATCAAAAGGATATAATGCTTATAAATAGCTATGCACCTAAAACAGGAGCGCCAAAACACGTGAAGGAAAGACTGTTAGATCTAAAAGAGAGAGATTGCAACACACTAATTGTTGGAGACCTCAACATCTCACTATCTCCTCTGGACAGATCATTTAGTCAAAAAATAGGTAAAGAGATAAAGGATCTAAATGACACCATAAATCAAATGGACTTAACAGACATCTATAGAACTTTTCATCCAAAAACCATGAGATACACTTTTTTCTCACCCTCACATGGAAGCTTTTCAAATATTGACCATATGATAGGGCACAAAGTAAGTCTCTACAGATTCAAGGACATAGAAACTATATCCAGCATCTGCTTTGACCATGATAGAATTAAACTTGAGTTTAATTTAAAGAGAAATCCTCAAAAATACACAAATGCATGGAAACAAAATAACCTACTCCTAAATGACTTTACAACTACTTAAGAAATAAAGACTGAAATAAAAAGATTCATGAAAACCAATGACAATGAGGACATGAGTTTCCATAATCTTTGGGACACTGCAAAAGCAGTCAAAAGAGGGAAATTTATAGGAATTAGTGCACATAAGAAGAAGGTAGAAAGAAGGCAAATGAATCACCTAACATTGTACCTTGGAGAATTGGAAAAGCAGCAGCAAAAAAAGTCCAAAACAATTCCAAGAGAAAGGAAATAATAAAGATCCAAGCAGAAATAAATAGAAAATAAACGAACTACATAGAAAATAAATGAAAGTAAAATCTGGTTCTTTACAAAAATAAACAAAATCAATGCACCACTAGTGAGACTTATTAAGAAGAAGAGACAAAGGAACCAGGTAAATCAAATTTGCAATGAAGCTGGCAATATAACAACAGACATAATAGAAATACAAAACATCATTGGAGAATACTATGAACAACTATATGCCAACAAACAAGAAAAACTAGATGAGATGGACAAATTTCTGGACACATATAATCTGCCAAGATTGAACCAGGAGTGTATAGAAAGTATGAATAGGCCTGTAACAAGCCAGGAGATTTAATCAGTAACAAATAACTTCCCAACAAAGAAAAGCCCTGGCCCTGATGGCCTCACCTCTGAATTCTACAAAACTTTCAAGTAAGAGTTAACCCCCATTCTGCTTAACTTATATCTAAAGATCCAAAAGGATGAATCTCTCCCTAATTCATTCTATGAAGCCTCCATCACCCTTATCCTTAAAACAGATAAGGACAGGACAAAGAAGGAAAACTATAGACCAATATCTCTGATGAAAATGGACACAAAGACTCTCAACGAGATACTGGCAAATCATATCCAACAAGTTATAAAAAAGATTATACATCATGATAAGGTTGACTTTATTTCAGGAATGCAAGATTGGTTCAACATATGCAAAACCATAAATCTAGTACACAATATTAACAGGAAGAAAGATAAAAACCATACGATCATATCACTTGATGCAGAAAAAGTATTTGATAAGATACAGCATCCTTTCATGATCAAGACTCTCATCAATATTGGCATACAAGGGTCATTTCTCAACACAATAAAAGCTATCTATGAAAAACCTATAGAGGGAACCAGCAGTTAGCGTAATGGCTATGTCGCTGGACTCCCACGTAGTCGACCGCGGTTCGCGTCCCGGACCCGGTGGCTTAAAACTCACGCCGGGCGCATGTGCGTGCGTACCCAAGATCCCGAGAGGAGAATGGAGGAGAAGGGATTGCGGCGTGACCATCCCCCCTGGGGGGTGATTTCTCGCTTTCTGTCTCTATGTCTCTCTCTGTCTGTCTGGCGAGCGCACGCGCCCTATAGCAAAAACCTCTAAAAAAAAAAAAAAAAACCTATAGAGGGACCAGCAGTTAGCATAATGGCTATGTCACTGGACTCCCATGTAGTCGACCATGGTTCGAGTCCCGGACCTGGTTTCTTAAACTCATGCCGGGCACGTGTGTGTGCGTGCCCAAGATCCTGAGAGGAGAACGGAGGAGAAGGGATCGCGGCGTGGCCATCCCCTCTGGAGGGGTGATTTCTCGCTTTCTATCTCTCTGTCTCTTTCTGTCTGTCTGGCGAGCGCACACGCCCTATAGCAAAAACCTCTAAAAAAAAAAAAAAAAAAAAAAACTATAGCAAACACCATCCTGAATGGAGAAAAGCAAAAAACTTTTCCACTAAAAACTAGTACAAGACAAAGATGCTCACTTTCTCCACTCCTTTTCAATGTAGTATTGGAAGTCCTCTCCAATGCAAGAAAAGAGGAAAAAAATAAAAGGCATTCAGATAGGAAAAGAAGAGGTGAAACTATCTCTATTTGCAGATGACATGATGGTATACATAGAAGACCCAGTGGTATCCATGAAAAAATTCCTGGAAGTAGTATATGAATACAGTAAAGTTGCAGAATACAAAATCAGCATAAGGAAATGTATAGCATTTCTATATACAAACAACAGGCAGACTGAGATAGAACTAAAAAAGTAATTCTATTTACCATAGCCACAAAAAGTGTAAGATACCTAGGAATAAATCTAACCAAAGAAGTTAAAGACCTCTACAAGGAAAACTATGAGAATCTGAAAAACGAAATTGAAAATGACACAAAAAAGTAGAAGGACAACCCATGTTCCTGGATTGGAAGAATTATACAATCAAAATGGCAATTCAATCCAAATTAATCTACATATTTAATACAATCCCAATCAAAGTACCAGAAAGATTCTTCAAAGATCTAGAAAAGACAATCACAAAATTTGTCTGGAATCATAAAAGACCTTGTATTGCCAAAGAAATCCTGCACAGGAAGAGTAGAATGGGTGGCATCTCACTCTCAGACCTAAAATATACTATAAAGTTGTTGTAATCAAAACAGCATGTTACTGGCACAGAAACAGACAGGTGGACCAATGGAACAGAATAGTCCCCAGAAATAACTCCCAAACATACAGTCAGTTGATTTTTGACAGAGGGTACCAGTCAATACAATGAAAAAAGGAAAACCACTTCCACAAATGGTGCTTGAAAAAACTGGATATTCACCTGCAGAAAGATGAATCTGAACCCCTGCATCTCACCATTGACAAAAATCAACTCAAGGTGGATCAAAGATCTAAACCTAAGACCTCAAACTATAAAACTGCTCCTGGAAAACACTGGGGAAACTCTGGGCAACAGCGGGGTAGGCAAAGATTTCTTAAATAAGACCCTCAAAGCACAGTCAATAATCCCCAAAATAGACAAGTAGGATTATATCAGACTAAGAAGTTTTCGCATGGTGAAAGACATAGTAATTAGTGTGAATCTACAGCCCTAAAAATGGGAAAATATTTTTGTAAACTATACATCCAATAAGGGACTGATAATTAGAATACACAAGGAACTCAAGCAGCTGTTCTGAAAAGAGATAATCAATCCTATTAAAAGATTGGAGAATAAGTTGAAAAACCACTCTCTAAGGAAAACATATGAATAGTCAAAAAGTATATGAAAAAATGCTCAACATGCCTCATTGTAAGGGAGATGCAGATGAAAACCTCCTAACCCCAGTCAGCATGACTAAGATTGAAAAAAAAAAAAAAAAACAAAAAAAGATAAGTGCTGGCAGGGATATGGTGAAAGGGGAACTCTCCTACACTGCTAGTGGGAATGTGAATTGGTCCAGTCACTGTGGAGAACAATTTGGAGATTCCTCAAATATCTACAAATAGAATTACCATATGATCCAGCGATCCCACTCCTTGGTATCTACCCAAAGGACAGAATTCTTAATCAGAAAAGTGTTTGCACATAGATGTTTATTGCAGCATTATTCATGAATGATAAGACATGGAACCAACCCAAATACCCACAAACAGATGAATAGATTGAAAAACTGTGGATCATACACTCTATGGAATACTACTCAGTCATAAAAAACAAGAAGACCCTGGCTTTTGACAGAAAATGGATGAATATAGAAGATTTGCTGCTGAATTAAGCAAGCCAGGTTATGAAGGACAGACATCGTATGTCTCCACTTAATATATACCAAGTGTCTGCACTCTATGTCTGAAACTGAATGACTAAAGGATATAGAAACATGGTAAATGGTTGTGAATACTAGATACAGTGTGGGAAGAGGGTTGGTGAAGTATTAGAGTCTAAGAAAGGACATTAAGGAGAAAAATAGGCAAGTCATTTATGAGACAACAAAAGGGGTTATTATCTATTGAAGATAACTTTATAGTATTGTCAACTGGACTGGTGAGAAAAAAACTGGAAAAAATATTTTTAAATTCAGAAATCTTCAAAAGAGGATAAAAATATCTTATTTGTTATAAAAAATGAATAAAATTTCAATTTAAAAATTTAGCCTAGTAAATTTTAAAAAGCTAGCTATTTGACTAAATGTTTTATGGTAAATTGATAACTGGACAATTGCCCCAAAGCCACTGCCTCGCCCCTCAGCTCACTGTCCCAGCAACACTTACTTCTGTCATTTCTATAAATTGATTGAGCTCATATTTACTTTTCCCTCTGCCTGGAATTTTCTTTTTTCCTCTTTTTCACCTGGAAATTTCCTATGCATCTTTCAAGTCACAGTGAATTACTCAGAGTCTATATTATTAATTTTTAATATAAGACAAGATCATAATAAATATTAAAAATATTATGAAGCATTTTAAAGGTAATATACTAACAAAAATATTTTTCATCAAGTGTAGAAAATATTTAATATCTTTATTATATAAACTATTTGAACTCAGTTAATGGCATAGTGGTGGTTAATGTGGCTATATATATATATATATATATATATATATCCTCTTTTCTTTCTTTTTTTTTTTTTAGAAGTTTTTGCTATAGGGCACATGCGCTCGCCAGACAGAGAGAGAGAGACAGAGAGATAGAAAGCGAGAAATCACCCCCCAGGGGGGATGGCCATGCCGCAATCCCTTCTCCTCCATTCTCCTCTCGGGATCTTGGGCACGCACGCACATGCGCCCGGCGTGAGTTTAAGCCACCGGGTCCAGGATGCGAACCACAGTCGACTACGTAGGAGTCCAGCAACATAGCCATTATGCTAACTGCTGGTTCCTATATATCCTCTTTTGAAAAGTTCTGAAAATGTAGAGAGGTAGGTAAAGAGATTATAGGTCTAGCCTCCTAGCTCAATGGTTAAGAGAGTTAGATTCTTCATGGCTGACTATGGTTCAAATCCCAGTCTCAGAAACTTGAAAATCATGCCAGGCACATGTGCATGTATGCCCAAATTCCAACAGTATGGAGAAATGGAGAAGGGACTGTGGCATGACTTTGCCCACTGAAGGTTGCTTTTTCTTTCTCTCTCTTTCTTTGTCTCTTTCCCTGGCAAGTTCATGTGTCCTCTGGGAATTAAAAAAACAAAACTGCAAGAAACAACAATAAAACTGGAAGAAAACAAGTCCCTTAATTAAAAAGAGAATTAAAAATAAGAAAGTAACTTAAAAGGAAATGCAATAGGTGATAAATTAGAAAAATATTTAATTCTGCTATTAATCAAAGACATGCATATTAAAGAGCAATGAGATTTACTCTTTTGCTATGAAGTTAACAATTTGCAAAATGCTAATATTAACACTGGTGAGAGCACAGTGAGAAAAAACATTTTTATGCACCATAGTGGGAATATAAGACACTGATAAAAGCAATTTGCGAATATATAGCAAGTTTCTTAAATATATCCTAACCTGAGATCCTGTTACTTGACTTTCAAAAATCTGTTCTAAAATAAACATAAATTAACAGAATATTGTTTATAGTAAGTGTAAATTATTTTTTTATAGGTTTTTTGGTTTTGTTTTGCTTTGCTTTAGTGCGTGTGTGCTCGCCAAGGAGAGAGAGAGAGAGAGAGGGACAGACAGACAGAGACAGTGAGAGGGAAAGTGATAAATCACCCCCCAGGGGGAATGACGATGCTCCAATCCTTTTTATTCCATTCTCCTCCTGGGATCTTAGGTACTTACGCACACATGCCAGGCATGAGTTGCAAGCCACTGAGTCCGGGATTCAAACTGCAGTTGGCCACGTGGGAGTCCAACAACATAACCGCTAAGCCATCTGCTGGCCCCAATAAGTGTAAAATTAAAAAGGTTTCAGTGGACATTCTTTAGAGTCACAAAGCAGAATTTGTACAAAAATTGAGTCTTCAGCAAATTTTACATTTTAAAAGAAATAAAACAGAGATTCTGGAGCAACTTTCACCCAGATTTTATTTTTGATATTGTTAATTTTTAAACATATTATAATTTAATTGCTAGTTATAGTTTTCTGACTGGTGGTTCTTGAATTAGAATGTTTTTTAAAGATGTAACTGGTTCTAAAGGGTTTTCTAGAGTGAAATCAGATACAATTTTAGGAAGTGCCAACAATTACCTTTCCAACAATTTCTGACTTTTCTAGAAATCAATATTAAAATGCAAAAAGGGCATGAGAATTTTCATTTTAATGTTTTTTATTTCTTCCACAAGCAAGAGATACAGAGAGAGAGACAGTCTGAGAGACAGTGCCTCAAACAGGTTCTTGACACTGTGACTGACTCCCAGCCTCTCCCTGTCCCAAATCATGGGCATGCATATGCCTGGTGTTCTCAGGAACATCTCCAGATATAAATCCAGAACTTTCCCTTGAGGATCAGCCTCATAGAGTGTCGTGTTTAACCACTGTGCCACCATCCTGGTCCATGGATGGAGAATTTTCTATTCAATCTCTTATAAGTCTAAATGATTAACACTGAAGAATACTTTGTGGATAGAAGGAAAGTAATAAAAATTCTTACTGTCTTATGGTTATTATATCAGTGAATTTATGCGCTATATCAATAGGTCAATGCAGTTTACTCCAAACAATTATTTTTCTGCACAAATGAAATATCTTACATTTAAAAAAAGCTTAAAACAGTTACTCATACAGATGTGTGTGTATGTGTATATATATATATATATATATATATATATATATATATTTACATCTTTAAAAAAAATTCTAATTCAAGAACCACCAGTCAGAAATTCTATGTATGTGTGTGTGTGTCTGTGTGTGTGTGTTCTAACCACAGAAAGATTTAAGGTAAGCTTACAAAACATGTATAATTCTTATTTTACAAACTTTAACAACAATGTCTTTTTTTTTTCTTAATTTTTATCATGTTCTAAATTTGCTATTTAAGGTGTGTGTGCTTGCCAGAGGAGAGAGACAGAAATGGAGAGTGAAAGTGAGAAGACACCTCCCATGGCGTGGTCATGTTGCAATCCTTTTTCCTCCATTTATCTTTTCAGAATTTTGTCATGCACACACATGCTTCGCAAATATTTTTTCTTTTTTAGTGATTTTTTTTTTTTTGGTGGGGAGATGTTTTTTTTTTTTTTTTTTTTTTTTTTTGCTATAGGGCATGTGCGCCCTCCAGACAGAGAGAGACAGAGAGACAGAAAGCGAGAAATCACCCCCCAGGGGGGATGGTCATGCTGCAATCCCTTCTCTTCTATTCTCCTCTCAGGATCTTGGGCATGCACGCACACGCACCTGGCGTGAGTTTTAAGCCACCGGGTCCAGGACACGAACCGTGGTCGCCTATGTGGGAGTCCAGCGACATAGCCATTATGCTAACTGCTGGTCCCCTTTAGTGATTTTTTAAAACAGTTTTTTATTTATTATCTCTTATAGATTTAATCATTGTGTATCATTACAGCATACCAAATGAATTTTCCCATTTTGAATACACTGCATATTGGTCCAGTCAAAGAAATTACTATACACATTATAATCAACAGATTTCTTTCCATTTGAAGTTCCATAAATGGTTTACTTCTTTCTTCTTTTCCTGGCATGTTTTCAAGATGCTGGGTCTGGGACTCAAATGGTGTAGTTGGCCATGTGGCATCAAGTTGCCTAACCACTATGCCACTGGCTGGCCCTTTATATTTTTTTAATAATTCAGATTAAATCTAACTTGTAGTGTTCATACTATAGTATTACCTATAAATCCAGTCTCAGTGAGTATTGTGAATCCCTTGAAACCTTACTTTTCCTTGACTGCTCCCAACATAGCTTTGCATAAAATTTCCAAAAGGACATTTAGGGGCATCAATCTACTGGTCCATATACTGAAATGACCATTGTCCAAGTCAACATGGCCTCTTGGTGTTTTATAGCTTCACTGCATTCAGGAAGTCGATCAGTCTCCTCATTTGCACTACATAGTCCTTTTTCTTCAAGAGAAATAAGAGAGCTGTTAGTAAGTCCAGTACTCAAAGGATTCACCAGCCTCAATTTCCTTATTGCACCCCCTTTTGCTACTTTCAAAATGATCATCTTCTTCCCTCTTTCCCACATTATCATTTCAAGAAACAAAATCTTCATAAAAACAAAATCCAGACCCAGCTTGGGCATGTGCTAACATAGTGCTACTTCACAGGCTGGGACCACATGGGAAGGTGGGATTCTATTCCTGGTCCAACCTAAAAGCTGGGTGTGGTATGCCCCTGGAATCTTAGCAACTGGAAAACATAGACCTTTTCTAAACAGGGAGTCTGGGGGCCAGTTGGTGGAGTGATGGTGAAGGTAGCTCAATCCCACTTGCCAGCTCTACTGTTCAAGTGCCAGACTCAGCAGCTTGAAAAATACACTGAGTGCATGTGCATGCATGCCCAAAATTTCAGGAGAAGAATAGAGGAGAAGGGATTGATGCATGGCCATCCTTTCTGGGAGGTGATTTCTTAGTTACTTTCTCCCCTTCTCCAGCTAGCACACACACCCTATAGCAAAACAAACAAACAAACAAAAACAGAGCCTGGTGTACTGATGTATACCTGTGCTCATAGCAGGGAAGTTGAGGCAAGAGGATTGTCTTATGGTGAGACTATCTTTAAAATGTTTTTTTAAATGATAATTTTTTAAAATGCAAGAAGATTGTTATTATTTTTTGTTCATATAAACATCTTAAAGAAACACCAAAAATGAACTTTTCTTACAGTGGAGTTAAAATATAAACAGAAGAAAGCAGAAACTAGTAACTCAATACCCTTAACCAGCATTATTAGTATGAATGGTTTTGTTTGAATGCTGGATGTTTATTTTTTGTATTATCAGCTTGAATAAAAATAATTCTTATATAATTAAAAAGCAATGTTTTTTCACAAAACGATGAGTTCTTAGGTAATGTATCAAAGAAAAAATAGTACCTGTGCCGGGTCCAGCCTTGGCAGTGGTGGGTGGCTTGTACACAGGAAGGTGACACGGGTGATCAGGAACAAAAAATTAGACTAAGACCTCATTGCCCTTTAGCATGTTCTCAGCCGGCCACAGCCAGAGCCAGCTCTGGGCTTCCACGCTAGGGGCTACCAAACACACGTATTTATTGAGGGATCTTACAGGTGTAGGAGGGGTGAGGGGGAAATAAAAGATTCTCTATGAAACAGGGAATTCAAATTACAGGAACAATGATCATAAAACATGATGTCTGTCTTGTTTGAACAGGTGAAGCCAAACACAATTCTCAGAATGAAGGAGTCTATTTGTCTGGTGCATTTTCTTCTTTAGTCTTGATTACCAGACAGGGTCTTTTGAAGAGGGGGCTGCAGGAAGTTTGGTAACTTCAGTCCCAGGTCAGCTTGATAGCTTCAGTCCCCCCAGGCCAGGGCGGTAACATTGCTGGTTGCATAGGCCTAGATAGAAATTTTGTCTTGTTAAGTAAAGACACAGTTATTATATGGACTATCTATATATTACATAAAAAGATGGTGAGTCTATTACTCATATGGGAAAGGAAGATGATCTTGTAGCTCAGGAGACAACACAGGATGTTTTATTAGCAGTTTTTCATAGTCAACAGCACATAGATGAGAAACTCTTTGTAGTTGAAAACTAACTGTTGCTTTAGGTAAGAGCTCCCAGCTAAGATAGTTAATCTTTCTCTGGAGCCCTCAGTTTTGTTCATCCTGTTGTCGTTGGCCAGGCTTTTTCTTTCTTATAAACTCACGGGTTCCTGTATTTTAAATGCTGAGTCTGTCAATTAGTGAGTTCTTTTGTTTTATCTCTGGATCCCTGTTATGTGGTGAATGTGCTGACTTTGTCTAGCATGAGTTAACTTTGGCCTGTAGCTTTGACAAGGGCTATTTACATAAAACTAGCCTTAAACTAACTTAGTTTTCATATGCTACTAATGCTACTTTGGCTTATACTAATTTGACCTAACATATGTTAATTTTGGCTTAAACAGACAGGTGGGGGAGTCTCAAACTTTCGGGCCCTCTCAGTGCCCGTCTTAGGAAACCACATTCCTACAAGATCACTAATTGGCTTTATTGTAATGGTTGGGGGTGATATTTTACCCTTGCAGGGTACCGTAATAAAAGTAAAGTTCACGGCAGAGAAATTGACTACAGGCCAGTAAACGACACAAGAGAGGGCTTGTAAACTGGGCCTTGCTTCAGTTTCTTCCCAGTCCAGGCCTTGCGTTTTAGACATGGGAGGCAGCCTCTCTACCAGCTTGTGTTGTCTGCATGGCCCCGTCACCTCTGAAAGTCTTCATTAAACAAATTTTCCAATGTGCTTCCTAGAAGATGAAATGATGTTAAATGATACCTCTAAGTAAAACGCTTAACTTATTTCTTTTTTATTCTTCTTTTTCTAATTTGCTTCCATGTTAGGATATTAACAGGTCAGACTTTCCTCATTCATTTCTGTGGCATCGTCTGTGACTAGATCTGCAGTTAATTTGTTATGTCCCGGTTGCCACAGTGTGCCATCCACTCTAGTCAGCTCTTCTACAATCAGCATCATGCATCACTCATGCGAGACTGCTTAAGAAGACAAAACAGAGCAGGAGAGGAAAAATATCTCACGAAGCATCATTCATTTTCTAGGCATGAAAGGTTGGCATTCTCATTCCTAGGACAGATCTCCTTTTTGTTAACTTTCAGTGGAGATCAAATCAATCCAAGGTGAGTATAGCAATATTATTCCACAAAGTCCTTCCGGAAATAAAAATTTCCAATTCTATGTTAGATTATCTTTTGAATTTATTCCAAGACACGGAAATTGACAGAAGCAATTGAGACTCTGGCAGCTAGGGTTCCAGTTATACAGCAAGAAAACTGAAAGATGGGCTGTGAAGCTTTTGGTTAAATGAAAGCAATGTTGGAATTCTTTTCCCATTTCCCCACATTGAGGAGAGACAAGATTCTAAGTCCTCTCTCTCCCCATAGATCAAGTCATGTAGTCCTTATGAGTACTGAGGAAAAGTACCCCCTGACTCATTTTCCCTTTCTGCAAATTTTATTCATAAAACCAATGGACTGAATTCACCAGTTTATCATTTGGGGGGAAATGCTAAGGTGGACAAGAGCCTCAGTCTAAATCCTCAGAGCAACTTGACTGATTGAGAAGTACATCAGAATTGAATGCTTTCTACAACTCCTCTCTGTATTTTAATTACTACTGAAAACCCCACAAATATATCCTAGGAAATTCTCACACATCTGGGACTATTTCTTATTAATAGTAACCATATATGTTAATATATGTTAATAGCAGTTATTCTATCTCAATTGCATGGTCTCAAAATTAGTACTGTTAAAAATGTGCTTTATTCCCCTTAAAATTTACATTCAGTAAATTAGATAGTTAAATGCAGAATAATGGAAAGCTGGAAAGCAGTACACACAAAACAGAACAAAATTAAAAAGTAAAAGAAGCAAAAGCTTTATGTCTAATGCTAGTAGCAGCTTTTGTGTCTTTCTTCTCTGATAGAACTGGCCCCCTATTAACCATTTCCCAGATGCTCCATCAATTGGCTATTGGCTTGTTCAGCTCCTGTGCACTTAGCAGATTCATTAGTGTCACCTGAACTTTCACCCATAGAAGGTTGTGATAGATTGGACATATCAAATACAATGCTGGTCTAATCATTGAGAGAAATACATGAAATCAATCCTGTGCTGAAATGTATCATCCAAGAAATATTTTTCTACTTGAACCATAGTAAAAAGGAAACCAGACAACCCTTTGGCTAGCCTAAAAAGGATGTAGTTAGTTTTAGTATAAATAGAAGAAACTCTCTGAAAAGCCAACATTGCAGTATATATTTTGTATTATTTAATCTAGGATGGACAATGATAGGAAATTAGATCCTAAAGCATTTAATTCTGCTGTTGACAATCAGATGTGTAGGACAAACTATCAACTTTCAAAAACTGTTTTGTAATGAAGTCATACACTTACTGCAATACATGAAGACACGTTTTTCAATGGAATGAGGTATAGATATAAGCGAGCTATTAGATTCTCCACCACCTATACATGTTCAGGTTTGCATCTAAAGTCTCTGGGTGGTATTTGCAGTTTTAACGAGTAATTCAAGGCATAATGAAGCCTCAAACCCAGAGTATAAGAATGACACTCATCAGGGTTAAGCAAGGCAAGGGATTCCTTTGAGGCTGTGTTACTAAATGAATCTTGTTCTGTGTGATTAAAGAGGACACATGCAGCCATATTACCTGCCGTCATCATAAACATATCACCCATTAGCAATTTGGACTTATGGCAAATAAAAATGCATCTGTATAAACTACAAGTCTATTCTGATTTCTTTTGGAATTTGCCTATTTCATTTATGTACAAATATCTATATAACACAGAAAGGAAAATCGACTCTATTAAAATCTTCAGAAATCTTCAAATATCTTTAATATCTCATCACATCTGCATGAGCACTGCACTTGTTTAAGAAGCTCTCTTGAAAAAGTTTCAACTTCTTTCAACATTACTGACTTTTCCAAAAAGAATAAGTTGCCATCAAAAGTGAAGCAATAGTTCATGACACTTCTTATTCATGATGCCATTCATGCACTTGGAAGGAACGGAATATAGAACAATATGTGTTGAACTTTGTCTCTTTCAATTAGCCTTTGAGATTTGAGGATTTAAAATCAAATAAATGCATTCTTATATGTATTTCAATTCTCAAAGAAAATATATTAAAAAGAATCAAACTTATAATCTTCCCTTTCAAACACGCTTTCCCATCTCTCTTTCTATAGTGCATAGAACTATAATTTTCTCAATTACACAAGCTCAAAAACCCAAAGCCATCTCTCAATTTCTAGACATGCACTGGGTTAGGATCTGGTGGTATAAAGTAAGGGGTTTCATTATTCAAAGAACATACACTTGGATTGTTAGCCACCAAGATGCCTCCCAATGATTCACTTCTCCTGCCATCCATATATTTGTATATCCCCTCCAACTTTGAATTATGGCTGACCTGTGTGACTAAAAGAACACAATAAAAGTGGCAGTGTGAGGCTTCTGAAGCTATGTCATAGAAGACATTACGGCTTCTTACTTTTTTTTTTTTTTTTACTTTTATTCAATGTACATCTCTATAGCATTCAAAATGAATCTTCCCAGCATGAATACACTGCATATTAGTACAGTCAAACACATTCCGATACACATTATCCTCAACAGATAATTTTCCATTTTTGTGTTCATTAAATGTTTTGCTTGGGATCAGCAGTTAGCATAATGGTTATGTCGCTGGACTCCCATGTAGTCAACCACGGTTCGAGTCCCGAACCCGGTGGCTTAAACTCACGCCAGGCGAGTGTGCATGTGTGCTCAAGATCTCGAGAGGAGAATGGAGGAGAAGAGATTGTGGCATGGCCATCCCCCCTGGGGTGATTTCTCGCTTCTGTCTCTCTCTGACTGTCTGGCGAGCGCACGTGCCCTATAGCAAAAACCTCTCCAAAAAAAAAAGAAAAGAAAGAAAGAAAAGAAGTTTTGCTTTCTTACTTTTTATTCTCAGTTTATTTCTTAAATTCTTGCATACTCATTCTAGGAGAAATCAGCCACTGTGATGTGACAACATACAAGCAAGCTTATGGAGAAGTCTATGAGATGAACTACTGAAGCCTCCCGCCGATAGCCAGTACCAACCTGTAGGCAAGTGAATGAGTCACCTTGGGGATGGATAGTCCAGCTCTAGACAAGCTTTCAGATAATTACAGCCTGTCCAAAATCTGCCCACAGCTTCATGAGATTCCTTAAACTAGAACCCTACCTTTAGTCAAATAATCCCCAAATTCCTGACCCATAGGAACTCTAAGATATAATAAATATTTGTTCTCATTTTAAGCAATTAAGTTTTTGAAGTAATTTGATACTCATATTAGTTATCATCTAACTATCTATCAAATATTCAGAAATTATACCTTCAAATCTCATATCCTGGCCTTTTTGCCAGTCCTATTAGAACCGTGGTTCAGAGCTTCATAACTTCTCATTTATACTATCACACTTGCTCCCCAAGTGGTAATGCTGGCTCTAGCCTTTTGTTTATTCTACAATACAGTTGAGATCATGTGCTAAAATTACATTCATTCATTCCCTGATCAAAAGCTCAAAATAGTTCCCCAGTCATTTCCAAAATTGATCCCCAGCACTTAATTTTTGTATCAAAAGGTCTTACATTGTATGTAATCTTTCCTTGCTACTGAGCTTCCACGTTGTCATGTGTTTGCCTAATGCTGGAATCACATTGAATATCAATCTCATTTATGTGATTTTTTAAAATGTACTTTTTTCCATCTACAAGTCTTCCCTATCCCTCTTTGATTATCAAAGCATAGATCAAATCCTTCTTGAGCTGACCTCATAGTACAACCATTAAATGCTGTGTATTAGGAGCCAGATTCCACACAGCCAACTACCAACCACAGTTTAAATCCCAACCGTGGTGGATTGAAAAACATGCAGAGTAAATGTACATAAATGCTGCAAATCCTGTCAGGATAAAGAAATGGAAGAAAACGGATTGCAGTATGATCATGCCCTAGGAGGAGTTTTTGTTGTTGTTGTTGCTGTTTTGTTTTTGTGGGTTTTGTTCTCTCTCTCTTTCCAGTGAACAGATATGCCTTCTGATAATTAAAAAGAATATTATTGAGGCCAGCAGATGGCATAGCAGTTACATCACTGGACTCCCACATGGCTGACTTTGGTTTGAGTCTAGGATCTGGTGTCTTGAAACTCATGCCAAGTGCATGTGCATGCATGCCCAAGAACCCAGGAGGAGAATGGAGGAGAAGGAGTTGTGGCATGGTCATCCCCCTGGGAGAAGGGGTTGATTTGTCCCTTTCCCTGTCACTGTCTCTGTCAGTCTCTACTGTGAGTGCACTCTCTCACAGGAGAGAGGGTTTTGCTCTAAGGCAAAAAGCTCTACAAAAATGAAAACAAAAAAAAAGAATGAAAAAGAAAAGGAAAGAAAAGAAAAAGAAAAAAGAAAAGAAAAGAAAAGAAAAGAAAAGAAAAGAAAAGAAAAGAAAAGAAAAGAAAAGAAAAAGAAAAGAAAAAGAAAGTTATTTTCCTTTCACAGAGTCATCCCATGTGTCCCTGATATCTCCAAGGGTTTCCTTACAAGCATGAAGTGGAAGAGGTGCACTTTCTTTGGTCTCTGTTACCATCATTTCTTGTTCCTGCAGTATTTTAACTTTTTCATCTTCTGTTCTCTTCTAAATCTCTTTTGCCATACTGGGTCTTGCCTATTTACCTTCATTCCACATGAGTAGTAATAAAAAAGCTACTGCTTGTAGTGGACTTTTACTAAAATTTTGGGGTAATAGAGGAGGATTATAGAACAGTAAGAACTAAAGTTAACACTGCATAGTACCTTTCTAAAATCATTAGCAAACCTCCAAGAACATTTGTATTTTCCTTTCCATGAACATAAGTCCATGTTTTTCAATTAGGACTGGATTTAACACGTTCTCCTTTTATTCTACTAAACCCTCTTATATTTCCATCATATCCTACCTCTTCTCTCCTGGACTGTTTCAAATATATTTCTTTAATTTTATAGCTAAGAGTAATAGTAATTCATCTTTCTTTTGGTTCACATTAGGGTTCATGTTTCCAAAGACGCCTTTCTTGTTTTAACCAGAAGGCCACATCCCTCCAATCAGGGCAATTTAAGTAAAAAGAAATAATTTCCTTACTCTAGAAAAAAAATTGTAATACACTGTAAAGATACATGTTACTCACTGTACTATAAATAAGATTATGATAATAATAAATTAAATTAAAGAAAAAGAAGAGTAATTTCTTTAAGAAAATTGTCACCACACTTTGAAAATAATGAGACAAATCACTTTTTTTCCCATTCATTTCTCATTTCATCCTGAACTTTGACATCTTCACATCAATAATAGCATCTTTCCAAGTCAAATTTACTCTTTCTTATGACAAGCATTTATTGACTGTCATCTGTGTATGAGGTGTTACCCCAAATCTCACTATATAATGAGATGACACCTTGAATATAAATTCCTGACTAGGTCTTCTATAACTCATACATTTATTTTTACTCCAAACCCCTCAGAGCCTCTACTGCCTGTCTGAAATTCCAGGTCTTGACTATCTACTCTTGACCACTTTCCAAATGAAACTCCTTCCTTCAGAACTGAATCAAGATGCATGACAATTTCTGCCCTTTCCTACTTATGTAGAGTCTGGATCTTGACCACATGATAGCAGATAGTTCATTAATTCAGTTGACAGCTTACAATTTTTTCTGTTATTTCTAGTGGCTTCACCTTCAAAGAGTACTTAGAGAGTCATTTTCTAAATAGTTAACTCAAATGATGACTTTTCTCAGAAAGATTTTAATTCTTCTCCCACCAACTAAGACACTAAACTCAATCTCATTTTCATGGTCATTTAAAGTCTTCAAGTGGATTTATACACCTTTTTTTCTCTTCAAAATAGTTTTCGTGTTTAATATGTTTAAGACTTTGCTGATCCTCTGATAAACTTTCCATCCCTGTCTTTCTGTTCATACCACCATACCCTCATTTAGGCAGTAGAAGGACTTTGTATCTTTTAAGGATAAAATTACAATTTCTGCTGAAATCACCGCTCCCATACAATAGCATTTCTCTGCTATCACAAAGATTTATGCAAGGTCCAGGTGGCGGTACTGTGATAATACTATTGGATCCATGTTGGAAAGATATTGGGTTCATGTCCTGGGACCTTCCTGAGTACACTGGGTACACACAAGTGTGTCTGTTATTCAGGCTGGCTGAGACTGGGGATGGATTGCAGTCTGAAGACTGATGAGGATGCCTATCTCTTTATCTCTCTTTCTTTTCCTTTCATGGAATAAAGAAAGAAAAAAAGCAAACTTAACAAATATTACATAAGATTGGAATGCTGTATTAGCCAGTTGAATAAGGATACAGATGGGTGCTTAATAAAATGCATGTGAAAATTGCTAATTATGATGAAACAGTGAGCTGAATAACCAATGCAAAAAGTCAGTAGCAGTACCTACATTCATCAATGAATAAATTTTACATATGATCTTTGCTGTTTGTTATTACTGTTTTTTCAAAGGTATGAGGAAGCTATTACAGGGAGGGGAAATCATTAGTTAATTTCTATGGTAAATAGAAATTTCTATAGTTAAAGAAGGAGGAACCTTTGCATCTGTGTTTTCTGGAAATATTTGAGAGACCTACAAACCAATTAAAAAAAAGCACTGGGTAAAATTTTGGGGGAAAGCATTTTCATTTTATAGAATGTAATATAGGAAAAGAAAGATTCAAACAATGTCTACTCCCTACCCTAGTCTTATTTCAATTTTGGAGCCATTCTGAAAAAGAGTAATCAGGTAAATGGAGCTTCTATGCCTTAGGGTGCTAATTTCATAACTTATAGATGTCTGGTATCTGAAATTGGGAAATTAATATAGTGACTAATTTTGGTTAGATATACCCATTTTATGTATTTGTCCCTAAAAATTCTCAAGAAAATATGATTTCTTCCATAATTCAAATGTTGCAGTCCTAATTCCCAGTATCTAATAATGTGAATGTATTTGGAGATAGGATCTTTTAAGAAGTGAGTACAAGGGACCAACAGATGGAGTTATGGCTATGTCCCTGGACTCGACACCGGTGGCTTAAGACTCACACTGGGAGCGAGTGCGCGTGTGCCCAAAATTCCGAAAGGAGAATGGAGAAGGGATTGCAATGTTGCCACACAAGTGGGCCTGGGGATGGGGGGTGGGGGATGATTTCTTGCTTTCTGCCTCTCTGCCTCTGTCTCTCCAGGAAGCCCACATGTCCTATTGCAAAAATCTCTCTCTCTCTCAAAAACAAAACAAAAACAGAAAAGTAAATAAGATAAACCAAGATTGTTAGGGTAGGCTCTAATCCAGTCTGACTAGTATCTTTATAAGATGATGAAATTTGGACACTCAAAGAGACAATAGGTGTGGGATCAGCAGATGGAGTAATAGTTACATCACTGAACTCCCACATATCCAATTGTAGTTGAGTTCTGGACCCAATGATTTGAAACTCATGCTAGGTGTGTATTTATGTGTACTTAAACCCTGAAGGGAGAATGGAGGAGAAGGAATTGCAGAGTTGCCACCCCCTGGGGGGTGATTTCTTGCTTTCTCTCTCTCTGTCTCTCTGGTAAGCATGCACACCTTATAACAAAAATCTCTCCAAAAAAAAAAAAAAAGAGAGAGAGAGAGAGACAGTAGATCCACGCTCACACAGAGGAAAGTCCATGTGAAGACAGAGGGAAGGCAGCTATCTGTGAGGCAAGGAGAGAAGCATCCGAAATCAAATTGCTGACACTTTGACTTTGAACTTCTAGCCTCCAAAACTGTGATAAATAAATTTCTTTGGTTTAAACTGCACATTCTGAGATACGTTGTTATGATGGTTCTAGCAAACTAAAAAAAAAAAAAAAGGTTTGTATTCATAATGAAATTAAAAATCAACCTCATCATGATTACCTAATATGCATTTAAAAAAAAATGAAACAGCTTTTCCATGCCCCCATAACAAAATCCCTTCTTTTTCTGGTTAAGTGCCTAAAATATCTCTTAATGTTTTTGTATAAAAAGGCTTATGAGTCATAATTTAAACACACCCTCTCCTTCCTCAAAAAACAAACAAACAGAAAAAAAAAGTACAATTTCTAGAATATTAGGCTGTCAGGGAAAGTCATGAGGTATTTTTTTGTTTTTCTACACAAAAATGCATCATGACTTTCCAGACGACGTTAGTTTCATGTTAACTAGAAAATTAAGAGGCTCAGATTTTTACAGTGTCTGTGTACTAAACTGAATTACTGTGTTAAAAATTTGCAGAGATGGAAAGTTAAAGCCTTTCATATTTTTATTTTTTACTATTCTTCATTTGTAGAATAGTAAATGAATTTGCTCTGCATTACAGTATTTTAAAATTTTTTTCTAAGTTTTTCTTGTAAATAATGAATCTTATGACCAGAAATAGAAATTTTTATATCCTTTGCATACTATTGTTTCATGAGCAACAAACAAAAATGTGGTGGTCAACAAATATTTATTGGGAAAGCACCACAAAAAATCAAACAAGCACAAGCTATTTCAAGGAAGAATCTGTATATTGACCCATAATTAATTCAGGTATTTATAGATATGCAGCAAATTGCAAGTGAACACAATTCTAACCATAATGTACGTGAAGTGGCAACTGCTCATCGCTTCAGCTGGCAATTGGTGAGGATTGAAATAGTCTTCATCGTGGATTTGGTCTGGAATTTATTCTTTTATTTCACTGATTTTTTTCATTACCTTGTCTATGAGAGGTGTTGTCAAATTCTACATCCATCCTACCTCCATGGAAGATTTTTCTCTTACAACTATCAATGCTGATTGTGGAATCCTCAGTCTATACAGTCCATACAGTTGGTCCCCAATTCACAAAATACAGCAAATGAATTTTATTTACTTCTCTATTTCTAAATCCATTTGAATTACTATTTTTCAGACTCATGCCATGAATAACTCTATTGTGTAAAATCATGACCTCAAATTCTTTTTTTGTGTACAACCCATTACTTACTTTACTTTTTTTCTTTTGTTAATTTTTTATAATTACTATTATTTTTATACATTCAATTGCTGTACATCATTTAGCTTGTGTAGAGAATTTACCCAACATGAAATACACCTCAGACTAGTCCAGTTGAGAATAATGTGCGTGTCATCATCCACAAGTAATAAAACATTTCTGTGTACCACAAATGTCTTAGCTCTCTATTTTTTCTTCCTAATTACCTTCCCTAAACTCTTCTCCTCTCCCAACTTCCTTGCACACCATCTCCAGAGTCCATAACTGTTTTCAATGCTTCTATGTCCTCCAATCTTTTAGTCTCTACCATAGAGTGTGGACAGTTGACATATGTTAAGTGGAGATATACGATGTCTCTCTTTCATAGCCTGACTTGCTTCACTCAGCAATAAATCTTCCATATTCGTCCACTTTCTAGCAATCACTGGGGTCTTGTTGATTTTTATGGCTGAATAGTATCCATGGAGTATATGTGCCACACTTTTTCAATCCATTCATCTGTTCATGGACATTTGGGTTGGTTCCATGTCTTAGCAATCGTGAATAACGCTGCAATAAACACTGATGTGCAAGTGCTTTTCTGACTGAGCATTCTCCTATCCTTTGGGTAGATACCCCAGAGTGTAATTGCTTGTTCATATGAAAATTCTATTTGTAGGTCTTCGAAGAACCTCCATATTGTTCTCCACAGTGGCTGGACCAATTTACATTCCCACCAACTATGTAGGAAAGTTACCCTTTCACCACATCTCCTCAAATTCTAACAAATGTCTTTCTTTCTTTTCTCTTTTTCTTTTGTTGTTGTTTATTTTGTTTTTGTTTTAAGCTGAGCACAGGTTTTATTGCACCAAATATGTTAGGATGAGGAAATTGAGGTCAATATATTTCCATTGGAGCAAAGAATTGAAGGACAAGGAGACAAGCTGAGCACAAGGTTTATTGAAATAGAGATATTTATCTCAAAGACGGAACTGCCCAGTGCAAAGCAAGACAAACAGCCAACAGATGCCTTTTCTGTGTATCTTGCTTGCACACACCTTTAAAGTTTGGGAAAGAAAAATCTTTCCTGTGATGATAGGCTCTATCATCCAATGCCCTCTTACTGTGGTAATATACTTTATCTAAAAAGGAACTGAAGAAAGAGCCTGATCAATAAAAAAAAGAGAAGTATTCCAAGTTTTGATAAAATTTTCAGTTTTCAGAGGTTGTATTCATGTTTAAGACATTATAATTGAAAACATAGACTCCTATTTATAGTAGTAATCTCATAATTCTCTAAATGTGATCCTGTGGTATTTACTTTCGTTTTGGGTTTTTTTTTTTTTTTTTTTTGAGAGTTTTTTGCTATAGGGCACGTGTGCTCGCCAGAAAGACAGAGAGAGATAGAGAGACAGAAAGCAAAAAATCACCCCCCCCGGGGGGGGGGGATGGCCAGGCTGCAATCCCTTCTCCTCTAGTCTCCTCTCGGGATCTTGGGCACGCGCGCACACGCACCTGGCGTGAGTTTAAGCCACCGGGTCCAGGACTCTACCGAGGTCGACTACATGGGAGTCCAGCAACGTAGCCATTACACTAACTGCTGGTCCCAGTATTCACTTTCTTTAAACTTAACCCTGCTCATTCTACCTCTACATGTATGAATATTTTACTTTTACTGTGGTCATTCTTTTAGCTCTTCTGTGAATTGATTACTAAAGGAAGATGAATATTCCATGAGCTTATGTGGACAATCAGGGATCCCAGTGGTAACTTCTTTTAAATAATTCAATATAATTGGATTGGTCAGAGGAGGATCGAAGTTTCCCACACACATAATCATTAGCTCACTTAGGTGTCCTCTTAGGACCTCTTTTGGAATTTTCTTTCAAGTATATATCTGTGCAAATGTATGTGAGTGTGTGTGTGTGTGTGTGTTTTCTTAGAAAATGTGCAATATTAAAATCATTAACACAAATTTAATGCCTTCCTGGATATGAAGAATGGAAAGTTTGGAGCCTTCTTGGGGAGAAGTGGCACATTGTCTGTTTTTCCTGTAAATGAAATCAAGGCCTTTACCACACATAGCAGCAGACCAATACTATGATTCACTGAGTGAAATTACCACCTGACCCATGGAGATTCTAAGTGCATCAGCAAACAACAAAGTCGCTTCATTAATTGTATGCCTAGAGAGGCTCTCCTAAGCATCCTACCTCCCACCTTCAACACAAACACACACACACACACACACACACACACACAAGAAACAAGAACCCACAAGGTCTACAAATGCTGTCATTGTTGTAAAAATCAGGGTAATGGGAATATTATGAAACTTCTTGAAATAAATAAAAGGGGTCCATTTACATGGAAAGAATATTATTTTTTAAAATTCAGTGAGAGGACAAATTGATCCATTGTACATAGTTTCATTTCTATTTTCATTATTTGACATGTGAGATCAGTCAGACCATGTGCATTTAATGGAAATATTTAAACAACAGATGAGAAATTTTGGCTTTGCAATTTTCTCTGGAAAGTCAATATATTTCCCAATTTACTAAGATCACCTTAGGCTATAATTTATACAGTTTATAATTTATACAACCTAAGGCCCCAGTTAGATACTACTTTGCCCACATTGCTTCCAAAACCTAAAATCCTCTTTTTTCTACTCTAACTTAGAAGAGCTTATAAGAAATACACACCATCATTATGACTTGAGACCAAAAATAGCTACTGTGTAATTAGGGTATTCATCATTATGAAACTACCAACTATAGTATATTATAATAATACCTTAACTATTAGTTTTTATATTTTTTCAGTATAAATACCACAAAGATTTTATTATATGCCCAGAAAATTGGAAAGCAAACATAAAATCTGCTGTTGTTTTATAATCACATGCTATTATTCTGCTGCCAGCAACTATGAAATGCATTTTCAATGTGGTCAGTAAGGTTCAGATACTTTATTACATTATAGTTATTGTTGCCAGTAGAATATTTGAATGTCACGTTCTCATTTAAAAGCATAACATTTCTAGTTTCAGTGTGTTAGCATAAATGGATGTGAAATCTCCATTATAGCATTTTAAGAATTAAAATATAGATAACCACCTACTTGAGATACCTACTGTTGATTTCGTCTATGGACACAGTGATGAGCAGAACTCAATCAACTATTAGAATTGGATTAAATAGTCAATGAAAGCAACCTTTTTGAGCTCTATTTTTATGAATTATTTTGTCTCATAAAATATAAGCTATGATGCAGAGGAGATAATTTTGGGAAATGTTTTAATGGTCTGAAATTTAATTAGAATCCTTTTTGCGTTTTAATACAACAAATAAATCCTAATATTTATTGAACAATGTATTCTATATGCTAAGTATATGGGGGAGTGGAGGAGTCCAACCCAGTGGGGTCCCAGGATCTGTCTGAGGCCCCCCGCTTCCGGTCAGTTCAGTACATTGGCAAAGCCACTACTGTGCGCTACCCCCCCCCCCCCCCCGACCTAGGATTTTGCTCCAGAAACTGTGGCAGCCTTGCTGGGAAGCGACCCCCCTCTGACTCCCCAATATACTACTGTAAAAGAATTACATAGCTCTCTTATACATCCTGAGTATATGATAAAATTTTCCAGGAAGTCCCCCGACCACTCCCCTTTGCTCTGATCTCCTGTTAATTACAATGCTTTATCTCCATTGTCACAATAGAGGGTGGGCTGAAGTTCTTTCTAGGCAGAAATAATCTTGACCTTTGGAAGGCCCTTCAAAATACATTTAAGGTAAACTTAATCTTTTCTTTACTTAAAATAGGATTAGGCCAAAACTGGCCCAGGACACCTCTGCCCTCACCAAGTGAAATAGATAAATATATTAGGACTCCTCAGATCAAGTTTTAGATCCCTATA